>VMDO01001753.1:0-192674 GCA_007922755.1 Pedetes capensis
AAACAACCTATTTACAAAAACAAACCTTTTTTTAAGAACAAGATAAACCAGGGGAGAGCGCGAACGCAGTCCCCCACTACCACAAATTATGCAGTCGAGTTTCCCACATTTGGGGAAATCGCAGGGGTCAGCACATCCGGAGTGCAATGGATAAGCCTCGCCCTGGGAAAACCACCTTCGTGATCATGGTATCTCCCCTACCAGGTAAGTATCGTGGATAAATTAAGAAAGTGCTATTTTTTAGTAATTTATAATCTCTGAACCTCCTGGCTGAAGACTCATACCATGTGTCAGGTTTTTGACTTTTCTTTACCTGGCCTCATCTCATACCCTCTGTCCTCTCTGTATGCCTTTGATGTGCGTGCTTGTTGATTCATGTGGGTTCATTGTCTCCCTGAGGAATGAACATATTATGCTGCCATTTGTCTGGCCTGGTTAGATTGTGAGCATTGTAATGGAAATGATCTAATTTTAGGAGTCATAAACAGTGGCTATCACATTTCAGACTTGGAGTAGATGTCTTAGTGCATTTCTTGCTGTTTTACCAAAATGTCTGAGCTCACTTAAACCTTTCAAAGTTTATACTCCTAATTTTCTTTTTTCTTTTCCATACTGGAGAGTTGAACCCAGAGCCTCATGCGTGCTTTTTATAAGAGCTCTACTACTGAGCCACATCCCCAGAAATTTATTTCTCACCGTTTCGCAAGTTAGGAAGTCCAAGATGGGGGGGGGGGGCTGGCATCTAGTGAGGGTCGTCTTGATGCCTCATCCCATGACAGAAGGCAGAAGTGGAGGGAAAGAGAAAGGTGTAAAAGGGAGCCTGACTGCCGTTTATAAAGAACTCACTCCCGTGATAACAAATGACTTCCTCAATAATATTGATGAGGCAGTGCCTCCAAGACCTAAACACCCCTTAAAGGTCCTCCTGAAGGTTCTACCTCTCATCACCTCCACCATGGGGATCAAATTTTCAACACATGAACTTTAGGGGACACATGCAAATAGTAGCAGTACTTATACCACAAACAGTGGTGTATAAATGATGGTCAGGCGTGACTACCACATGTGTAAAATTAAAACTTCTCTGTATGGTATTTTTTTACTTTGTTTTTCGGAGACAAGGTATTGCTATGTAGCCTAGGCTGTCCTGGAACTCACTATGTAGACCAGGCTGGCCTCGAACTCAGTTGATCCTCCTGCCTCTGCCATTGTCTCTTGAGTGCTGGGATTACAGACACGTGCCACCATTCCCAGATTTCTGTATGGGTTTTTTGTGCGTGTGTGTGTGTGTGTGTGTGTGTGGCACATGGATTGAACTCAGGACCTCACACATATGTTGCAAGTGCTCTACCACTGGGCTGCACCACTAGCCCATATTCAAAATTTTTTTATCTTAAGACAGGGTCTCACTAAATTGCACAGGCTGCCTCGGGCCTATAACCTGTGATCTTCCTGCCTCCGCCTCCCAAGTCGCTGAGATTACGGGCATGAGCCTCCACGTCTGGCTTTCTGTATGGTTCTTATGCACACTAACAACTAACAGCTACAGAGAACTTACTTGGTACCAGGCACAGTTCTAAGCACTTAACATATATTAGCTCATTTAAACCTTTCGGCAACCGTCTTGCTATTATTATCCTCATTTTACAAATGAAGTTGAGGCAATCAATGCTGGGTAATTTCTCTAAGGTCACACAGTTCAGGTGGTAAAACAAGAACTTCAGCATCTGAACTATGAGCCTAACCCACTACATTATGCTATCTACACTCCTAAGTAATAACTTTTTTGTGTGTTCTGACCTTTCTTTTTTCTTTTTTTCCCCATTGTTTAGGTTTTTCTATTGGGGGAACTTCCCTTTACTCCAATGAGATTATACATTGTACTGATTTAAGAAAAGAGTCATGAGGGAGTTGCCTGTCATGTCTCAAAGAAGCACAGAATTACAGAGGGGAAAGCAAAACCCAAAGGTTACATACATTTTGACTCCAAATATGGCTTATTGCTATTTTAACATTTTTATTATTTAAAATGTCTATGCAGAATAATGTCTCCATTCAGGCAGTCTTTACAACAGTCTTCTTGGAAGTTGTGTCAAAGTTCTCCATTCTCAGCTGGTGAGATTCAAATCAGATCCTGAGGTGAAAGCCCTTCCCCTTTCCATGTCCCCCAAATTTCCCTATCTTCCTATCCTGCCTCATTTCCTACCACTGAGACTCTGATCTCTTACTATTAAGAGTTGATGAAGGCCAAAATTCTGGCTTTTGAAGCTTCTTAAAGGCTGCGTAGGGACACAGACCCTCCCTATACAGGGATCAAAGTCTCAACCTGTCTGATCTTAAGAGGAACATGAAAAGGTTTGAACTTGAAGATCGGAGGACCTGGATTCCTTGAGAAGGTTTGTCTCATCTGAAGGAAAGCTTTAGATCTAGTGATTCACAGGTGGAAGCAATCTCATCCTCAGGGTGATCTTAGCTGTGGAAACTCAGAGATAACAAGTTTAGCTCTTTTGATCTGGGTGGGGTATATATCTCTTTACCACGAGAAGGTATTAACATGCAGTAGAATATGTTCACATATTTCATAGGAGGCATCTGGGTAAAATTTAATTATCCTCTCCCTAGAATTTCTCTTATGTATAGAGTTATGTAAAGTTAGTGGCTTGATTTCACCTTCTGGATTATAGACATTTCCCTCTTGAGGTATTTAGTAAGACTTGGTAAGGTTCCCTGTAAATGTGCTGAAGGATAAAGAGCTAATAAAGCTGGACCTTTTAAGATGCCACAAGTGGGGCTGGAGATTATTGAAATTTGTCAACCTTTTGAACACTTTTTTTGCCAGTGTCCTTTTAAAGACCAAGTAGGATGCCAAGAACTAACCATTTTGTTTTTATTCTTAAAGTCAGTCAAGTCTCCTTAGGGTTATTTTGAGGGGACTTATAAGGAACCTATTGACCTCCCTTGTATTCTAACCTTTCAAAGTTTATATTCTCCTAATTATCTTTTTTTTTTTCTTTTTTCTTTTTTTTTTTTTTTTTTTTTTTTTTTTTTTTTTTTTTTTTTTTTTTTTTTTTTTTTTTTTTTGGTGTATGTGTATGGTACTAGAGAGTTGAGCCCAGGACCTCATGCATGTTTTTTTGCAAGTGCTCTAACACTGAGTCACATCCCTAGCCCCATTTATTTACTTTTTATCTAGAGACAGGGTCTTGCTAAGATATACAGGTTACCTCTGGCCTCAAACTCTTGATCTTCCTGCCTCTGCCTCCCAAGTTGCTGGGATTACAGGCATCTGCCCCAGCTTTCTACTAATTATCTTAATGACACAATAAAGAGATATATATATATATATATATATATATATATATATATATATATATTTATAATTTTACTCTCTAGTAGTCATCAATTTTTCTGTCCCTAGAATTGGTAAATATATTCAGTTCTTTCATTTCAATAATAGCATTGGGAATAGACACTGATATTATAGAGTTTCTGTAATTGTTCCCTTCATTCATACTCTTCATTACAATTGGCCCTCTATACTCATTGGTTCTGCATCCTTATACTAACCAACCTCATATAGAAAACATTTTTTAATACTGCAATGGTACTAAACATGTACAGGCTTTTTCTTGTCTTTATTCAGTTATACTGTACAGTATAACAGCTATTCACATTGCACTTACATTGTATTAGGTTTTATAAGTAATCTAAACATAATTTAAAGCATACTTGGAGGATATACATAGGTTATATGCAAATACCATGCATTTTATATAAGGGATTAGAGCATCTATGGATTTTGGTATCTGTGGAGACCCTGTAGTCAATTTCCTTCAGATATTTTGGGGAGTTTAATGTATTAATGAAGGTGGACAGTGTTCCAAATGTGAAAGAACCTAAGTTGATTATTTGCATTTCTGGACCAGTTAGAATAAGCATGTTGTTCTCTTTTGAAGCAGGATGTCTCGGGCTGTTCATCTTCCAGTTCCTTGTCCTGTTCAGCTTGGTACCTTCAGAAATGACTCCTTGGAAGCTCAGCTTCATGAGTATGTCAGACAAGGGAATTATGTGAAAGTGAAGAAAATTCTTAAGAAAGGTAAGTACTATGTTGAGATGGCAGATGCAGCTTGGCCCACATTTCTGAATAGCATTTGGAGAAAACTATGGCCATCATAAAACTCTGAAGTTCTTGTGGAGATCCCAGTTACATTTAGAAATGAGATGTGCCTTACCAATGCAATTATATTTTTTGATTGTTGTTATTGTTAGGTGCCATCGAGTGGAGTCTGACTCACAGTGACCCTCATAGGGTTTTCAATGGCTGATTATTTCGGGATTGCTTTGGGAGTGGATTGCCACATCTTTCTTCTATTTTTGCCGTGCTTGGAATCAAACCCGGGTCTTCAGAGAGTGCAAAGCAATGCTCTACCAACTGAGCTAAATCCAAGCCCCATATTGTTTAACAGAGGTTATAAATCCCTGTTCTGATTTATGCTGGAGAACCACAAAGTCTTCCAACTGCTAGACTTCTAAGATTTCTCCCTTTGTTTCTGCCTGATTGCCTTTTCTCCTTCAAGTCAGCTCTATCCATTGAGTCTTCAGAGGCCTGTGGTTGACTGAGGAGGCCAGCTTTCATAATTCTCCCATTCCTGGGTCATTTTTTTTTTTGCACAGTACTGGGAGGCTGAACCCAGGGTCTCACACATACTTGGAAGTCCTCTACCACTGAGCTGCATACTCAGCCCCCCTTTTTATTTTTTGTCATGAGACAGGGTCTTACTAAGTTACACAGGCTGCCTATGGCCTCAAACTTGCCATCTTCCTGGCTCTACTTCTCAAATTGCTGGGATTACAGGCATTTGCCTCTGTGGGGGACTTCCCTTTCTAGCTCTTAACTTTCACTTGGTGCTTTTGTTTCTAGAGTTTTCTTGCTAGAGGCTACAGGCAGCTCAGCCTACTAGTAGAGAGAAATTGGAAATATAGCTCAGGTATTCTTCAAAATAATGACCAAACAAAAACCCACAAACAGATAAAACCTGTACTAGTATTTGGCCCCTGATCTAGAGATCCAACCCTGCTATTTTCAGAGTGACCCAAACTCCTGCTGGTTATGTCTCTAACTTTTAGTGTGGATGGGGAGGCTCATTAAGCTTCTCTCAACTGGTTTGTGTGTCAAAGGCCCTTGGTTTCTTTTCAATGTTTGTGCCCTTCCTGAAGACTTCCGGGAGGGCAACCCCAGTTTTTCGAGGATCCCACTGTTGCACAGAAGTTGTTGTTAGGTGCTGTCAAGTTGGGTCCGACTCATAGCGACCCTTAAAGGGTTTTAAATGGCTTGTTGTTTGGGGAATGTTTTGGGAATAGACTGCCACATCTCCCATTTTTTCGGGGCTAGGGATCAAACCTGGGTCCTCAGAGTACAGAGCAGGCACTCTACCAACTGAACCCCAGCCCTTGCACTAATTTTGCATTATATGCAGGACTCATAGTACATATCTGTAATCCCAGCTACTTGGGAGGTGGAAGCAGGAGAATTTTAAGTTTGAGACCAGGGGCAGCCTGTGTAACATAGTAAGACCCTGACTCAAAACAAAACAAAAAAAAGTGGTATGGGGGTACAACCCAAGGGTAGAGCATTTGCAAAGTATGTGTGAGGCCCTGAGTTCAACCTCCAAGTACCAAAAAATTTTTTTTGCATTATACTCCATATTTTATCCCTGTGTATATTAACAAAAAAATTGATGTTCAAGATAGGTGACTTATGACTTCTGGTGTCTCTCTATCAAAACTCTACAGTCTGAAGCAAAGTTTTATGATATTTATTATATTCAAGGCATCTCCTGAACATTATGTATCCTGAAATTGTTGATGTTTAAGAGTATGGAATGGGGTTAACAGCTTTAAGGGACACAACTTTGTGTGTGAAATTCCATCAAAAACCTTAGAGTGGCTTGGCGTGGTGGCACAGGTCTTTAGAAACAGTGACTCAGGAGGCAGAGGCAGAAGGATCACAAGTCTGAGACCAGAGGCAGCCTGCCTAATTTAGCAAGACCCTGTCTTAAAATACAAAGTAAAAAATGAGCTGGGGGTATGGCTCAGTGGTTGAGTGCTTGCAAAAAAGCATGCGTGAGGTCCTGAGTTCAACTCCCTAGTATGGCCCAAACAAATAACAACAACAACAACAACAACAAAAATCCTCTCAGTGAAGCTGGGCATTGTGGCACATGCCTGTAATCCCAGTACTGGGGAGGTTGAGGCAGGAGGATTAACAAGAGTTTGAGGCCAGGTCAGAGTTAAAGGCAAACCTGGGCTACACAGTGAGAACCTGTGTCAAAAACCCCAAACAACAGTACCATCAAAAATCCCTGAGTAATGGAGAACAGGGGTAATAATTTCCTTTACAGCCTAATGCAGGTATTATTCAGTGGCTAAAATGGTCCTTGGCTCTTCAACCCTTTCACCCACCTCAGGCCTGTCTAAGAGAAAGCAGTGGAGTAGTGGCAGGAGTGTCAGTGGATTCTATAAAAGGTATTCACAGACACTGGGCATGGTGGTGAACACAGCTAGTAATCCCAGCACCTGGGAGGCTAAGGCAGGAGGATCAATGTGAGTGTGAGGCCAGCCTGGTTTACATAGTGAGTGTTAGGACAGCCTGGGTTACATAATGAAACTCTGTCTCAAAAACAAAACAAAACTAAACAAAGAAGTTATGCACAGGGTTAGAAAGTGTTGATTTTTCCCTCCTTCCAGCCTCAAACCAAGTAAGAGCCCCTTCTTGGCAACTTTATAGAAAATTGTTGTGCTTTCAAGCTAGGGAGATAGGAGCTTGTATTTCAGCCTGCAGAGCAGATGAGATATGACAGCCTTCTTCAGCTTCCTTCAAAGTAGCGTGCAGAAATCCTGGGATGTTACCTGATGTTTAGAAGTCAGGATGACTGTCATCTACTTTGAGCAGTCCTTGACAGTTAGCAGATAGACTGAGCATACTAAGCCCACCAGTTAGTGGGGCCAGTATACCCTACTTGGAGGAAGGTAGAACTCCAACAGAGAGGATGGGAGTTCAGCCCTGGAGGACAGGAGCTAAGGGGTAGCAAGAAGTCCACAGGAAAGGGCACTGGCCTGCATCATGGCACCACGCAGTGTCATAGAGATTCTGGAAAGACCCATTAACAATTTGCAGCTGGGTGTAGTGGCACATGCATGTAATCCCAGAGACTTGGGAAGCTGAGGCAGGAGGACTGCAAGTTCAAGGCCAGAGGCAGCCTGCATAACTTAGGAAGACCCTGTGTCAAGATAAAAAAATGAAAGAGGAGCTGGGGATGCATCTCAGAGGTAGTTTGCTTGCGAAGTATGCACAAGATCCTGGGTTTAGCAACCTCAGTACCGCAAAAACAACAACAACAATAACAACAACAACAACAAAAAAAAACTTGCACTAAAAAGCAGACATTGGTATGAAGCCAAAAGCTACAAAAAGCATCTAAGTATGAAGACCATTGTTCCTCACCCCCTGTTTTTTTCCATCATAGAGATAGAACCCAGGGCCTCAAACATGCCAGGCATACTGAGATCCATCCCCATCAGTTGTCCCTTTTTCTGTCATTGGTTACCCCCTCTACCTTATCCTTGCAGTTGCCAAAAACCAACCTTGAGATCTTGAGGAAGAGCAGAGGAACAAGGAAAAGGAGAGCTAGCAAAGCATTGCTGGGTACTGAAATGTGGAGGAGAGGAGAAATTGGAATTGGATAGAGTTGGGTATAGCTAGGCATGGTGGCACACACCTGTAATCTTAGCACTCAGGAGGCTGAGACAGGAGGATGGTGAGTTTGGGGCCAGCCTGGGCAAGTTAGTGAGAACTTGTCTCAAAAATGAAAAAGGACTAGCTCATGGGCAGAATACTTGCCTAGGTTGCACAAGACCCTGTCTTCAATCTCCAGTATTGCAAGTAAGAATAGCAATGAGAATTTCTCAACTATTAAAAAATAATTGAGGTGCTTGCTTTGGCAGCACATATACTAAAATTGGAACGATACAGAAGAGATTAGCATGGCCCCTGCATAAGGATGACACACAGATTTGTGAAGTGTTCCATTCTTGAAATAACCTATGTTCTCACTAATATATGGGAGCTGAATCTTGAAGGAAGAAAAAATCCTGTACCTAAGTTGATATATAAAAAATGCTCAATTAAACATAGCAAAGAAGGGACAATATAAAGAATAGAATGAAGGAGTGAGGGAACTATCAGAGGCAAGCGAAGATTGTGGAAGGAGGTAGGGAGGAGAGTCAATGTAGAGGGGTAAGGGGGGAGAGGATAATTGCAATGTAAACAATGCAACTTCATGAATACATGGGGAAAATAGGTGGATATCATCCAAATAGGCATTTGAGTTTTACTACTAGCCATAAGGCTCCATAAACCTTGTGGTTTGATGAAAGTGTAGCCAAAAGTGATGTAATGGTTGGATAATGGAAAAAACCAGTGCTGTATTACTCTATACCCCATCATCATTTACTAATAAAGGGAGAAAAATGAGTAAAAGATTGAAGTGTTTGAGCTCAACATGGTGGTGCACTCTTGTAAACCCAGCACTCAGGATGCTGAGGCAGGAGGATTGGGAGTTCAAGGCCAGTGTGTGCCATATAGTGAGTCTTCAAAAACAAAACAAAACAAAAAACCAGAAAGGCTGTAGTGTTTTGGGGTTTTTTTTTTTTTTTGAAATTTATTTGCAGTGCTGGGGATCAAACATATTTGCATGCTGTGCAAGTGCTATACCACCAAGCTACATCCGTGGCCCCAAGATTGAAATTTTGATTTCAATAGTATTGTAGAATTAAAGTGAGTGAAAAATTATGGAATCTGCATGAGACCCCTCCAAAGAAGAGGGAATGGAAGAACCAAACTATTGAGTGTGTTTGAGGCTGTGGAAGGGGAAAATGTTTCTTGATTGTATACTACTCAGTTCAGCCTATGCAGAAAACCAGTTATTACAGATTATATGAATTCTAAGACCCAACAGATAAGTTACACACCCTCAACCCAGACTTTCTTCATTTTTTAATTATATGTGTATTAATTGAGGCCTGGGATTAGATCAATCAAGGAAAAAAATGTGGCCCTGCACTTTAGGAGCATAATCCAGCAGAAGAAACAACAGGAGCTAATAGTTAAATTACTGAGAAGGCAGGGAATGAAGTAAACACCAGTGACACTGTCTGAGAAGAGAGAGGAAGGAAGGAAGGAAGGAGAAAGGAATGGAGGGAGGGAGGAAAGAAAGAAAAGAAAAGAAGGAAAGGAAGAGAAGGAAGGAGCAGACATAGCGGTGCATGCTTGTAAATCTCAGTGCTTGGGGACAAAACAAGAGGATGGTGAGTTTGAGGCCAGCTACGCTACATAGAGTATCAAGACCTTGTCTCAAAAAAGCAATGCCCCACCCCCACAAGAATAAACAAAACAGTTTGTGGGACACGACATACCCTTTATCTTTAAACTGGTCCAAAAGTTGTTTGTTTGTTTGAGACAGTGTCCTGCTTTGTAGCGTAAGGTGACCTTAAACTCACAACCCACCTGCTTCAACCTTCCAAGTGTTGGGATTACAGGAGTGTGTCACCATGCCCACCTGGGCAGTGTTTTCAGAGACAGAAACACTGTGTAATCCAGGTTGGCCATGATCTTGCCATCCTCTTGTCTCAGCCTCCCAAATGTTCGGATTCAGGCATACCACCATGCCTAGTTAGTCTTGTTGTTGTTGGGTGCTGTCGAGTCAGGTCCAACTCCTAGTGACCCCCACAGGGTTTTCAATAGCTGTTTGTTTCAAGATTGCTTCAGGAGTGGATTGCCTCATCATTCTCCCATTTTTGTGGTACTAGGGTTCAAACCAGGGGCCTCAGAGAGAACAGCATAGCACTACCAACTGAGCTTAAATTAACCCCAGCTGATCCCTTGGTTAGCCTTAGTTTCTTTAAAACTCTCAAAAGTATTCAGAATGCTTTTTTGAAAGTTGTATATAAAACAAAACTTTGAAAAAAATGTATTTATGTAACATTTAAGAGACAGTAATGTGGCTGGATGTGGTGGTGCATACCAGTAATCTCAGGGATTTGGCAGGTGGAGGCAGGAGGCAGAAGGATCATAAGATTCAGGCTGGGGCATCCTGTGTAACTTAGATCCTGTCTCACAATAAAAACAAAAAAGTGACTGAGGGGCTGCAGCTCAGTGGTATAGCGCTTGCAGAGTACGCATGAGGCCATGGGTTCATCTCTCCAGTATTGCCAAAAAGGAAAGGAAAGGAAAAGGGAGGGGAGGGGCAGGGAGGGGTGCCGGGAAGGAAGACAACAACATGGGAAAAATGACGCTTTCAGTTAAAAGTGCACCATTGTGACAGACTCAGCAGAGACTGCAAGTCCAAGATCAACACTGTACGTTAGGAGAGTAAATTCTATGGCTCACTACTAGAGAAGTTTTTGTGAACATGTACTGTACTGGAAACCACATAGAGAAGACTGTTCTCTTCTCAGCAAGAAGCCAGGTCTTGTTTGTGGATTTGCTGCAACTGCTATTTGCTATTGATGTTTGTTCTCTTCCTTTGGCAGAGCAAGAGGGAGAGAATGCAAGCTGAGTGGTTTCTGTTGCAAGTGAGAGGCACAGGTTCCCTCAGAGTGGCTTTTGTAATAAGCTTGTTTTCCATGGAGGTGGCAGGTTTTAACCTCTTTCTTTATGTGCCTTTCCTTGTGTTGTCTTCTATAAACCCCGGGTGGTTTTTGTCAATTTTACTGGAGGTGATGGCGGTTCTGTTGTGGCAGTGAAGCAGCTTTAAGGTTAATTGGTCAGAGAAAAGACATGAAGGCTTATTCTCTGGGGACCAAAAGCTCCCCTCTGGCAAGTTGGGGTCAGATGTGGCATCCAGACAGGGTATAATTAAAGTTGGGAGGACAAATCTGACTGCAGATGGCAGGGAAAATGGAGATTGGAGTGTCTAGGCCTCTAGTCAGCCAGACATGATGAGTGCAAAGGTAGATGGGTTAGCCGTTGTAGGGAGAGGTTTTTCACCCTATGGCTTTTGTATGCCAGTTGTGAGGTAAGATCATTGCTGAGGGTAAGCAGAGAATTAGTGAAGTAATCATCACCGTGAGGGAAAGGCCCCTCCTGAGTGGGGTTCCCTCCCCTTCTCTGCTACTCAACCACTACCACTGAGCTCCCCTCACCCTGCAGCAAGCCCACAAGTGAGTTCTAGAACAGTCCAAGTTTCTCCATTTCTTTACCATGCCCTAATGCAAGCCACCACAGCCTCCCACACATGCTTTGTTGTAGTCTCAGGACTTCTCTCCACAACTTCAAACTTTTCAATGGCTTCCCTTTATGTTTAAAATTTCAGTCCCCTGGCCTGGCATGGTAGTAGCCTAGAAAACCTACCCTGTGGGTATTTATTCGGTCCCTACCAGCTTCTCCTCTCTCCCCTCAAATCCTGTTCTTTGTAGCCTTCTTGACGTTGGAACATACCACCTTGTTCCCTTCTTTGGGTTTTTGCATTAGTTGTTTTCTCTGATTAAAGTGCACTCAACCCTGATTATCACCTGGCTGGGTGCTTTTTAATCATTCAAGTCTTTGCTTAAATGTAACTTCTAAAGAGAGGCCTTCACTAACTACTCAAATCCCAAGTAGCCATCAGGTCCCTCTGTATTTCAACACCATTAAAGTTCTCTGCATGTCTCATTGTCTGACATCTTGTATATTTGTTGTCTTTGTTTCTCACTAAGGTAAAGTCTGCTCATGAGAAGGGATCTTTACTACTCACTTCTGTCTCTAATTGGGAGAAGGACCTGGCAACCCCCCCCCAAAAAATCAATCTGCCATTGAAAACCCTGTGAACAGCAGAGAAGCACTAACAATAGTGTTTCCCCTGTTGTGCAGAGGGTCACTATGAGTCGGATACCGACTCGAGGGCACCTAACAACAACAACAACATCTGTCTCTAAGTCCAATATCTAGAAATAGTGCTTGTTGTTGTTAGGTGTTGTCAGGTTGGGTCCAACTCTTAGTGACCCTGTGTACAAAAGAATGAAACACTCCCCAATTCTATGCCAGGCGCACAATCTTTTTTATGTTTAAGCCCATTGTTGCAACCACTGTGTCCATCCATCTAGTTGGGTGTCTTCCTTTATTTCATTGACCTGCCACTCTCCTAAACATGATGTCCTTCTCCAGGGATTGGTCTCTCCTGGCAATATGTCCAAAATATGTAAGACCCAGTCTAACCATCTTTGCTCCAGAATGAGCCCTCTGGTTGCATTTCTTCTAGGACAGATCTATTGGTTCTTTTTTTTTTTTTTTTTTTTTTGGTTGTACTGGGGGTTGAACCCAGGGCCTCACGCTTGCATGCTCTGCAAGTGCTGGACCACTGAGCTGCACCCTCACCTCAGCCCTTTTTTTTTCTTACTTTTTGAGACAGGGTCTCACCAAGTTATGCAGACTGCCTCTGGTCTCGAACTGGCAATCCTCCTGCCTCCGCCTCCCAGAGCCGCTAGGATTATAGGTGTGCGCCACCATGCCCAGCAGATCTATTGGTTCTTTTGGCAGTCCATGGTATGTTCAATATTCATCTCCAGCACTATAATTCAAAAGCAATTCTTCTCCTGTCTCCTTTATTTGTTGTCCGGCTTTCACAACCACATTATGTGGCTGAAAATGCCATGGCATGAGTCAGGTGCACCTTTGTTTTCAGTGTGACGTCTTTACTTTTCAACACTTTAAAGAGGTTTTTTGCAACAGCTTTTCCCAATGCAATTTTTTTGATTTCTTGAGTGCTGCTTCTGTGGGTGTTGATTGTAGAACCAAATTAAAAAAAAATCTTGGACAACCTAAATCTTCTCTCCATTTTTCATGAAGTTGTTTACTGACCCAGGTGCAAAGATTTTTGTTTTGCTGATACTGAGGCCCAATACATACCAAAGGCTGTGTTCTTTGATCTTCATCAGTAAGTGTTTGAAATTGTCTTCACTTTCAGCAAGCAGAGTGCATCATCTGCGTGACGCAGGTTGTTAATGAGTCGTCTTCCAATCAAGATGCCACATTCTTTTTCATAAAGCCTAACTGCTCCGACTATTTGCTCAGCATAGAGAATGAAGAGGTATGGTGAAAGGACAGCCCTGACACACACACCTTTCTCAACTTTAAACCAGGCAGTATTTCCTTGTTCTGTTCGTTTCTGTTCGAACAACTGCCTCCTTGTCCATGTACAGACTCCTGAGTACAAGTATGTGCTCTGGTATTCCCATTCTTTACAGTGTTGTCCATATCCATTATGATTCACACAGTCAAATGACTTTGAATAGTCAGTAAAACACAAATAGTTGTCTTTCTGATATTCTCTGCTTTTGGGTAATATTCATCTGACATCAGGAATTATCTCCCTGGTTCCATGCTTGCTTCTGAATCTGGCTTTATTTTCCTGCAGTTCCCTGTCTATATACTGCTACAGTTGCTTTTGAATGATCTTTAGTAGAATTTTGCTTGCGTGTGATATTAATGATATTTGATAATTTCCACATTCTGTTGGATCCCCTTTCTTTAGAATAGGCACACATATGGATCTCTTCCAGTCAGTTGGCCAGGGAGCTGCTTTCCAAATCTCGTGGCATAAACAAGTTAGCACCTCCAGTGATGCATCTGTTTGTTAAAGCATCTCTTTTGGTATTCCATCAATTTCTGGGGACTTGTGTTTCACTAATTCCTTCAAGGAAGCTTCCACTTTCCTCAGCACCATTGTTTTCTGGTTATATGCAATCTCTTGCAATGGTTGGTCATCCACCAGTTCTGTTTGGTATAATGACTCTGTCTATTCCTTCCATCTTCTTTTGATGCTTCCCGCATTGTTTAATATTTTTCCTGTAAAAATCTTCACTATTGCTCTCAAGGCTTGAATTTTTTTTCTTCAATTCCTTAAGCTTGAGACTAACAGAGCATGTCCTTCACTTCTGGTTTTCTATTTCTTATCTCTTTGCATATGTCATTATAAAATTTGATTTTGTCTTCTCAAGCTTCCTTTTGAAATCTTCTGTTTGGTTCTTTAACTTTGTCATGTCTTCCTTTGACTTTAGTTGCTCCATCACTCAAGCACAAAGTTTTGGAGTCTCTTTTGACCTGTAATTTGGTCTTTTCTTCCTGTCTTTGAAATAACCTTTTGCTTTCCTCATGAATGAAGTCTTTGATGTCATACCAGAACTTGTCTGGTCTTCTATCACTAGTGTCTAACACACTAAATCTATTCTTGATGTAGTCTCTGAACTTAGGGTGGATATACTCAAGGTCATACTTTGACTCTCATATACTTGTTCTAATTTTCTTCAGTTTTAGTTTGAACCTGCATATGAGCAGTTGATCGTCTGATCCACAATCAGCACCTGGTCTTATTCTGACTTTTGATATCGAGCTTTTCCATCATCTCTTTGCACAAATGCAGTCAGTTGGATTCCTCTATGTTCCATCTGGTGAATTTCATGTGTATAGTCGCCATTTATGTTGGTGAAAAAATGCACTGGCAATGAAAAGGTCTGACAAAGTTTTATCATGCAATCTCCAGCATCATTTGTCACCAAGACTGTATTTTCCAGCTGCTGAGCCACCTTCTTTTTTTCCAACTTTTGCATTCCATTCACCAGTAATTATCACTGTACATCATGATTGCATGTTCCATCTATTTCATATTACAGGAGCTGGTAAAAATCTTCCCTATCTTCATTTGTAGCCTTAGTGTTGGTTGTGTAAATTTAAATAATAGTCATATTAACTGGCCTTCCTTGTAGGCATATGGATATTATTCTATCACTGACAGCATTGTACTTCAGGACAGATACTGAGATGTCCATTTTGATGATGAATGCAACCCCATTTCTCTTTAATCTGTTATTTCTGGCATAGTAGGCCATATTATTATCTAATTCAACATTGCCCATGCCAGTCAATTTTAGCTCACTGATGCCTAGAATGTTGATGTTTATGTGCTCCATTTCCCTTTTGATGATATACATTTCACATTTCAATTATTAATGGGTGTTTACAGTTGTTCCTCCTCATTTTGAGTTGTGACACATCAGCAAATGGAGGTCCCTGGGTCTTTACTCCATTTCTGTCATTAAGATACACTCCACTTTGAAGAGGCAACTCTTCCCAGTCATCTTTTGAGTGGCTCATTTTCTGGCACAATATCTGACAGTGTTTCTCTGCTATTCATAAAGTTTTGAATGGCTAATTGTTTCAGGAGTGAGTTAGCCATGTCCTTCTCCCTAGTCTGTCTTATCTAGAAATTCAGTTGAAATGTGTCCACTATGGGTCACCCTCCTGGTATCTGGAATACTGGTGGCATAACTTTCACCATCACAGCAACATGCAAGCCCTCATAGTATGGCAAGCTTAGCACTTAGAAATGCCGGATAATGGTCAAGATCATAAGTTCTCATGCCTAACCTAACTCCTCTATTTAACAGGTGTGACCTTAGGCAGTTAATCTCTCCAGGCCTCATCTATAAAATTGATATGATTAATAACTATGTATCATATATGTAAACCATTTAGAATCACACTGATTACATGGCAGGCCCTCTATTTATTGTTCCAGTTGGCATTTATATATTTGTTCAGGGAAGAAAGAAGGCCAAAGCCATCAGACAACTAGCTTTATCTTAAAAAATTCAAGAAGTGTGATAGGAAGTGCAACCATGGCACAAAGCTCAAAGGTTCTTTTTCCACATACTGCCCTTCTGAAACTAAAAGTCTCTTGCAGGTGGCAGGTGTTCATCAGATAATCACACTTCAGAGATGTTGGATCTGCTTAAGAAGGTCAAGGAAGAGCTCTGTGAGACAATTACATTTGGACAGATGTCCAAATGATGAATTGAAATTAAGTTGAGAATAACAGATTGGGAGGAGAATTTCTGTTAGGTTGTGCAAAGGTCTTGCGGCAGAATAGAGCATGGTAAGTATGAGGCCAGTGTGCACAAAATCTGTAAGAAGGCCAATCTGTAGGAAGGCCATAGTGATTAGAGGAAGAATGTGGTAGGTACAAAATAAGAAGACTTGAGAAGTGAGTGTACGCCAGACCATGCAGGGTGTTGTAAGTACACAGAAAACTTTTGTGTTTAACTTGAGACAGGAAACCATCAACACTTAAAGCAGGGGACTAACCAGTGCCATGCCTGTAATCCTAGCAACTCCAGAGGCTAAGGCGGGTACATGGGGAGTTAAAGGCCAGAGGCAGACTGCACAGTTTAGCAAGACTGTCTCAAAATAAAAAAAGGGAGTGGGGGGTGCAGCTTAATGGTAGAACACTTGCCTAGCATGTGTGAGGCTCTGGGTTTATTATCAGTCCTGGAGGGGGGGAAAAGAAGAAGAAAAAATGCAGAGGAAAATATATTGTCCTGTTGCTTTAAACACATCATGTCATATCATTTGTAGAATAAAAATGTCTTGTTTTGAGGGGAAAAAACATTCAAAAAATATTTTTATCTTTGGTATTTTAATAACAAGCTAAAATTTAAAGATGGGGCTGGGATGTAGCTCAGTTGGTAGAGTACCCCTCTACAGTCTCTGAGGTCCCGTGTTCAATTCCCAGCACCACAAAAACGGGAGAACGATGTGGCAATCCACTCCTGAGGCAATCCCGAAACAGGCAGCCATTGAAAACCCTATGAGGGTCGCTGTAAATCGGACACGACTCGACGGTACAACAACAACAAAATTTAAAGATTAGGCCAGCTGTGCAGAGGTTATAATCTTTGGATTGTTTATCTACTTTATCGTTTTTTCCCGTGAAAAGCCTCTGGCTTCGACCACTGGTCCTCACCGAGGCGTGTCCGCGATGGCTGCCAGCGTTTTTGTGACCCACCACCCGCCAAGTACCTAGGGTAGAGCCCCAGGCATTCAGCATCCTTGCCAACAGCTTTACCAGGGAACTCAGCTCCCCTCGGGCGCACTTTGTAGTCGGCAGTATTCTGTGGGTAAACGGGAGGGGTAGCGGAAGTGGGGCGGGATTAGAAATAGCAGGCGAGTCATTGGCTGTGTAGCAAGCCGTATGTTAATTAAGGTCTCCGCTTAAAATATCTTTGAAAACCCAAGTATTCATGTTTTGTGAAGCTTGATAGTGCAAGATGTTCTTTAGAAAAGATGTCAATATATATTTCCGGGAGGTGGTGTCATAACAAAGGCTCACCATCAGCAAAATATGTGTGAGTTTTGTTCACTTGGGAAAAGCTAAGCAGTAAACTTTAAGACTATACTTTCAGGGATCATTTCTATAGTTTGTTACTAGAGAAGTTTCTCTGAATGTGTAGAGTACCAGAAACCACGAGGAGGAGTTGCAGTGTTCTCTCCTGAGCGTGAAGTAGGTGGCTGGTGTTGTTTTGTTACAACTGCCCGTTACCGTTGATGATCGTTCTTCCCTTTCTTTGGAAGGGTAGAGGGAGAGAACACAGTCTGAGTGGTTTCTGTTTTTATGCTTGGTAAAATAACAGACTGTGGGGGTTTTTTTGACTTGTAAGGCTTTGCATTTTTTTTTTTCTTTTCTGCATATTAATAAGTTAGTGTTATTTAAGCTATATTCAAGTTTGTATATCCTTTGAAACAAGCCCAAAGAATGTGTTCCCGAGTAACACATGGAGGTTTTTCTTAGTATTAGTCTGGTTTCTGTTTTGTTTGCTGTCCTTGGCGCTCTAGCATTTGGGCCCATCTGATTTATTTATTTATTTATTTATTTATTTATTTATTTTTTTGGTACTGGAAGTCGAACCCAGGGCCTCGCGCCTGCATGCTTTGTAAGTGCTGGGCCACTGAGCTGCACCCCAGCCCATTTTTTACTTTTTGAGACAGGGTCTCGCTAAATTACGCAGACTGCCTGTGATCTCGAACTTGCGATCCTCCTGCCTCCGCCTCCCAAGCCGCTGGGAAGACAGGCTTGCGCCACCACACCCGGCTAGCCCATCTGATTTTTGAAGCTAATCTGGGTGTGTCTGATGAGTATTTGAATGGGAAACTGTTTGGGAATCCCAGGTGTTGCAGGGTAGGGAGAAGAGCCTGGTAATCTGAGACATTTCACCATTGAAAACCCTATGAATAGCAGAGATGTAGTAGCTGGGCATGGAACAGTGGAGTGTTTCCTTCTCTTGTACATATGGTAACTATAAATAGGACCTGACTTGATGGCACGTAACAACTTTGCATTAGCTTTTCTTCAGGTTTTGTGAGTGTTTTCTTTTGCTTGTTTTGACCCTGTAGCTGACTGTGGCATCCCATCCATGGCACTTCACAAGCCAGCCAGGGTAGGGCCTGGTTAGTTCTTGAGCTGAGACTGCCTTGGGAATCTGAGTCCTGTAAGGAGAAGGATTTGGTAGTTTACTCCCAAAAAACAATGAGCCATTGAAAACTTAATGAATAGTAGATAAGCACTGAAATAGTGAGGGTACGATACAGTGTTGGGAAGTGTTTTTGTCCTGTTGCACATAGGGTCTCTTATGAGGCAGACCCGACTCAAGGACACTTAATATTTTAACTGGTAACACTTGGAGTTGATTTCTCTTGTGTACTCTTTCTCTTGCCAAATTAGTCTTTGTATTTTAGTAGTGTCTTTTAGAGGGGAGCTTCTATTCCATTAATCCAGTGTCATGGCTCTCCTCCTAACACATAGTATCAATAACCCTCTCCTGTCAGCCTTCCCAGGATTGAAAACCAGTGTAATTCAGAGCAGGTTTTTTGTTTTGTTTTGTTTTGTTTTTTTGGTGGTTGTGTCAAAGTTCTTCATTTTCAGCTAGCGAGGTTCAAAGTATATTCTGAGATGAAAACTCTTTGGCTTTTCCCTATCTTTCTATCCTGCCTTGAGCCTGGGCAACATAATGGACTCTGTCTTTAATTAATGAATCAATTAAAAACTCTCCCTGATATAAATTTCCCTAGTTCCATCTCCAGAAGATTCCTGATATTTACACTGATTCTGTATTTGCTTTGCAGGAATTTATGTTGATGCCGTTAACTGTCTGGGCCAGACAGCGCTTTTTGTTGCAGCATTATTGGGCCTTACAAAATTAGTTGATATCTTGGTGGATTATGGATCAGATCCAAATCAGTAAGTACAATAATGTCAGTATCTAGAAAATAAAGGGGCTGAGATTTAGTTTAGTAGGTAGAGCGCTGTGCTGAAGTCTCTGAGGTCCCAAGTTCAATTCCCAGCACCGCAAAAATGGGAGAAAGACCTGGCAATCCACTCCCAAGGCAATCCTGAAACAGTCAGCCATTGAAAACCCTATGAGGGTCGCTATGAGTCGGATACCGACTTGATGGCACCTAACAACAACAAGAAGAAAATAAAGAATGCACTCTTAAGACGAGTAGGGCTGGGCGCAGTGGCACATGCCTGTCATCCCAGCGGCTTGGGAGGCGGAGGCGGGAGGATGGCAAGTTTGAGACTAGAGGCAGTCTTAGCAAGACCCTGTCTCAAAAAAGTAAAAAAAATGGGCCGGGGGCGCAGCTCAGTGGTCCAGCACTTGCAAAGCATGCAGGTGCGAGGCCCTGGGTTCAACCCCCAGTACCGCCAAAAAAAAAAGAAAAAAGGTGGGTAGGGACATTTTGAAGTTAGTTTGACAAACTTTATTTACTTCCTTACTTCCTTACCTAATTTTTTAAAATTTATTTTTTGTTTCTGGGGATTGAACCTAGGGCTCTGACCCTGTGCTATCATTTGTTTCTTTTTCAATTAAAGGGAGAAAGCTCCCCAGGTGATTCTGATATGCAACCAGATTAGGAAACCGTGACCACACATCACAGTGTCTCTGTGTCCTGGACACAATAGAGGGTATCCCTGAATGTCTCAATTAGTTTACTGATACTGGTGAAATTTTTGAGGTATAGACTTTTTTCCTTTCCTTTTTTTTCTTTCTTTTTCTTTTCTTTTCTTTTCTTTCTTTTTTTTTTTTTTGTGGTACTTGGGGATTGAACCTTTTATATACTTTGTAAGTGCTCTACCACTGTGCTGCACCCCCAGTCCATTTTTTATTTTTAATTTTTTTAACCAGCTGGCTGGAACCTTTATTATTTCAGAAATGAGCATCTTGTGTACTTTGAAATGTTAAAATGGTTATTTCTGGATTACTGTAATATTTCTCAACAATAGCAGTCATCTCAGTAATCGTACAGACTTCTTTCCAGTCACTAAAGACTTCCAAAAATAAATGTTCTGTGAAAAAAAAATCAACTTACCGATGTCAAAAGAAATAATGGTCTATGCAGGACACACAACATTCTGCTAAGGGAAATTAATGAAACACTTTCTCCATCGTGCTTGATTCATATATTTCCTAAAAACAACTAGTTTTGTTTTGATTTTTCATGTTTAGTCTGAGAAGGAATGCAAGAAATCAACAGTTTTAGGGAAAAAGGCATTTTTAAGTTTAAGACATAAATGGGCTTCTTTGACAAAGCCTTTAAAGCATGAAGAGATAAGAAAAACAAGCTTATACTCAATTAGGCAGTGAATAAATATGTAACTAACCTCAAACTATAATATATTGTTTGTGTACTTGAATAAAACAACAAATTTCATGTTTGAATTATTTTATCGTGAGAATCGTTTTAAGGTTATTTTATTTTAGAAGATTCAAAAGTAAAACTCACATATACCCAATCCCAGCAGGGATTCTTCATAGGGTTAACATCCTGGACTGTTCTAACAAGGAGCAGTCGACCATGATCACCTATATGTACACTGTAAAGCACACTGAGAAGCAGAGCAGAAGAAGGCACATATGTCTTTGTTCCATTTTGTTGTTTGTTGTTAGGTGCCATTGAGTTGGGTCCAACTCACAGTAGCCCAATAGAACAAAACACTTTCTGACACTGCCATGCCCAGCACTGGTGTCAGTGCTTCTCTGCTATTCATAGTGTTTTCATTGACAGATTGTTTTGAGAGCAGATTGCCACATCCTTCTCCCTAGCCTGCAGCACCTGGTATTCCCAGGTGATCTCCCATCCAAGGACTAACCAGGCCTACCCTGCTTGGCTTCTGAGATCAAATGGGATCGAATGCTAGAAGTGTGATGGCTCCAAGAGTTTGTTTCATAGATAGATGTAAAAACAGTGGTAGTTGATTTCCAAATATTCATATGTCTATCACTGGCTTGTCAGTCACAGAGTGCTAAGTCCTAAGTATTCAAAAACAGACAACAGATGACTTTTTACCTTTCTCTGGCCTCTACACCAAAACTTCTACATCATTTATGACATGAATTAAAATATTCTGCATTCCTAAAATATGCAAGCAAATAAGTTTCTAATCTTTACTCAACCTAATAAACTAGAAAATCAATAAAATACTTCAGTTCTCTTAACAAACTAGTTTTCACAAACATAAGCATTAGAAATCTATGTGCTTATGTGGAAGAGAACTACTGAATTTATTCTCCAGAAGCAAAGACAGATCTGAAGGGCCACACTACTGGAACATTTTAAACACATTCACATGTTCTTTCTTTCAAATCTCAACAAAAGCTGCATGTACAAATGGTGTAAGCAATATCTGCCCTAGGACACAAGCAGGGCACCCGATACGGTAGAAGGCAGAAGCTGTGACTTCATTTCTTTTCTTCGTTGCCTCCAGTTGCTAGTGTAGTTGCAACTTGCATAAATATATTTAATGGATCTATGTAGATTCCTACCATCAAATTGATAGGATGATATTTTTGAACTCCACACAATGATGCTATTTCTGCATGTTTGATTACTTTCTGGGTATCATACAGAAGAAATGTGCTGAAAAGAACTAATCCACCATACACTGCCACTGAGTACAGAGTGGCACTAGCCACAGGGGAAGGTGGAAGAAACATAGATCCCAGTGAGGACACAAAGACAAGACCCAGGGGCACTCACATGTTCAGCAGGTTCTCACTGGGTGTACAAATGGCTACAATCGAGGAGCCTCCATAATGCTGCAGTGTACCATGTAGCTCTGATGCAAGGAGTCCTCCTAAGATCATCAGAGGAGCCACCACTGCACCCATCACACCAGAATGTAGTAACCAAGCAAGATGCTTTGGGCCTGGGCTCTGCTCCTATGATATTGATTGTACTAGCACTACAGCTCCAGTCATGGATGCAAAGGTTGTACCAGTTATCACCTACAAGTCTCTCATCATGAAATTCATGACAGCAGGAGTTCTAGTTACTGCCAAGGCAGACACAGCTGTTAAAGCAGTACTTCCTACTAAGTATGTACAGGTAGAATGTATTCTGTCCTTTACATATTGAGGCCAAATTATAGCATTTGGAGCATCAGCAGCTCCAACCTCTTTAGACATTCCCAAGCCATAGTAGCACAGTGCTCCAAGGCCAACAGAAGCCCCTCCAGCAACAAACCATCTTCCCATCCGATCAATTTTAAATATTTTTTTCTGTTGATGGTTCCAGTGCTGCCTCTTTGAGTTCTTGGCCAGTTTTTCCACAGTGGATCTCAGTTCTTGTCTTCGTGGCATATTCCCTGCTGGATGTTACGAGCTGCTGATGTTTCAAGTATTGATTCTTTGTGATGGAATTCTTCACAACCAGGGGAGGCCTTGGTGAAAGCTGGGTGGAAAATTCTGGAAGGTAGTGTCCGGAGACACATAAGCCTTGCAGCCATCATGGCAATGTACCAAGTTTACCAAGCAGATCTGAAATGCTCAGTTCCTGGTCACCTTCACCATGCTGCTCCCCTTCCAGGCCTGCAAAATGCGAAAACTTATTTTTTAGTTTTGAGTCAGGGTCTTGCTAAGTTATGCAGGCTGTCTCTAGCCTCAAACTCACGATCCACCTGCCTCCACCTCCCAAGATACTGGGGTATTGTCGTGCACCACTATCAATATTTGACTGGATTGGTGATGCCAAGGTTTTATGGTCCTCTGGTCCACAGGATCTGGGGATGGGGGAGTGCTGGGGTTTAGTTCTATTGGTAGAATGCTTGTTCTGCACTCTCTGCACCAAGTTCAATCTCCAGCACTGCAAAAATGGGAGGAGGATGTAGCAATCCTGAAACAATCAGCCTATAAGGGTTGCTATGAGTCAGACCTGACTTGATGGCACCTAACAACAACCACCACCACAGGATGTGATGTGGGGAGCAGCATAATTGCCACATGAGAGAAATGGTCTCTGGTTAGGCTGTGCTTTACCAGCATGGCTCCAGGACACTGCAGACGTGAAGGAAGTGTTTCAGAGCAGCCAGTATTGGGGTGGTAAGGAAAGCACATTGGGGTTTAGAATCAGACTTAATACCTGGGTATGAACCTCAGCTTTACCTTTTTTGTTTTCTCATCTGTTGGAAAGGAGAAATATAGTGTCTTGAGGGTTGAGATAAGGATGGAGAGAAAACAATGTGTAAAGCTCATGTAAGACCAGGGGCTTCATGAACAATATTGCTGTAATCCTCATCGCTAAAGGTTACAGTTGCAGACTGGGAGTCCTGTGTTATGCTACACATTGAATCCCTTCTCTGAGGAAGGAAGGAATGTTGTCATGGACACTCACTGTACCCATTCCCCCGTCCCGTCCCCCAGCCGCTGCTTCGATGGGAGCACCCCTGTCCATGCAGCAGCGTTTTCAGGCAATCAGTGGATCCTCAGCAAACTGCTGGATGCAGGAGGTGACCTGCGACTCCATGATGAGA
Source organism: Pedetes capensis (assembly GCA_007922755.1). Lineage (NCBI taxonomy): Eukaryota > Metazoa > Chordata > Mammalia > Rodentia > Pedetidae > Pedetes > Pedetes capensis. The sequence continues at coordinate 23,676 of VMDO01001753.1, forward strand.
AGGGTCAAAACCCGCAGACCTGGGCCTTGGCAGCAGGGAAGGATCGCAGCACTCCAGTAAGTGTGGGCCCACTTTGCAGTCATCCTCAGAGGAAGACCATAGGCTGAGAGGCAGAAGCCCAGGGGCAGCACAGAGCTTGAAGTAGTCTTAGCATTGGCATTGGACATGAAGGCCTGGGTTGAAGCAAGTTAATCAGCTGTAAACCCTCTGACAAGTCTAGTGAACCTTTCTAGTCATCTTCCAGTGAGGGGGGAGAGCAATTGTAATTTTGACTGACCCACTTAACTAGCACTTACCATGAATGCAGTGCTCTACATTGGTTTTAGTTTTGGTTTTATTTATTTATTTGTTTGTTTATTTTAAAATTTATTTTCAGTTCCTTGGGACAGGGTCTTACTGTATAGCCCAGGCTAGCCTTGAACTCAAGGTTCTCCTGCTGAGACTATACATGTGTGCCACTGTGGTGGCTTTTTATTTTGTTGTTGTTGTTCCTTTTTTCTGAGACAGGGTCTTGTTGTGTAGCACAGGTTGGCCTGGAACTCACTATATATCCAAGGTTGGCCTCAAACTTAAGGTCCTCTGCCTCAGCCTCCAGAGTGCTAGGATTACAGTATGTGCCACCACACGTGGCTCATGTTTTTAGTATATTAATTTGTTTAAGCTTCACAGCAATCTCTTAGGTCAGTACTACTGTTCTCATTTTACAGCTGAAGAAACTGAGTCCCATAGACAGTAAGTACCTTGCCTGAGGCTACCCACTAGCAGGTGTGATATGTTTTTAGGAGGACTAAATAACATGAGGGCTGGGATTTAGCTCAATTGGTAGAGCGCTGCACTGCAGTCTCTGAGGACCCGAGTTCAATTCCCAGCACCGCACAAATGGGAGAAGGGCCTGGCAATTCACTCCCAAGGCAATCCTGAAACAGCTAACCGTTGAAAATCCTATGAGGGTCGCTATGAGTCGGATACTGACTCGACGGCACCTAACAACAACAACAACAACAAATAACATGAAAAATGTAAAGCCAGAGAGTATGTCTACTGTCAGTACTTCCGCATACAGAGTCTCCCTCCCCACCTGTGTTCTCCTCCTTTTTAGCTGTTGGGCTTTAGGCAAGTAATTTCACTCCCCTTAGCCTTAGCTTCCTCACCTGTTGAAGGAAGAAGTTGGAAGAAATTATTGAGAAATTCTCTCCCTGAAAACATTCCATGCCTTTAGGAAGTCACCTGGGCTCTTCCCTTTCCAGAGATTTCTCTGTTGGGAACTCTCAGCTCCTCAGACCATTCGTTTTCACTCCTAAGCCTCCACTCCCCCTGAAGGCGGGTGTGACCAGCATTGAGTATCTCTGCCATGTGTTGCAGATGGTGGAGTTCATGCAGCGCTGCACTTCACACATGCAAGCCATCATCCAGGGCTTCTCTTATGACCTCCTGAAGAAGATAGACTCCCCTCAGCGGCTCATCTGCAGCCCACCCTGGTTTGGGGGTCTCATGCAAGGGTGAGTGCACCTCAAGCAGAGTGGAATATTCTGGACCACCCCTTCCTTATGGGAGTCCTGTGGCGAGGGCTGCGTTGGGCTTTTCCATTATCAGTGCCCTCTGGCATCTGGCCCATCCAAACGAATGAGAAGATGTGGCCCCTGATAAAGGTGAGCCAGATGAGCACCTTTGGCCATCTCCCCTCTCCATCCAGAAAGTCTGGGAGAAATGATTGTGGGCTCTACTGGGAACCACCCCATGGTCTAAGGAGCCCAGCAGAAAACTCTTACCCAGGAGAACAGCTGGCTGGCATTTTTGTCATTTCCTGAAAAAAGATGGAAGGAGTATTCCTCTATTACAAAGGTTGTAAATGACCACAAAAGCTTAATTTACATTTTCTCAGGCTGTTGTAAACTCGTGTGGGACCCTTGCTTGCCAGCTGGATGGGCAGCCCTTCTTACCCCCATCACAGGGCAGGAGGCGGGTCCCAGGCTTCTCTCCATGCTCAGGAAGAAGCTTGGCACCAAGGAGTTATTCTAGATTTTTCTGAGCACATCTCTTTGTATAATTAGAGTGGCAGGACTTGTCACCCCTCCACAAGCTCCTCCATGCTGTCCTTCGTGCACAGTGAGTCCTGATTTTTTTCTAATGACCTGGATGCTTCCTGCTTCTCAGGTGAGATGGATTAATGATCCCCAGGAGGACTAATTGCTCCTGTCGGCTTTGTGCACTCTTACAGTCTTGGTTCTATACAGCATCAGAATGACCTTTCTAGATGGAAATCTCATTGTGCCACTTTGCGAAAAACTCTTTAGAGCCTGCGTTGTCTACTAGTACAAACTCCCAAATCCCTCACCTGGCCTTGGAGGTCATGCCTGACTTTCCCACTTCGTCTCCTGTCCCTGCCCCTAACCCTTATATGGATTCCCCTATTTAGGGTTTAGAGGAACTTGTCAGAGTTTGCAATTATTTTATTTGTATAAGGTCTTTTCCATTTTTGTTAGACTATGAACTCCATGGGAACATAGACTGTCCATTCATCTTCACTGTTAGCTACCTGGTCCTTGGTAGGGACTGAGTACAAGGAGAACAGGTTGATAGGCCAGTGAGAAAGGAAAACTCAGGAGACCCTGGATTTGATACCCAGCACTATTAAAAAAAAAATAGCAGGGAGAGTAGGTAGGAAACCCAAGTTTATATGTTGGTAAACTTTTAAAATTTCAATTACTTATCTAGACATGGGGCTAGGGTTTAGTTCAGTTGGTAGAGTGCTGCTCTGCACTCTATGAGGACCTGGGTTTGACCCCTAGCACTGCAAAAACAGGAGAAGCACCTGGCAATCCACTCCTGAAGCAATCTCGAAACAATCAGCCACTGAAAACCCTATGAGGGTTGCTATGAGTTGGACCTTACTCAACAGCACCTACCAACAGCAACAATCTAGACATAGCATATATTTTATAATTAGATGAAACATTCTTACTGTGGGGTGAATAGAATGCTAATGGACAGTGGGAAATGCACCCTTCTCCTTTTTTTAATGTAAGGAAACCATATGAATCCTCAAAATAAGTCTTGGCCTCTTGGATCTGTGAGTGGTGCCATGTCAGGTAAGATTCCTCACAGATGTGTGTTTACACAGAACCTGATGGGGAAAGAAGATAAATGCACTGAATTGAGACGAACAGATGACTGTACAGTTGTAAATAAGTCAGTTGTAGATAGAGTAGGGTTTTTTCTCCCCTTCATGCAGACAACTTTAGTTACATAGACATGGACTGAAAAATTTAACTAAGGGAAGGAAACATGTTGGTCTGAATGGTACTTATTGTCCAGGTCACTGTTAGAGAACAGTCAGCTCCTTTGCTTAAACAGAATCTTCACCGTCCAAAGAGCTGCCTGCGCTGCCCAGAGGCCTCCAGATGGGAGAATGGGAGGAAGAGAGACCTTGTCAGTAGTACTCTATGTTCTACGAGGCTGGGGGTGTGGTCAGGAAATGGTCCAATGTATCTTAGATCTTTGAGGCACATGGGCTTTGTTTCTAGAGGAGACTGTTTATTTGGTTTAGGAAAGGAGCCTTATTCTATATAGTATGTTTACTCAAATGAGGGTGATCATATGAGTTATCAACTACACTGGCTGTTCTGAGATGATGCTGGGACACCAGGTATCAACTATGATGTCTGGTTTACTTCAGTCCACACTGCAGGGTTCTCTTTAACAGTATAGCTGGTTGAAGGAGAGAAGGGAAAGCCTGGCACTGATAAGTTACTAAGAGCAGAAGTACAGAATTCATGTCTGTTCATGAATAGTAGCACATGAAACCTCACAAGCCTGATGCAGGGTTGGCTGGGTATGCACTGTCTATCCAGCTCCTTTGCTATTGGCAAAGAAGGGAAAGTGGCTCCTGTGGCAACAGAATGTTTTTTCCTTCAGCTGAGCTGAAATTACTGAATCAGCAAGCGTTAACTAGAATATACTGCATGCAAAGCACAGTGCCAGCCTCCTGAGCCAAAGAAACATAAAGCATTACCACTCCTTCCAAAGTACCTTTAATTAATGGGGCTCTGATGTAAAAAAGATTGTGTGCATGGCACAGTATCTGGGAATATTTCATTCTGTTGTATGTAGGGTTGCTATGAGTCATACCTGACCTAACAACAACAATGTGCCAGTGGTAGTTTGGGTGTGGTATATGGGAAGAACATTGACTGGATGAGCAGAATCTAGGTCTGCTCCCTGCTGGTGTTCTGTGACCTCCATTTTTCCTGTCTGTAAAATGAAAAAGTTGAAGATATATTCTGTGATTTTTTCCACTACTATCTATATTTGTTATCTGTTGCTGCATAATGAATCATTCATTAAATTTAACAACTTCAAACACCGTTTTTATCTTACAGCTTCTGTGGGTCAGGAATTAGAATGGTCTAGGTAGGTTGCGCCTGTAGCTGTAGCACTATGGCATTCAATCCCGTCAGATCTCAGAAGCTAAGCAGGGTCTGGCATGGTTAGTACTTGGATGGGAACACCAGATACTGTAGGCTTGGGAGAAAGACCTGGCAACCCACTCCCAAAAAAACAATATGCCATTGAAAACCCTATGAATAGCAGAGAAGCACTGAGAATAGTGTTTCGCCTGTTGTATGTAGGGTCACTATGAGTCAGATGCCAACTCAACTGCACCTAACAACAACAACAACAACAAATAGGCTGCAGTTAAGGTGTCACTTGAGATTGCTGTCATCTGGAGGCTTGATTAGGGATGGAGGATCCAGTTCCAAGATGGCTGGTAAATTGGTGCTGAGGTTGAACCTCTCCAAAGCCCTGCTTGAATGGCTCACAATTCTCCCAGAGCCAATGATCTAAGAGAGATCAGAACAAAAACCCTGGTAGATCTCTCCGTGGAAGTGACTCCATCATTTCTGTAGTATCCTACTGAGTTAATACATCAGCCCTGTGTGGCCTGCAAGAGTCATGAGTACCAGGAGGTGAGAATCACAAACACCTTTATAGAGGCTAGCTGTTCCACCATCTATAGTTCTATGGTAAAAAGTCAAGTAATCTTGCTGCACATATACTGAAATTAGAATACAGAGATTACCATGGCCCCTATGCAAGGATGACATGCACATTTGTAAAGCATTGCATATTTTTCACTGTGGCTGCTGTTGGAAAAAAAGCAGAGGCCACAACCTCAGTGCTGACTGATTCTGATGCAGATCTGGAGAAGGGGCTCAACAACCTGTGGAAGGACTGTCCCCTAACCTCTGCCACTTATGGGGTATGGTGGATGTCCAGGGTGTTTAATATACCCCTTATATAATAAAAGAGATTGAACCCTTTTAAAAAAAATGTCAAGCAGGGCATGGTGGCACATACCTATAATTCCATCAGATAGAAGGATGTTGAGTTCCAGGCCAGCCTAGGCTCATAGAGAGACTCTGTCTTAAAAAAAAATCAAGTAGTAAAGACAAGGCCAATCTTATATATTATGAAAACTTACTTTACTATTTTTCTTCTGGATTCAAGTGGTTAATTCGCGTGGGTTTTTTTTGTTGTTGTTTGTTTGTTTGTTTGTTTTATATTTCTAGAAGCCCTAATGGCTCTCCTAACCGACTGCTTAAAGCTGGGGTCATTTCTGCCCAAAATATCTACAGCTTTGGCTTTGGGAAGGTAAGAGGTTGCTACTGACAGCCATTGACTGCACGACTAACTGGAGAATCACATGACTATGTCTCTTATCTTTGTTCAACTTCTCTTTCATTATCCTCACCAAAGTATTTTTTTTCTTTTTCCTTGTCCTTGTAGGGGAAAGGTATTTCTTAGTCTTCTTGTCCTTACTGAAAAATAGTAAAAAACTAGTGACTCTCTTGAAAAGTCCACACTCAGCCCTTGGGTCTTTTACCTTAAGCAAAGCCCTCCCTCTCTCTCCCCCACCCCTCTCTCTCCCCTCCGCCTCTCCACTCACAGTTAAAACTATATTAAAAGCTAGGTGCCATGATACACACCTGTAAACGTGCCAGTGACTTGGAGGCTGAGGCAGGAGGATTGCATATATGATGTGAGAGGCAGCCTGTACAACTTAATGAGACCCTGTCTCAAAATTTAAAAAAGATGAGTGGGTGAGACTGCCTGGAAGTGTGTATCTGTGGAGCAATTGCCTGGCCCTAGGTTCAAACCCCTGGTGCTGCTAAAAAAAAAAAAACCTGGAGAATTACACTTGAATGACTCTGAGGAGTATAGAAAATAATCCTTTAGTTCTCAGAAAAGGCCCCAGACATATTCTGTCTAACATGAATTTATGACTTTGCTCTTGCATGGATTTATGTGCATAGTTGGAATGCTTTTAAGAAATTTAGATCTTATTTATTCATTCATTTTTGCAGTATGTGGGGGTTGAACCAAGGGCTTCACATACTTTTTGCAAGTGCTGTACCACTGGGCTGCACTCCCATCCTTTTTATTTTTATTTTTATTTTTATATTTATTTTTGAGTCAGGGTCTTGTTAAGTTCCACAGCCTGCATCTGGCCTTGAACCTCCTGCCTAGGATTACAGGCATATAGCTCTGTGCCCACCTAGGAACTAAGATTTTAAACTAAGGAATATTTTGAGAACAAATAATATCTTTTGGGTACCCGGTTCTGCTTGTCAAAGAAAGAGACAGGAAATGTTGCTGGATGGATGGGTGATTGCTGACAGCTCAAGATTGTATTCCTAAATGAGCGTGGTGGAGCACGGCTGTAATCCCAGCACTTGGGAAGCTGAGGCAAGAGGAGCAATGAAAACTTGAGACCAGCTTAGTCTGCACAGCAAGTTCCAGGCCAGCCTGAGCTATACAGTGAGACCCTTGGAAGTGACTCTGTCATTTCTGCAGTATCCTACTGAGTTAATCGTTCAGCCCTATGTGGCCTGGGAGGGCTGTGAATACCAGGAGGTGAGAATCATAGGCACCTTTTTAGAGACTGGGTGTTACACAGTCTGTTAGGTTAGTGTTGTTAGGTGCCGTCCCATCGAGTTGCTGTCTGACTCGTAGTGACCCTCATAGGGTTTTCAATGGCTGTTTCATGATTGCCTTGGGAGTGGATTGCCAGGTCCTTTTCCTGTTTTTGCGGTGCTGGGAATTGAATTCGGGACCTCAGAGACTGCAGCGCAGGACTCTACCAACTGAGCTAAATCCCAGCCCTACACAGTCTGTAGTTCCATGATAAAAAGACAAGTAATCTTGCTGCACATGTACTAAAATTAGAATACAGAGATTACCATGGCCCCTATGCAAGGATGACATGCAAATCTGTGAAGTGTTCGATATTTTTCAGTGTGGCTGAAGAAAAAAAAAAAAAAAAGATTGTGTTGCTTCTGCTGAAGCAGCCTGGAGGGTGAAGCCCAAAGAAATGACCTCACTCATGCTCAGCAAGAACTCTGCCATATCCTCAGCACTGGAATAGTGGCCTGTTTTTGTTTTGTTTTGTTTTGTTGTACTAGGGGATTGAATCCAGGGCCTCAAGAATAGTTGGCAAGTGCTCTACTTCTATCTTGAGACAAGGTCTTGCTAAGTTATGCAGGCTGCCTCTGGCCTCAAACTTTTGATCCTCTTGCCTCTGCCTCCCAAGTTGCTAGGATTACAAACATTTACCACTGTGTCCAGCAGTAGGCTTTGATTCTACATAAGCCTGGATTCTGTGGAGGTCACAACAAGGCCTCTCAGTTGCAGTCATAGCACTTCAGGCAGGTGTCTCACTTCATTCTGTCAGTCTCAGTTCCTTCATTAGTAAAAGGAAAAGTATATTACAACCTTGCAAGGTTTCTAGGAAGATTAAAAATAATGTTGGCCAGGTGCAGTGGTGCATAGCTGTAATCCCAGCAATCTGGGAGGTGGAGGCAGGAAGACCATGGGTTCAAGGCCAGAGGTAGCCTGTGTGACTTAATGAGACCCCACCTCAAAACTTAAAAATAAATATAAAAATGAGCTCTTGCTGCAGCCGTGTGGTAAAGCACTTGCAAAGTATGTGCAAGGCCCTGGGTTCCCAAGTACTGAAGCGGGTAAAAGAAGGTGAATTAGCTGGACCTCAGGGCACAGGCCTGTAATTCCAACACTTAGAAGCCTGAGATAGGAGGATAGTGAGTTCATGGAGAGATCCTATCTTAAAAAAAATATTATCCAGTGTACAAGGGTATTTGGAGAAGGGCTTGGCAATCCACTCCCAAGGTAATCCTAAAATAGCCATTGAAAACCCTATGAGGGTCGCTATGAGTCGGATACCGACTTGACGGCACCTAACAACAACAACAAGGGCATTCAGCAAGCTAGTAAGTAGCAGATACCATTATTTTTAGCTGTATGACAAGATTCTGGAGGTATTTTGCATTTCCTCTTTTCTCCCCATAACTTGATGCTATGCTTTGGTTTCAGTTTTATCTTACAGGAGGGACGCAGCTCGCCTATCTAGGATCTCTTCCAGTAATTGGAGAAAAGGAAATGATTCAGGCTGATGATGAGCCTGCCTTCTCTTTCTTCAGTGGCCCCTACATGGTCATGACCAAGTAAGCCTGAACCGGCCAGTGGGAAGTCAGACTTAGTCCCATGGGAAGTGTGCGCTGCACATGACTTCCTCATGTGGAGGGTTTCTTCTCAAACACAAGGGAGCAGTAAAGAACATATCTAAATCAGGGCTTCTTTCTGTGGACATTTTTGACCCAGATGATCCTTTGTCGTTGGGGGCAGTAGTGTGCATTGTAGGATGTTTTGAACTGTCACTGGTCTCTGCCCACTAGGAGGCAGTATTAGTTCCTCATGGCCCTGTCAGTTGTGATACCAGACTTTCAACAGACATTGCCAAATACCCTCTGGGGATAGAACTACTACTGCTCTGAAAGATTACTCATTCAGTATTTTAACGTCTCTGCTTTCTAAAGCATCAGAGGAAGCTTAGTAGTGATTGTCTTGCTTCTGATACAGGCCAAAGGGTACTGAAGCCTCTGCAGAAAGTGAAACAGGCATCAGTTGAGGGCTTTTACCAGCCAAGTCTAGGGAAGGTGGCAGTAATAGGATTTGTTGTCGTTAGGTGCTGTCAAGTTGGGTCTGACTGATAGTGACCCTATTTACAACAGAAAAAACACTCCCTGACACTGTGCCATGCCTGGCACTATTTATTGTCAGTGCTTCTCTGCTATTCACAGAGTTTTCAGTGGCTGATTGTTTTGGAGTTGTTGCAGGAGTGGGCTGTCAGGTCCTTCTCCCATTTTTGTTGTGCTGGGGATTGAACTCAGGGCTTCAGAATACACAGAGCAGCACTCTACCAACTGAGCTAAACCCCGGCACAACAGAATTTTGATATGACGAAATTCCCTAGGGTGTGCTCAGTCCTTGGAGACCTAGCCCCTATAGAGTCACAAGAGTTGTCCTAGCCAACATTTCCTAGTACCTGGATGCTTCTTTTCCCCTTAGAAGAAATACCCTTCTAAAAAGGCCTCTGCCAGATTTGATTTGCAGGGCCCTCTCTGCCTTTCTTTTCCTGCCTGTTCCATGAGTTTGTTGTCAGGTCCCTCCCCTATCCCATTACTGCTGCCTCTGCCCAAGTCATCACTGTCCTTCACCCAGACTGGCCTCCTAACTGGTCTCTCATTCTCTGGACTACTGCTGCCCTACTTACTTCTCACACTGCTGGCACCCTTGTTTCTAAAATACATACCCAGTCAAGTCACTCCCTTCCTTGAGTCCTTCTGTGACTTCCTACCACCTCATCTGACTCCCCAGTGTGCTTTGGAACTTGGGGGTGGTGGAAGGGTAGACCCAGCTACTCCAAAGGATGCTAAAGATTCTATGTGAACCCTGCTTCTCTGGTCTCTGACTGGGAACCCTGGCTCTCTGAAGTTGTGGCTACTCACCCCTCTCCTTGTACTCTGTCATGTCCTGTAGCCTTGTATGGAATGGGAGCAGAGTCACAGTGAAGGAACTGAATCCCCCCACCCATCCCCACTGCAGCAGGCTGAGGCTGGCCGACTTGTTGATTGCTGAGCAGGAGCACAGCAGGTAAGAAGGAAGCCTAAGAGCTGGGCCCATTACACATCTAGGTTGGTATAGACTTAGGTTCCACCTATGCAGCACTGTCCCTGGGATGTGGAACAGCTCCTCTCAGCCTCAGCATTTTCTGACTTTTAGAATTGGTTGCCTTTCCTTCCTGAGGCTGCTGAGAAAGAGGAATTAATGAATAGTCAAAGGAGTGGGGATTGTGGTTGTGAGGGGCTCAGTTCTGTCAATTGTCCCATAACCCATGTCTCTGGATGGTCCGGGCTCCAAGGCCATCTGGTTTTCCTGCTACAGCCTCTGAGGCCTGTGACATTTGGGGCCCTGTCCTCATCTGAAGAGCATGGGGCTATTCTGCTTTCATACAGCACAGCAGTGCACAAGATCCAGATGTCTGAGAGCCGTGCCTCCACCCGAGGATATGCCCAGTGTCTCAGTTCCTTAAGTGTCCTGTGGTTCCAGGGTTAGGTCCTTAAGTTCCTGCTGTGTCAGGCTGTGGATGCATGGTCTCGACCAGGGCTGCCAAGATCCTGTAGTGGGTGGAGACTTATGGAGCTCTATCCTGAACAGGCCAGTCAGCTGTTGCCGGAGGTGTCTCTAGGGAGGCCAAATTCTTCTTTTTGAGGAAATCAGCCTGAGTGAGCCAAGGGAGCTGGAAGAATGTGAGCTTTGAAATGAGACCAAGTGGAGTATGTGACTTTGGGCAAGTTCTTGACATTTTCTTGACATTGGTTACCTCATTTTTAAGCAAATGTTCTACCACTGAGCTACATCTTCAGTGCTTGGTTGTATTTCTAAAGTGAGTGTGAGGATACATTTCTTGCAGGTGGTTGTTAGGATCTGAGTGATATTTACAACATATGCTGAGTGTCTTGCTCAGTAACTCTTAGCAACACTGTCACTTGTCACTGATGACTTTAAGCCCTTAGGCTCTGATCAATGAAAAGCCACAGCTCCCATGTGCAGAGACCCCTTCCCCCAACCCATCCTGTTTTCTTAGAAAAATGTTGTGTATCAATGGTATTTGTTTAAATGTATCCGAAGGGCTTAGATGAAAGGACAGTACCTATGTTTTTTATCATGCCCTTCTATGCCCTGCCCCTTCTGAAGCTTCTTTTCTTTTGCAGCAAACTGAGGCATCCCCACCTGCTGCAGCTGATGGCTGTATGCTTGTCCCAGGACCTGGAGAAGATCCGCCTTGTTTATGAACGCATCACGGTTGGCACGCTGTTCAGTGTCCTCCATGAACGAGTAAATAGCCATTCCATAGCTTTCCCCCTAGCTGCCCTTCCTCTTCTCTTTGCCCTCTGGCCACTGCTCCCTATGCAGACTTCCCATTAGTGCATGCATAGAAGATAAACCTCTAAATCCTTTTCCTTTATGGGGTGGTATAACATGCCACTTGAGGCTGATAAGCACATGGTCAGAACTAATGTGATGTTATTATTATCAGTCCTGCTTCTTTATCAGCTAAGAGCTTGACATGGGGCTGGGATTTAGCTCAGTTGGTAGAGTGCTGTGCTGCAGTCTCTGAGGTCTCGAATTCAGTTCCCAGCACCGCAAAAATGGGAGAAGGACCTGGCAATCCACTCCCAAGGCAATCCCGAAACAGCCATTGAAAACCCTATGAGGGTCGCTATGAGTTGGATACCGACTCAATGGCACCTAACAACAACAACAACAACAAGAGCTTGACAGAGCCAGAAATACATCGATGCATTTCTAGCTAAGCCATTGGTCACTGGCTTTATTTTCCTACATTTGTACATTTGTGCTCTGTTCTAGTTTGTTAACCATTCCCTTCTCACCTCTCAAATCACCTTGGGATGGGGGAACATTTTCCATGGTGGACAGATTCCCTGACAAATGTGCTTTAGGTTGGGATTTTGAGTTTCTGAAAGATTTTTCTTTCTCTGGGACATTGTTCAAAAGACCCTAGGTAGGAGTAAGGAGGGACTGTCCATGAAGGGCCCTGCTCTCAGATGGCTTATCATTCCTCCTTCTGGAAGACCCCCTAATAGTATTGTATATCAGTTTTTTCTTTTCTTTCCCTGGTTGAGGGCATGACCTTAAAATGTCATTTCTCTGGAGGAGACACATCAGGTGGGTACATTGGGGTGAGTGAATTTCTGTCCCCTTAGGGTGATCTTCCTAGTTCATCTGACCAGGGTAGAGACTGGACTATTCTTTGCATCCTTTGGGATCCTTTGAGCTTCAAAGTCCTTCCAGCAGCATGGGTGTGGATAGCGAGCAGCCAGGACTGGTTTAACTTGCGGGGTGGGGACCTCTTCTGGCAGTTTCTCCCCAGCTGACCCTGGATGTACATATCAGGCTTTGAGAACTTTCTCCTCTTATATCATGGTATAAAGCAGCTCAGCTGAAGCAAAGGAGCCCAGGTTTGGAGCTGAGGGCCCTGGATCTATGGGACTGTAGGTCATTCACTTAACTTCACTAAGATTTAGATTTCCCATCTATAAAATGAGGAACCAGGTAGCTGTGAGAATCAAATGAAAAGACTTTGGAAATGACAAAGGTCCTACAGTATCAGGAAGCCTTTCTCTTTTGTTCCTAGTGCTTTATCTCTTGCTTGCAGAGGTCCCAGTTCCCACTGCTGCACATGGAAGTGATTGTGCACTTACTGCTCCAGATTGCTGATGCCCTGAGATACCTGCATTCCCGGGGCTTTGTCCATCGCTCCCTCAGCTCCTATGCTGTCCACATTGTCTCCACAGGGGAAGCGAGGCTGACCAACTTGGAGTACATGATGGAAAGGTGGGTACAGCCTGCAGTGTGGCTTCCTCCTGAAGAGAGTCTCCCTGGGGGACTTTTTCCCCCCCTCTTTTTGCAGTACTGAGGGGCTGAACCCAGGGCCTCACTCATACTTTGCAAGTACCCTGTGAGTGAGTTGCATCCTCTGCGCCCCCCAACATTTTTTTTTACCTCACCAAGTTATGCAGGCTGCCTCTGGTCTTGAACCTGCAATCCTCATGCCTGTGCCTCTGGAATTGTTGGAATTATAGGCCTGCGCCACCACACTCAGCCTCCGTTGGGGAACTTGTGCTGTAGAGATAGAGTCTGACAGGTTTCCTTCTCATTAGTAGATAGAACTGTCCATCAGTGGGGCAAGAGATTTCCCAAATGCCTTGTTCTGTCTGCTGAGGCTATAGAGATTCTGAGGAAGTTACTTCTGCTTTAGACATTATCATTTTAATAATCATGAAGTAAATAAGAGCCCATATTAATCAATGTATGTAAAGGCTCTAACTATCCACTCCAGAGTTTTCAGTGGCTTAGCACAACCGAGGTATATTTCTTACTTTGTAATCTACACTGTTATGCATTTCCCCCATTAGTGGGTCTGCCACTCCTGAGACCTCACTCCCCTGCTGTGTTCTTTGCATTGTGGGCATGAGAGTAAGAGAGAGCATGGTGGGGCACACAGTAGAGTTCAGGGTCAGCCTGAAGTGGGCATGTCACAGCTCCTCACTTTGCAGTGGCCAGAGCCCAGACACCTTCTTACTGCAGGGAGGCTGGGAAATGTGCCTTAAGCTCTCGGAGGGAAAAAGTGCTAGGTGCCAGTGGGCCCTCTGGTCTGTCACATCTACTGGATATGAAAGGCATTTCTCGTCCTTTAGGGGCTCAGGCAGTGAGAGGCACTCAAAACAACCTCCTCATTCAAGCGCTGGTGGGTACTCTTGAATAAGAGCTGGGGCTGACTCCCTTTCCCACCCAAGGCTCTAGAAGGCAGAGGCTCTCTCCTGCACATCCTCACTGCTGTCCTCAGCTCCAAGCCTTTGGCCCAGTGTTGGATCTGTTCTCCTGAGAGGCCTTACCCACTGGGCAGATCCCTTATTTAAACCTGCTTACCTTTTCTTAACTCACTCATCCCTGATGCTTTGCTTTTGTCACATACTCAGTAGTTTACTTCTCTAGTTAGATGTGAAGTTCCATGAGGGCTGGGTGTGGTGGCACAGAAGGGATTGCAAATTGCAGGTTAGAGGCAGCTTGCGTAACTTAGTGAGACCGTGTCTCAAGATAAAAAATAAAAAGGGCTTGGAGTGCAGCTTACTGGTAAGCACTTGCAAAGTATATGAGGCCCTGGGTCCAGTGCCCCCAGTAGCACCAAAAAAAAAAAAAAAAAAAAAAAAAAAGGAAAAAGCTCCATGAAGCAGAGATTTGTTTTATTCATTGTATCCCAGATGCCTAGAACAGACCTTCACAAAATGGGCCCTCAGCATATGTTTTTTGAGCAAATATAAATGAAACATATTCACCTCTCCAGACTTGAGTGCTACGTGTCCCTGTGCCTGGAGAGGAGAGCAATAGCTAGACTGTATTTAATCTTTGGGGCCTTGGTGAAGAGTTTGAATTTTACCCTAAGTCACTGGGATACTATAGAAGGAGTTTTTTGAGCATTATAGTTTCGTGGATGATTTATAGGTTAAGAAGATCCCTCTCATTCCTGTGTGGGAGAAGAAACTGGGAGAACAAGAGAGAGGCAGAGGAACCATGAGGGAGTACCTGGAGCTGTTGCAGTTCTCCATGAAGGAGCAGGCAGAGGCCGGGCAACTATCACCAGTCAGCTGCTAAGCCTCAGATCTATGCATTCTCAGTCCTAGTTAAAACCTTTCAGGGAAGGGTTAGGGGTGTGGCTTACCTGGCATGTGTGAGGCCTTGAGTTCAATCCCCAGCATTATACACACACATTTAAAACAAGACAAAATCCAGCCTTTCAAAGGCTCCTCATTTCCTGTGAAATTAAATCTAAGCACTTTTGCAAGGTGTGGAAGCCTTCCCAGGGCTTCTGCCTGCAGTGTCAACCTCATCACTTTCTGCTCCTTTCTGGTCATTTGAAGCAGCCTTAGCCCATGCTGTTTCAGTGCTGCTCCCCGAATTTGGAATACTTGAATACACCTAGTTCTCCTTTTAAACTCACTTGAAGTTGGCACACTGTTAATCTCAGCAACTCAGGAGGTGGAGGCAGGAGGATGGCGAGTTCAAGGCCAGAGGCAGCCTGCATAATTTAGCGAAATCCTGACTCAAGACAAAAAATTTAAAAAGGGCTGGAGGTACAGTTTAGTTGGAGAGCACTTGCAAAGTATGTGCTAGGCCCTGGGTTCAGCCCTCCAGTACTGTAAAAACATACATACATGCATACATACATACATACATACATTAATGCTGGGATTTAGCTCAGTTGGTAGAGCACTGCGCTGCAGTCTCTGAGGTCCCGAGTTCAATTCCCAGCACCACAAAAATGGGAGAAGGACCTGGCAATCCACTCCCAAGGCAATCCTGAAACAGTCAGCCATTGAAAACCCTATGAGGGTCGCTATGAGTCAGATACCGACTCGACGGCACCTAACAACAACAAAAACAACAACATAAATACATGAATAACTCACTTCAGACACAATCCAGCATATCCAATGAATCCTGCACTGATGTCCTCATCCTCTGAAGCACTTCCTCTCACACTCATCACTGAAGTGTGCAGTAGCCATTTTTATACAAGTATGTCAACTCTGCTAGGTGGCCAGCTCCCAGGCTGCAGAAACCCTGGCTTGTTCATCACTTCAGCAGCCCAGTTAGGGCCTGCCACATAATAAATGTTCAGTTAGTGTTTGTTTACATTATTGGGTGAATCTATATGAAGGAAAAGTTAAAATGGTCCAAAGCAAGGTTGGCTCCTTTGGCCATATTTTCCAGGGCAGTGAAAGATAAGGGGTTTGGGCTTTTTTGCTGTTGATAACAACACTAGAAGCTTTTTGGGAAGGAAGACAGAATTTAAGCTGTAAGTCAGTGAAGCAGGTGCCCTCTGTTGAGAAGGAGACATAATACTTTGTTTTGCTTTTACTGTCCCATAGAAAATCCTGGGGCGCATGCCTATAATCCCAGTGGCTGGGGAGGTGGAGGCAGGAGGATTGCAAGTTCGAGACCAGAGGCAGTCTGCCTAACTTAGTGAGACCCTGTCTCAAAAAGTGGAAAAAAAAAAAATGCTGGGGAGGCAGCTCAGTGGTCCAGCACTTGCAAAGCATGCAAGTGCGAGGCCCTGGGTTCAACCCCCAGTACCGCAAAAAAAAAAAAAAAAAAAAAAAAGAAAGAAAGAAAAGAAAATCCTGGGATGAAATGGAGCTTTGGAGATGGCCTAGCTCAAACTTGTCTTTTTTTTTTTTTCCTAATTGTAGTGCTAGAAACCAATTCCATGGCCTTGAGCATACTAGACAAGTGCTCTACTACAGAGCTATACCTTGAGGCTAACTCTGTCCTTTTATAAATGAGGAAACTAAGGCCCAGAGTGGTGAAAGGATGATGGCAAGTAACCTAGTTGGTTAGTTAGAGGCACAGATGAAGCTAGAACCAGATGGTAGATAATGCCTCCGGGCCACAGGATGGATTGCAGGTTGAGTGTGGGAACATCATCTAGGAGGCCACCGGATGGAGCCAGGGAGCCAAAATGGAAAGGGAAAGAAGTGAATGCACTGAGGATCTGGGGTTAATAGGTGGCCAGATGAGGGAGTAGAAAGTAACTAAGGTCTATGGGAGCCACACTGGGTGTGGAAGAAAGGTGTGAATTCTCATGTGGGCTTGCTGACCTTAGAACAGAACTTGAAGCAGAAATGTCAGTCAATAAGTCATTGCACCTATAACAGTGTACCTTTCTTTGCAAGCCTTTAACATGAGTTGATGATCTAAGAATCCAAAATAGCTTTCAGTTCTGCATTTATTTTTGGTAACATTCTACTTGGGCACATTAAATTTGTTTATGTCATTGTCAAGGTTAGCACTCCATCTCTTGGTGTAAAAGTGGCACAGCAGTTTATTCAACTCCTTAATGGAATCCTTAGATCTGGAATTGACCTTGCAAGTGGTGTAACATAGCTGCAGCCAAAACAGCAGTTTTAGAGGGCTAAAATATCAGGTGCAGATGAGAATTGCATGCACATTGGATTTTTGTTTGAGAGTAACAATGAGAGCTCTTCACTATGAATCTGATATGCATACAATTCTTGTCTGCATCTGGTGCGTTTTGTTTTGTTTCGTTTTAGCTCTCTAAAACTGTTGAAGTCTGCTGCAGTGCCAATCCTGTCAGATCTTGGAAGCTAGGCAGAGTCAGGCCTGGTTAATACTTGTATGGGAGACCATCTGGGAACACCAGGTGCTGTAGGCTTGGGAGGACCTGGCAACCCACTCTCAAAAACCAATCCACCATTGAAAACCCTATGAATAGCAGAGAAGCACTAACAATACTGTTTTGTCTGTTGTACATAGGATCGCTATGAGTCAGACATCGGCTCCATGGCACCTAACAACAACAACAACAGCAGCAGCAAAACTGTTGAAAGGGTGTGGATTAAATTCTAGGATATACAGTAATGTTAATGATGTCAAAGCTGAAACCCAGAAAAATAGCTGTCCTATAGTGACAGCCGGGAAAGAAGTCCCTTGTTCCCAACTAGCTCTCCCTGACCCATGCTGGGGAATTGAACCTATAGCTTTGCACATGCTAAATAAGCACCTTACAACTGAGCTACCCTTCCTGTCTTCCCTAGCTAGCTTTTTTTTTTTTCTATACTTGTGGAAGGTTGAACTCAGGACCTCAGACATGCTTTGCTAGCACTCTACTACTGAGCTACACATTTTATTTTGAGACAAGGTCTCACAAAGTTACATAAGCTGCCTGTGGCCTCGAACTTGCGATCTTCCTTCCTCAACCTCCCATCACTGAGATTACAGGCGTGTGCCACTGTGCCTGGCTATTCAGCTAGCTTTAACAAAGAGGAAGATGTTGTTGTTGTTAGGTGCACTTGAATCAGCTCCGACTCATAGCAACCCTATGTACAACAGAAAGAAACACTCCCTGATTCTGTGCCAGGCAGACAATCTTTTTTATGTTTAAGCTCATTGTTGCAGTCATTGTGTCAATTCATCTAGTTGAGGGCCTTTTTTTCATTGACCTGCCACTCTCCCAAACATGATGTCCTTCTCCAGGGCTTGATCGTTCCTGACAACATGTCCAAAATACGTAAGATGCAGTCTAGCCATCCTTGCTTTCAAGGAGCACTCTGGTTGTACTTCTTTTAGGACAGATCTGTTGATTCTTTCAGCAGTCCATGGTATATTCAATATTTGTCTCCAGCATCATAATTCAAAAGCATCAGTTCTTCTATTTCCCTTATTCAATGTCCAACTTTCATAAGCACATAATGCAATTGAAAATACCATGGCATGAGTCATGTGCACCTTCGTCTTCAATGTGACACCTTTATTTTTCAACACTTTAAAGAGGTCTTTTGCAACAGCTTTTCCCATTGCAATGTGTCTTTTGATTTCTTGTCTGCTGCTTCTGTGGGTGTTGAATGTAGAATCAACTAAAGCCAAATCATGAACAACCCAATCTTTTCTCCATTTATCACGAAGTTGTGTACTGACCCAGTTGTAAAGATTATTTTTTTTGTTGGTGATGAGGCGCAGTATATACTAAATCCTATGTTCTTTGATCTTCATCAGTAAATTTTTCAAATCCTCTTCACTTTCAGTGAACAGAGTTGTGTCATCTGCATAACCCAGGTTGTTAAATGAATCTTCCTCCAATAGTGATGCTGTGTGCTGTTTCATAAAGTCCACCTTCTTGGATCATTTGCATAGAAATTGAAGAGGTATGGTGAAAGGATAGAGCTCTGATGTACACCTTTCTCAACTTTAAAACAGGCATTATTCCTTGTTCTGTCTGAAGGACTGCCCTCTGGTCCATGTACAGACTCCTCATGGATACAAATAAATTTTCTGGTATTCCCATTCTTTGCAATGTTATCCCTAATTTATTATGATCCGCACACTCAAATGCCTTTGCATAGTCAATAAAACACAGACATCTTCCTAGTATTCTCTGCTTTCAGCTAATATCCATCTGACATCAGCAGTGATGTCCCTGATTCCATGCCCTCTTCTGAATCTGGCTTGATTTTCTTGCAGTTCCCTGTCCATATAGGGCTGTAGTTGCTTAAGGATGATCTTTAGCAAAATTTTACTTGCATATGATATTAAATATATTAATATTAACATTCTACATTATTAATATTATTATTTAATAATTCCCACATTTGGTTGGATCCCCTTTCTTGGGAATAGGCACAAATATGGATCTCTTCCAGTCAGTTGACCAGGTAGCTGTTTTCCAAATCTCATGGCATAAACAAATTAGCACCTCCAGCAATGCATCTGTTAGAGAAGTTTGCTCAAAGTCTGAGAAGCTCATCGCATCTTCTAAAAATTTGCCCTTATGTCAGACCAGCAAAGAATTAAAGAATTTACTCTCCTTCCTTCCTTCCTTCCTTCCTTCCTTCTTCTCCCTCCCTTCCTCCCTTCCTTCCTTCCTTCCTTTCTTTATTTTTTTTTTTTGTCTTGGCTTTTTGAGACAGGAATCTCACTGTGTACCCAAGCGGGACTGGAACTCACTATGTAGACAAGGATGGGCATGAATTCACATTGATCTCCTTGCCTCAGCCTCCAGGATACTGCGATCACAGGCGTGTGCCATACCAGCCTTGTTTCTTGCTTTTTAAAAACTTAATTTCTTACTTTATCAACCAGCAGTCATCAAGCCTTTACTGAACACCTACTATAATGTCCATATTAATTCCTTATTTAGTGGAATACTTTCTGGTTTAAGGAATGTTTCCACGTCCATTACCTCATTTGATTATCATGACAACCGTGGGCAGAAGTCAGTACTGACCTCGCTGTGAACCCTCTTGGTGTCCCCAATGACTTTTAGGATGCTCTGACTTAGCTCTTAGGCAGTCTGGTTCAGAACATAAGGTATCCAGGCCAATCTGCAAACATCTGAGTACTGAACTGAGAGGGCTCATTTCCAAGAGGGCAGGAGTTTAGAAAAGAAGCAACCATGAGGAGTTGGAGAAGTCCCACACGGCTTCGATATAGCAGATGGCACTTGAGAGGGGTCTTAAAAGAGTATTTTATTTATTTGTTTATTTGTTTTACTTATTTATTTTTTGCGGTACTAGAGGTTGAACTCAGGGCCTCATGCTTGTATGCTTTGTAAGCAGTGAGCTGCACACTTAGCCCATTTTTTTTCACTTTTTGAGACAGGGTCTCACTAAATTATGCAGACTGCCTCTGGTCTCAAACTTGCAGTCCTCCTGCTTCTGCCTCTTGAGTCACTGGGATTATAGGCATGGGCCACCTCACCCAGCTATATTCATTTATTTAATAGCAAGCATCAATATCCTTGTGTAAGCTTGGGGATTCAATGATGTAAAAGATAAGGCACCTACTCTCAGGAAGCTGACTTACAGAAGGGGAGACAGGTGATAAAGTAAATAAATGAACAGGATATTTTAGGTAAGTATTCTGTAGCCAATAAAACAGGATTGCTTTACAGTAGTCTGTCAGGGAAGTGTGCCTTGAGGATGTGTCTTTCAAACTAATACCTCAGTCACAAGAAGCAGTCAATCTAGGATCTCTGGGCAGAGCATGCCAGGTGAAAGAAGTCGCTGGTGCAAATACTAGAAGTGGTAATATGCTTGGAGCGCTGGAGTGGAGTGCATGAGCAGGAGAAAGTGGTCAGATGAAGTGGAAGTAGACAGGGCCAGGGCAGGTAGGAACAATAAGGAATTGCAGGTATTGGAACAGCTCTGAGGTAGTATGAGTTAACTCAGTGTCTCACTGTTTTTCAGAAGCTCAAGGAGATTGATAGTTTTTGCAGGCACATATTTGAATGCACTGTGTGGTGATCACAATGACCCCTTAAGATTTGAGTTCTGCCGTATGTGTTTTCTTCCACAGCCAAGACAGCGGTATACACAGGGACCTGACTCGAGTACCCCTTCCCACCCAGCTGTACAACTGGGCTGCACCAGAAGTGATCTTACAAAAGGCAGCCACTGTGAAGTCGGACATTTACAGCTTTTCCATAATCATACAGGAGATTTTAACAGGTGATCAAGGAGCACACTGACTGTTGACCCAAGTCCTTATTTTTAGGTAGGACTTCCCTGCCCTGGGAGTTACTTAGTTTTATGAAAATACAGGACTTAGGAAAAGATTTCTTCAAGGAAACCTCCATGTACTGGTAAGATATAAGATGGCCTCCCAGAAATTTCTCTTAGCTGTTCTTAAAGATTCAGAAAACCCATGGATCCACTTGTTAATGATAATGTATTTTATCCAATAAAAGTTGTTTTTTCTTTCCTGAGGATTGAATTCAGTGCTTCCCAAATTCTAAGCAAGAGTTCTACCACTGATTTACAACCTTAGTCTCCTAAGCAAAGTTTTTAACCTGAATATTGATGTCAGTACTTAAGAATCTCTGTGATATGCCATTTAAGGATTTATAAATGAAGGGAAGACTAGCCTCTGAGAAGTAAATATGAAATTATACACACTCAATGGCCTGTAGATGTACAATTTCACTTGTACATCTTTGAAACCTTGAGGACTTCAATGTGAAGTAGTCACATAACTGAAGACAGAAGGACTCCTTCAAGAGAGAAATACACACACATACAGTAAAACCACATCCAACTAGGGAGTAAGCAAGAGTCAGCTGCCTTTCATAGGCATAGTTTGCAGTTCCAGAAGCAAAACCACACCTTCCATGTGATGAACACATTGGGCTATCCAGCCTAATGTCATGAAGCATTCCCTGGTCTCCAATTCTGCCAGCAGGGAGCTCCTGTGTACACAATGCTGATGTTTCTACTTCCTGTCTCAGTGGCACAGATTTCCTTGGTAAATAGGTAATGTAGTTTCTCATTTATGAATGGACTTCCAAGTAGTTGTTCTAAAGAAATAAATTAAATAGGTTGAATGACTTGACTAGAATTTTGTAACTCCATCTGATTTCTTAATGTTACTCTTTCCTATGACTTTTTCCTTACAGACAACATACCGTGGAATGGAGTAGATGGCTCAGTTATTAAAGAAGCAATAGTCTTGGGAAATTATTTAGAAGCTGATGTCAGGCTTCCGAAACCTTACTACGATATTGTTAAGTCAGGCATCCAGGTCAAGCAGAAAGACCGAACAATGAACCTTCAAGATATCCGATATATGCTGAAGAATGACTTAAAGGCAAGCCCTGAAATTGTTGGGAGTTTATTTCAGCTTACCCATCTCAGGAAAGGAAGGAATTAGAGACCAAGAAAAACCTAGAGACTTAAGTTTTTGTTGTTTTTGTTTTTGTTTTTTTGTGGTACTGGGGATTGAACCCAGGGCCTTGCACTTGCATGCTTCGCAACTGCTGGACCACTGAGACTGAGCTGCACCCCCAGCCCTTTTTTTTTTTTTTTTTTTTACATTTTGAGACAAGGTCTCACTAAATTATGCAGACTGCCTCTGGTCTCAAACTTGCGATCCTCCTGCCTCTGCCTCCCAAGCTACTGGGATTATAGGCATGTGCCACCACGCCTGGCTAGAGACTGGATTTTAAAAAATCTGGCATCTGATCCCATCAGATCTCAGAAGCTGAGCAGGGTGGGGCCTAATTAGTACTTGGATGGGACACTGCTGGGGAACACCAGGTACTGTAGGCTTGGGAGAGGACCTGGCAGCCCACTTCTAAAAAACAATCAGCCATTGAAAACCCTATCAATAGCAGAGAAGCACTGACAATATGCTGTGCATGGCACAGTGTTGGGTAGTATTTTGTCTGTTGTACATAGGGTCGTTATGAGTCAGACCTGACTCGACCACCTCTAACAACAACAAGAAGTTTTAAGAAGTTTTGTAAATCCTCATTTTTTCCCTTTTTTCTTTCTTTTACCTTTTACCTTTTTTTTTTTTGGTGGTACTTGGGGATTGAACGCAGAGCCTCACACATACTTTGCAGATGCTCTACTACTGGGCCATTTTTCATTTTTTATCCTTAGTTGAAACAGGGTCTCACCAAGTTATACAGGGTGCCTTTGGCCTTGAACCTGTCTCCTCCTGCCTCCCTCCTCCCAAGTTGTGTGATTATAGATTTATGCCACTGTGCCTGGCTATAAGTCCTTATTTTGTTATATTTTTTGTGTGTTGTGAGAAACTTTTAACTATTTAACTTTGTGAGGACAGCAAGCAATTGTGGTGTTGATCTCAGGAAGTTCACTGTAGGTACATTGTTAAGATTCAGTGACTGGCAGCTGTTACTGTTTTCACAGTATTGAAATAGCAGTAAGTTAGCAAATTAAGACTACAATCAGTCAAATAAATGCAAGAGGGAGTTTATCTGATGTATAGATCAGTTTCTAAAATACCGGTGACATTCAGATGACTACAACTGTGTTTAGCAGTATTTCCTGTGTTTACAGGAGTTTATTGGAGCCCAGATAATTCAGCCAACTGAGAGTCCCAGGATGCAGAGATACCAACCTCATCCTGATGTCAGTGTCTATCTAGGACTAACTTCAGAACATCAAAAAGAGGCCCCAAACTTGGAAATCAAAGAGTTAAAGGAAACAGGTATGGCCTTAACTCACAGGTTAAGGTTCACTTTCACACCAATGTGTTTTGCAAGTCACTGAGCTGCAACTAATCACCTCCTTCAAACTGTACGTGCAACTTGTGCTGGGAAAAGATGGATGCCTTAGGACCTAAAAGTGAAGATGTTTAAAATTATTAAGTTAAACTTTTTGGGCTCTGTAAACCTGGCTTGGATGCAGACAAAGTAGTATAATGAGTTTATTACTAA
The DNA here is from genome assembly GCA_007922755.1 of Pedetes capensis. Classification (NCBI taxonomy): domain Eukaryota; kingdom Metazoa; phylum Chordata; class Mammalia; order Rodentia; family Pedetidae; genus Pedetes; species Pedetes capensis. Next base: position 47,374 of record VMDO01001753.1, read on the forward strand.
AATGATTTCTCTTAAGAATTTATCTAATTGCTTTACAAACAAAAATGATTTTGAGACAGGATCTCACTATGTAGCTGAGGCTGGCCTGGAACTTGCTATGTAGCCCAGGCTGGCCTTGAACTTATGGTCCTCCTGGCTCTGCCTCCTGAGTCCTGTTATTATACGCATGCATCACAATGCCCAGAGCCAAAAGTGATTCTTTTTAATGCAGTACCAAGGAGTTGAACCCAAAGCCTTGTACATGCTATTCAAGTGCTCTACTATTGAGCTGAACCTCCAGCCCCCCTTTTTAACTTTTAATTGTGAGACAGTGTCTTGCTAGGTTGCACAGGCTGCTCCTAACCTCAAACTAACAATCCTCCTGCTTTAGCCTCCTGAGTCACTGGGATCATGGGCATGCACCATGGCATCCAGCTTCCAAAAATGATTATTTAATTTAAACTACTCTCTGCTAACCAGCCAAAGATGGTGGCATGCACTTGTAATCCCAGGTACTGTGGAGGCTGAGGCAGGAGGATTATTTGAGCCTAGGTGTTCAAGGCCATCCTGAGAAACACAGCAAGACTCCACCTCAAAAACAAAACCCAAAATCCTACTATTTTCTACTCATTATAGAAAATTGGAACAGTACAAAGAAGAAAATTCCCAACCATTTTAATTCTGCCACCTAAAACTAAAATTATTTCTTGGTCCTTCATTGTAAGCATTATTGCTTTTTAGTACTTCTAGAAACCTTAGAATTTAGAGCTGAAAAAGTCATGAAACTTGCAGTCATGAAACTTAATGTCATCCCACTGCAGGGGAGAACATAAAGGTTTAGGGAAGTTGTGACCACAGGATTACAGACTTTGTGAGAGAACTGGAATCTAGGCTTTCCAGTTGCTTGGAGTCTCCTGTTGACAGGGATGGAGACTTCCAGAGTGGTCCATCCAAGCTCTCATTATTTGTCTCTTTCATCCCATTTCGGGCAAGCCGTATATCCTGGCATTGTCTTTCAAGTTATTTGTCTTTCTCTTGATGCAGTGGTTTCTTGAGCCATGCCTTGATGCTTATTATTTATTTATTTATTTATTTATTTTTTTAGATAGGGTCTCTCTGTCTAGCCCAGGCTGGCCTGGAACTTGCCATGTAGGTCATGCTGGCGTCAAACTTAAGTTGATCTTCCTTCTTCAGCTTCCTAAATAATGGGGGTTATGGGTGTGCACTACCATGCCTGGCTGTGTCTCTACTACTTTCATCAGATACTCACCAAGAACATAACCATAACTGGTGTAAATAACCACACTATTTTGTGCGCAAAGAAACCTGTGAGTATAGTCCTTGAGATCCAGGGGCCTGTAACTTGCATGTCCTGACAGTTGAGCACATTTTGGACATAGTCTAAATGAAACATAAAACATTTCCTTAGGATTTAATCCCTGCTCCCCAAAGTTTCTCCTTCATCCTGTCTCAAAATGGAAACTTTCACCTGGATTAGAAATAACCTTTTTACCCTCTGTTGACTGTATCCAGTGGTCTTTCACTAGGATCTCACTTCCCTAGAAAGAGAGCTGGAGAAGAAAAGCTTTTTTCTAGTGGGGTGCTATGACACATGCCTGTAATCCCAGTAACTCCCGAGGCAGGAAGATCATGGGTTTGAGGCCAGAGGCAGCCTGTGTAATTTAGCAAGACCATGTCTGAATGTAAAAAATAAAAAAGGGACTGGAGCTGCAGCTCAGTGGTAGAGCACTTGCCTGGCCTGAGTTCAATGCAAAAAAAAATTTTAAAAAAAGAAAAAGAAAAAGAAAAAAAAGGATGAACTTTTTTCTATATTCTTATGGCTCTTGAGCACAACAGCCAAGGCTGCTTATCTGCTTAATGTGATCAGTTTAATCAGTTGTATGTTACTACTCTTTTCAATAGGCAATCAGCCCTATTCACCAAGGGGTCAGTCTCCTCTCACTGAGAAAACAACGCTAGCTCCTCAGGCCCTGGATCAAAGACTGACAGCCCAGGAACCTCAGAATCCCTATTCACCAATGAGTCAGTCTCCTCTCACTGAGAAAACAACACTAGCTCCTCAGGCCCTGGATCAAAGACTGATGGCCCAGGAACCTCAGAATACCTATTCACCAAGGGGTCAATCTCCTCTCACTGAGAAAACAACACTAGCTCCTCAGACCCTGGATCAAAGTCTGACAGCCCAGGAACCTCAGAATCCAGATGTTCCTTCTCCTATTCCCCTTGTGGCAAAAGAGGCCGTAAATCCCAGCATGAGTCAGGCAAGCCTCTGCAGCTTTGAAATCAATGAAATCTACTCTGGTTGCTTAAACATGGGAGCTGACAAGGAAGAAGAGCTCCCAGGAACTGCTTCATCTCTTGAGGTGGATAGACCAAACCAGATAGATGAACTGCAGTCTCTGGAAGAAGAGTTGGAGAGGATAGAGAGAGAGGCACACTGTTTTAGTGATGAGGATGAGAGCTTTTCAGAAGTTGACACAGAGCTCTCTTTTGGGGACTGGGATTGGCAAAATGATTCTTTTAGTCCGCTCAGACAACCTCAACCAACCAGAGAAGCCAAGGGCAAAGTGAGAAGTAGGTCCATGACTGAGGAGTACATCAGTAAGTGTGTGTTGAATCTAAAGATTTCACAGACTTTAATGCACCAGAATGCTGACTTGCTGAGGAATGCCCAGCAGAAAATAGAAAACCTTGAGTGGATACAGAAGGAGGAGGAGGAGTACAGGTCTTCATGGGCTGCTTCAAAAGAGTTTGCAAGCACCTGTGACTTACCTTCATGCCTGGGCCCTCCAGCTTTGAGTTATATTCCTCCTGTCATGCAGCTATCAGGGGGCCAGCAGCCAGACTGCAGTGAGAATTGTCCAACCCTAACAAGGTCTCCAGCAATAGTGAGAGACTTTCAAGAGGGACATGTTGGCAAAAAGCCCAAGAAACAAAGTGGCTGTGGCTGCAAACCTTTCACCCACATCACTGAAGAAAGGAGTGGGGGCCAGTCAGAGGTAAGCCATCAGGTAAATGAAAGTGGGAGGAAGGAGAAGGCTAAGGAGGACCCTGAAATCAACTTTGCCACTGACTTGTGTGCAGGAACTGACATGTAAATGCAACCAGCTTGTAGAAAAGTCCTTTAGGCTTTAGGAAATAAGGCCTCTAGGATGCCATTCCAATGTAGATATTCTCTACCTACCATTTCAGACCCAGCACATGCCCGTTTTTTTTTTTTTCCTGAAGATTGTATGTATAATGTTGAACCATGTGATTTTTTTTTTTTTTTTGGTTAGGCACTGTGGTACACACTTGTAATCATAGAGACTTGAGAGGCTGAGGCAGGAGGATTGCAATTTTGAGGCCAGAGGTAGCCTGCACAACTCAAAAAGGACCATGTCTCAAAATAGAAAATAAAAAAGGGGCTAGGAGTGCAGCTCAGTAGTAGCACACTTGCCCAGAGTGAACAAGGCTCTGGGTTTAACCCCCTAGTGCTGAAAAAAAAGAAAAAAGAAATGTCTCTTTTTATAGGTCAAAACAATCAAGTATTAGTAATTTCATATGGCTCAACTTGCTATATTAGGTATTTGAAGCAGGTATTAATCCTCATTCTAAATTTCTTATTCATTCATTCATTCACTCACACATTCACTCAGAAGCATTCATAGAGCCAGAAACTACATTAGGCCCTGGGATACAATGATGAATAAGCCACAGGCTATGCCCATAAGTAGCACAAACACCAATTGGGGACTGAGGAACAGACTGTTCAAAGATGCTTCAGTGGAGGTGAGCAGACACCCTGGGAGCTGGCCTGGGAGGCTTGCTTAGGGTTACTGAGGTTTCAGGGTAGCTCTTCTGTGAACTCTACAAAGACAGGGTTATGTCCTACTCCTTCTCTGTCCCAACACCTAGCATGGTGCCTGACACATAGAAGATTCTCAACAAATGGTCATTGAAGGAATGAGGGAATGAATGAATAGATGAATTTGAGCAAATTCAGACAGAAAGCTGGCTACCTCTTGAGTTATAGACTTTTAGAGCTGGAAAACCACTAAGATGTGGATCAGCTCCATAATCACTTTATACAATGTGAAGCTCAAGGTCAGTGACCTAGACTTCTGTGGTCCAGTGACATTACCAAGATGGAAATGAGATAGGAGAGGTCTGTGCCACTGGAAGGAGGATTTATTACTGAAATTGCTAGTCCACAGTGATAAAAAGTAGGCAAACTTGTAGTAGGCTTTGTTACTAGTAAAGTTCTCCACTTATAGTGTCCTCCCTTGTTGCCTGCACAAGGCAGGCAGTTCTGTCCCTTACCCTCCAACTTGTGCTACTGCCAAGATCTAAGGTTGGGGCCCCCCTGTTTCCTAGTCTTTCACTGTGCATGCTGAATTTCAGTGAGGCTTCAGAACACTAGAAAAGTATTGATTGGATTGATTGATTGTTTTTGGTGCTAGGGATTGAATCCAAGACCTCATGAATGCTTAAGCACACACTCTGAGCTACAGTCCTGGCACTAATTTGTGCGTGTGTGTGTGTGTGTGTGTGTGTGTGTGTGTGTGTGTTGTTTTGTTTTGAAACAAGCACTCACTGTGTAGCTCAGGCTGGCCTGGAATTTGTTATATAGCCCAAGCTGATATCAAACTCAAGATCCTCCTACCTTAGCCTCCTCAGTGCTGGGATTACAGATGTGTGCTACCACATCCAGCTGGTATTTGTTTGTTTGTTTATTTTATGGTACTGGGGATTGAACCCAAGGCCTCACGTATGTTAGGTAAGCTCTCTACCACTGAGTCACATCCTCATCCCTGGCTTTCCCTTGCCTTAGCCTCCTGAGTCACTGGGGTTACATGCATGTGCCATGACTCCTGGCTTGGCATTTTTTTTTTATACAATGATAAAGTACAAAGAATTTACTTAGACTCCATTTCTGCTTCTACCGAAAATTAGAATTTTCTAGAAAGCTATTAGAAATAACTTTTCTTATGTATTATCTTTTGGTTATCTACTGCTGTATAACAATAACACAACCCCCCCAAAAAAACTTAGTGGCTTAATATGACTATTATTTTTCACAATTCTCTGGGTCAAGAATTTGACAGGGTTCACTTGAGTGGTTCTATTCCACATGGCACTGGCTAGAGTTACTCCCTTGACTGCATTTTTCTGGAGGTAGAGCTGGGCAAGAAGGTCTCAGAAACCTCCACTTGCATCTCCAGTGCATTGAACTCCTTTTGTTGTTGTTGTTGTTAGGTGCCGTTGAGTCGAGTCCGACTCACAGTGACCCTATGTACAGCAGATTGAAACTTGCCGATTCTATGCCAGGCAAACCATCTTATTTATGTTTAAGCCCATTATTGCAGACATTGTGTCAATCCATCTGGTGGAGGGTTTTCCTCTTTTGTGTTGACCTGCCACTCTTCCAAACATGATGTCCTTCTCCAGGGATTGATCTCTCCTGACTACATGTCCGAAATATGTAAGACGCAGTTTGGCCAACAACAAACAAACTCCTCTAGGTGGCTTTTTTCACTTTACTTAGCTCCTCATCATTCAGTACTCTGATCTGAACTCTGTACTATGCCAGCTGCCTTTCTAACTGAAAGCTAGTCCTGGCCCTAGGATAACATCACTTCCAGTGCTCGCTTTCTTTCTCTCTCTCTCTCTCTCTCTCTCTCTCTCTCTCTCTCTCTCTCTCTCTCTCTCTCTCGTACTTAGAGGTTTAACTTCTTGTTGTTAGGTGCCATCGAGTTGGTATCCCACTCATAGTGACCCTATGTACAACAGGCAAAATGCTATTATTAGTGCTTCTCTGCTATTCATAGGATTTTCAATGGTGGATTGATTTTGGGGAGTAAGTTACCAGGTCCTTCTCCCAAGCCTACAGTATCTGGTGTTCCCAAGCGGTCTCCCTCCAGGTATTAACCAGGATAGACCCTGCTTAGCTTCTGAGATCTGACAGGATCAGACACCACGGTGCCATGGCTGGGGTTGAACTTGTTGTTGCTGTTGTTGTTAGGTGCCATCAAGTCGGTATCTGATTCATGGTGACCCTGCATACAAAAGGGGAAACACTATTATCAGTGCTTCTCTGCTGTTCATAGGCTTTTCAATGGCAGATTGATTTTTGGGAGTGGGTTGTCAGGTCCATCTCCCAAGCCTGCAGCACCTGGTATTCCCAGGTGGTCTCCCATCCAAGTACTAACCAGGCCCAACCCTGCTTAGCTTCTGAGATCTGACAGGATTGGATGCCACAGGTTTACGGCTGCAGGTGGCCTTGAATTTAGGGCCTTGCAAATACTTTACAGATGCTCTACCACTGAGCTGGACCTCCAGCCCATTTTTTATTTTTTATTTTGAGTCAGGGTCTCACTAAGTTATGCAGGCTGCATCTGTCCTTGAACTCATGATCCTTCTTCCTGTGCCTTCAACTTGCAATCCTCCTGCCTCTGCCTCCTAAGTTGCTGGGATTGCAGGCACGTGCCACTGTACCTGGCTTCCACTGCTTTCTGACAATCAAAGAAAATCATGAGGAATTCAGGAGGCTGAGGCAGGAGGATCAGGAAGTTTGAGGCCAACTTGGACTATATAATAAGATCTTGTGTCAAAAAAAAAGAATACAAAAACCTCCAAAACACAAAAAACAAAACAAAATAAAATTGATCCGAAACCAGCATAGGTAGCCTTACAGGGAAGGAAGTAGACTCCAGCTCCTGGTGAGGAGGGTGACAGTAGACAGGGAAGGAAGGAATTGATTGCAGCCATCATTGGAAGCCATCTTCTAGTACATATGACTATATAGAGAATAATGGTATCATTTTTATGTTTTTTTTTAAAGTTTACCTTAGCTGGGTGTGGTGGCACACACCTGTTAATCCTAGCAGTAGGGAAGCTGAGGCAGGAGGATCGAGAGTTTGAGGCCAGCCTGGGCTACATAAATGAGACTGTCTCAAAAACCAAAAAAGCCAGCTGCAGTGACACACACCTGTAATTCCCATGACTTGGGAGGCAGAGACAAGAGAATCATGAATTTGAGGCCAGACACAGTCTGTATGACTTAGCAAGACCCTGCCTCAAAATAAAAAATGGGCTGGGCATATATCCCAGACAATTAAAATTCATTTCTTTGATTTCTTTTTTGTTCAAAAATTTTTTCAATTATTTTCCTTTTTCTTTTTCTTCTTTTGGTTTTTTAAAACAAGGCCTCACTGTATAGCCCCGGCCAGCCTCCAACTCTTGATCCTCCTAGAACAGCATCCCAGCCTTTGATTTTTTGGGGGAAAGGGGCTGTGGCTTGAACCCAGGGCCTTCCACATTTGACCGTTGATTTCTTACTTTTTCTTACTCTTTTTTTTTTTTTTTTTTTTTTGGTGGTACTTGGGGGGTGGAACCCAGGGCCTCGCACATACGTTGTGGGTGCTTTACCACTGGATTGCACCCTCAGCCCATTTTTTATTTTTCATTTTGAGTCAGAATCTCATTAAGTTAAGCAGATGCCCCTGGCCTCAAATTCGTGATCCTCCTGCCTTCACCTCACTGGAATTAGAGGCATGTGCCACTATGCCTGGACTAATCCTTCAAATTTTAATCATATTGAATAAAAACATTACAAACTTAAAATTATCCTAAATATCCATTTTGACTCTATTCTAAATATATTCTAAACTTTCTTTAATGGCAGTGACATTTCTGAACATCTATTATTGTAATATTCCATGCTACCTGCCATGTTTCAGCCCCTGCTGAGGAGTTCTTATCAATACAAAGGCCTCTGGAACTCATACTTCATGTTTATGCCTCCTCTCACTTGTATGCATCTTGCTGCCATCCCCACACCCCACATTTGTTGCTTTAATTTACTATAAGCTAGGAAATATATGGGAGAAGGACCTGGCAATCCACTCCCAAGGCAATCCCGAAATATTCAGCCATTGAATACCCTATGAGGGTCGCTATGAGTCTGACATCACTCTACTGCACCCAACAACAAAATTATGTTAGAATTGGGATAGATTCTAAAGTCTCTTTTGAATAAGGGACATAGCCTTTCATTTATTTTGCTTCTGCTATTTCCAAAGTATTGTAGCTTTTATTTTATTGTTTTGTTTTTACAGCATCCTCATACTAGGTAGTATTGTCCCCATTTTATGGATAAAGAAACTGAAGTACTATACAAGACTCTCCTAAATAAGTCTGAGTAAGGCTTAGACTAAAACCTAAGGCCCAGAGCTCCTATCACAAAGATCTGCTGTCTTCGTATTGGTGTAGTTGGAAAATATTCAGGAAAATATTTGGATTTTTTTAAATTTCTATTTTGTCAGCTCATTTTCCTCTTGTACTCTGAACTGTGTTTTTGGGCGCCATCATTTCTGGGTTAAGTCCTCCAGGTAAGAGATAGGTTACTAGATTTGAAATATGCAAAGAGAAATCATCATAGAGGTCTGGTTATTTCTACAGATGTTTAGAAAATGGCCTTGAAAATAGAATGTGAAGGCTGGGCACATTGTCACATGCTTGTAATCCCAGTGACCCCAGAGGTGGAGACAGGAGGATCACAAGTTCAAGGCTAGGGGCAGCCTGCATAATTTAATGAGACTGTGTCTCAAAATAAAAAATGAAAAATGAGCTGAGGGTGAAGGGCAGTGGTACAGCACTTGCAAAGCATGTATAAGGCCCTAGGTTCAATCCTGTAGTACTGCAACAACAACAACAAAAGAAAAAAAAAAAACCCAGAAAAGAAAAGAAAAGAAAACAGAATGTGAGAGTGAAAAGAATTACCTCATCAAAGCGTGTATTTTTTTAAGGTACCAACTGTTTGTGGTCCTGGAAGACAAAACACAGGTGAACAATTTCAGCCCACTCAAGGACCCAAGAACAGTTTGGAAAGAAGCAGGAACCAAGATATTAGGTTGGTCAAAATTTTATTGTTCTTTCTATGACTGTGTGTTTAGACTATCATGTGACCCTGAGGCTACTTAATGATCTTCATATGTCTAGTGACAAAGGGACTGTGAGCAATGAAGAAGAGCAACACAAAAACAGATCTTGGCAGGTTCTCTCAGCCAAGTGAGTGGAAAGAGCAGTGTAATGGAAACTTACAGAAACCATCACAGGCACGTTAATCAGAAAAAATGGCAGGCAGAGGAATCAGAAGAATCTCACTAGTTGTCAGAAGCAAAGCACTTTGCCTTTCCAAAACTGCCTAGGTAGTTTTTCTTATAAAAAGAAATGCCAGAAGCCAGGTGGTAGTGCATACCTGTAATCCCAGCATGAAGGAAGCAGACGCAGGAGGATGACAGGTTTGAAGCCAGCCTGGACTATATAATGAGATCCCGTCTTAAAAAAAGAAAACAAAAGCCAGGCATTCCACTTGCTAGTGCTCCAGAAACCAAACTAACAGGAAAACAGTTGTATGTTCATATTGCTTTGTTTTGTTTTATTTTCTTTTTGCAGTACTGGCATTAAACTTAGGCTCTTACACATGCCTGACAAGCAGTATTCCTCTCAGCCACCCCTCCTCATTCTTGAAAACAGGCATTGCTTTTTTTTTTTTTTTTTTTTTTTTTGGGGGGTGTGTGTGTGTGTGCGTGTGTGTGTGTGTGTGGTACTGGGGTTTGAACCCAGGGCCTCACGCTTGCATGTTCTGCAAGTGCTGGACCACTGAGCTGCACCCCCAGCCCATGTTTTACTTTTTGAGACAGGGTCTCACTAAGTTATACAGACTGCTTCTGGTCTCGAACTTGTGATCCTCCTGCCTCTGCCTCCCAAGCCACTGGGATTACAGGCGTGTGCCACGGCGCCCGGCGAAAACAGGGTTGCTTAAAGTAAGCATTGCTGAGTCCAGAGGGGAAGTTGAACAATATTACTGTTATCCTGGGGTGTCTGATTTCCAGCCAGATCAATGAAATTTAGCATAAATCCCTACTTGGAGTGTATAGATGTACACTGAGGGGTGGTGGTGGTGGTTGTTGTGGTGGTGATTTGTTTGTTTAGTTTGGGTGTTTTTTGACAAGGTCTCACTATGTAGCCAGTTGGCCTCAAACTCATGATCTTCCTGACCACCTCCACAGTACTGGGATTACAGGCATGTGCCACCACACCTGAGTACACTGAGTTTTAAAAATTTGTCTAGGCTTATTTGGGCATATTGGTGCACACCCAAAATCCCACTACTTGGGAGGCTAAGGCAGGGGGATGGACACGAACAGCAAGGCCAACCTGGTCTACTTAGTGAGTTCCATGTCAGCCTGAGCTACACAGTGAGACCCTGTCTCAAGAAACAAAGCAAAAAAAAAAAAAAAAAAAAAAATTTGTCTTAGATTCAAAAAGAGAAATACTATATTTTATTTCTCATATGTGGGAGCTAAAGCTACCTTAAAGGGAAAAGATTTATATTTATACACACATACACACACACACATATAAATACACACACAAACATCCTTATCTAAGATTGGAAAATGCAAGTAGACCCATTATGATGGGGGAGGGGACTGGTGGGTGGGAGTGGATGATAGAGGAGGGAGAGGGGGGAAATGTAGAGGTATAAAGAGAGAGAGAAAAAATGCAAAATACAGGGTCCAAATCTATGAAAATATAAGAAAAGGAAAAAAGAATAGAAAAAAACCCTTTGCATATAACTGTCATTGCATGTTAATTATAATTCTTACCTTTTTTCTTGTTTGTTTTCTGTTTGTTTTGTTCTGTAAAATGTGTGTGTGTATGTATTTGTTTGTTTTTTTCTTTCACTACTGGGGTTTGAACCCAGGGCCTCACACTTGCATGCTCTGCAAGTGGTGGACCACTGAGCTGCACCCTCAGCCCATTTTTTTACTCTTTGAGTTTTTGAGACAGGGTCTCGCTAAGTTACAGACTGCCTCTGGTCTCGAATTTGCGATCCTCCTGCTTCCGCCACCCGAGCTGCTGGGATTACAGGCATGCGCCACCATGCCTGGCTTCGTTCTGTAATATGTTTAAGGAGATGGAAATGTAAGCAATACTATTTGATTGCTGTTGTTAGATGCCATTGAGTTGGGTCCAACTCATAGTGACCCTCATGGTGTTTTCAATGGATGATAACTTCGGGATTGCTTTGGGAGTGGATTGCCACATCCTTCTCCAGTTTGTATGGTGCTGGGGATTGTACCCAGATTCTCACAAAGTACAGAGCAGGTGCTGGACCCAGTGAGCTAAACCCCAGCCCTACTAATTGATAGTTGCATAATATATCAACTGATGTATTACTCTGTACCACATCAACATTTATAAATAAAATACTAGTTAAAAAAATTTGCCAAGGATTAGGAGTGTAGCTCATGGGTAGAGCTTTTGCCTAGCATACATGAGGCCCTAGGGTCAGTCCTCAATCACTCTCTCTCTCTCTCATATACACACACACACACACACACAATGTATAAAATACACTTTATTTTACATACAAGAACTTGTTGTTAGGCGCTGTCAAATAGAGTCTGACTCATTTGTGACCCTATGTACAACAGAAAACAACACTCCTTGATTCTTTGCCAGGCACATGATCTTTTTTATGTTTAAGCCCATTGTTGCAGTCACTGTATCATTCCATCAACTTGAGAGTTTTCTGTTTTTTTGTTGTTGACCTGTCATTCTCCCAAACATGGTGTCCTTCTCCAGGGATTGGTCCCTCTGGACAGCAAGTCTAAATTTTGTAAGATGTAATCTAGGCATCCTTGCTTCCAAGAAGCACTCTGGTTACACTTTGTCTAGGACAGATCTGTTGGTTCTTTTTGTAGTCCATGGTATGTTCAATATTCTTCTCCCACACCATAATTCAAATGCATCAATTCTTCTCCTATCTCCCTTATTCAATGTCCAGCGTTCACAACCATATGATGCAACTGAAAATACCATGGCATGAGTCAGGCACACCTTCGTCTTCAATGTGACATCTTTACTTTTCAACAATTTAAGGAGATCTGTTGTAACAGCTTTTCCCAATGCAATGTATCTTGATATCTTGATGCTGCTTCATGGGTGTTAATTGTAGAACTAAGTAAACAAAAAATCTTGGACAACCTCAATCTTTTCTCCATTTTTCAGGAAGCTGCTTACTGACCCAGCTGTAAGGATTTTTGTTTTGCTGATGTTGAAGCACAGTCTGTCCTGAATTGTGTTCTTTGATCTTTATCAGTAGATGTTTGAAATCCTCTTCACTTTCAGCAAGCAGGACTTGTGTCATCTGCATAATACAGATTGTTAATGAGTTATCCTCCAATCATGATGCCATATACTTCTTCATAAAGTTCAACTTCTTGGATTATTTGCTCAGCATAGAGATTGAAGAGTTATGGTGAAAGGATACAGCCCTGACGCACACCTTTCTCCACTTTAAACCAGGTAGTTTCCTTGTTCTGTTCAAACGACTGCCTCCTGATCCATGTACAGATTCCTCATGAGTACAATTAAGTGCCCTGGTATTCCCATTCTTTGTAATGTTATCCATAATTTGTTTATGATCTACACAGTCAAGTGCCTTTACAAAGTCAATAAAACATAGACATCTTTCTGGTATTCTCTGCTTTCAGCTCATATCCATCTGAAATCAGCAATTACGTCCTTGTTTCCATGCCCTCTTCTGAATCCAGCTTGATTTTCTGGCAGCTCCCTGTCTGTATACTACTGCAGTCACTTTTGAATGATCTTTAACAAAATTTTGCTTGCATATGATATTATGATATCATTAGATAGTTTCCACATTCAGTTGGATCCCTTTTTTGGGAGTAGGCACAGATACGGATTTCTTCCAGTCAGTTGGCCAGGCAGCTATTTTCCAAATCTCTTGGCATAAACAATTTAGCACCTTCAGTGCTGCATCTGTTTGTTGAAACATCTCTATTGGTATTCCATCAATTCCTGGAGACTTGTGTTTCGCCAGTGCCTTCAAGGCAGCTTTCACTTCTTCCTTCAATACCATTGATTCCTGATTATATACACACACCCTCTTGAAATGGTTGTTCATCCACCAGTTCTTTTTGATATAATAACTCCTGTGTTTCCTTCCATCTTTTGATGTTTCTTTCCTGTGTAATTTAATATCTTCTCTGTAGAAACCCTCACTATTGCCACTTGAGGCTTGAATGTTTTCTTCAATTCCCTAAGCTTGAGAAAAACAGAATGTGTGCTTCCCTTTTGGTTTTCTATCTCTTGCTCTTTGCACATGTCATTATAATACTTGGTTTTGTCTTCTCGAGCTTCCCTTTGAAGTCTTCAGTTTAGTTCCTTAATTTCATCATGTCTTCCTGTTACTTTAGCTGCTTGATTTTCCAGGGCAAGTTTCATAGTCGATTTTGACATGCAATTTGGTCTTTTTTCATGTTTTTTTGATTGCCTTTTGCTTTGCTCATGAATAATATCTTTGATGTCATGCCACAATTCGTCTAACATGTCAAACCTGTTCTTGACGTAGTCTCTGAACTCAGGTAAGATATATACTCAAGGTCATATCTTGGCTCTCGTATACTTAATTTTTTCAGTTTCAATTTGAATCTGTGTATGAGCATTTGATGGTCTGATCCACAATCAGTACCTGATCTTGTTCTGACTTTTGATATTGAGCTTTTCCATCATCTTTTTCACAAATATAGTCAATTTTATTCCTATATGTTCCATCTGGTGAGTTCCGTGTGTATAGTTGCTGTTTATATTGGTGAAAAATTGTATTAGCAATGAAAAGGTCATTGGTCTGACAAAATTCTATTATATGATCTCCAGCATCATTTCTGTCACCAAGGCCATATTTTTTAACTACCGAGGGTTGTTGTTTCCAACTTTCTTATTCCCATCACCAGTAAATATCAGTATACATCATGATTACATATTCAATCTATTTCAGATTATAGGAGCTGTTAAAAATTTTTTCTGCCTTCATTGGTAGCCTTAGTGTTGGGTGTGTAAATTTGAATAATAGCCATATTAACTGGCCTTCCTTGTATGTGTATGGATATTATGCTATCAGTGACAGCATCGTACTTCAGGACAGATCCGGAGATGTCTGTTTTGATGATGAATGCAGCCCAATTTCTCTTTAATTTTTCATTCCTAGCATAGTGGGCCATATGATTACTTGACTCAAATTTTGCTTCTGTGTGTCCTCCAGATTCAACCATATTGTCAAAAATGGTAGGATTTAATTCTCTGTATGGCTGAATAGTATTCCCCTATGTGTGTGTATGCCATTGAAAACCCTATGAGGGTCGCTATGAGTCGGATACCGACTCAACGGCACCTAACAACAACAACATGTGTGTGTATATACAGTTGTTGTTGTTGTTGTTAGGTGCCACTGAGCTGGTGTCTGACTCATAGTGACCCTCTGTACAACAGGGGAAACACTATTGTCAGTGTTTCTCTGCTGTTCATAGGGTTTTCAATGGCAGATTGATTTTTGCGAGGGGGTTGCCAGGTCCTTCTCCCAAGCCTACAGCTTCTGGTGTTCCCAGGCGGTCTCCCATCCAGGTACTAACCAGGCCTGACCCTGCTTAGCTTCCGAGATCTGACGGGATCAGATGCCGCAGGGTTACAGCTGCAGGCTGGTATATACAGAGGGTGCCAAAATATGCATAAAGTTTTTGTGTGTGGGCAGTTTTTTGAGGCAGGGCCTCACTCTACTATTCCTAGGGTTTTCAATGGCTAGTTGTTTCGGGAGTGGTTCACCAAGTCCTACTCCCTAGTCTGCCTTAGTCTGGAAGCTCAACTGAAACCTTTCCACCATGGCTGACCCTGCAGGTATCTGAGATACCAGTGGCATAGCTTTCAGCCTCATTGCAACACACAAGCCCCCACATTGTGGCAAACTGACAGACAGACGTGTGGGGCCCACCCCAGTATGTATGTGCAAATTGTCTGTATATGACATTTTCTTTATCCACTCATATGTTGATAGACACATTGGTTGACTTCATTTCTTGGCTATTTTGAATAGTGTTGCAATTAATATGGGAGTATAGATATCTCTTGTGGACATTCTGATTTCAATTCCATTGGATAGCTGGACACTGTGGCACTTGCCTGCAATCCCAGCTACTTGAGAGGGCGAGGCAGGAGGATCACAGGTGTGGGGCCAGATGCAGCCTGCACAAATTAGCGACACCCTGTCTCAAAACAAAATAAAAAATAAAAAAGGGTGCATTTCAGTGGTAGAGTGCATTCCTACCATGCATGAGGCCTTGGGTTCAGCCCTCACAGCCCAGTAGTATATAAAAAAAAATTTCTTTGGATCTATACCAGTAATGGAATTGCTGGATCATAGTAATAGTTCTATTTTTAAGATTCTTTTCTTTTTACTTTTTTTCAGATAATATCTCACTGTGTTGCTCAGGCTGGTCTGGAACTTCTGGGCTTAAGTGATCCTTCCATCTCAGCCTCCTGAGTAGTTGACACTACAGGTGTGCAACATCATGTGTGGCTTATTTTAATTTTTTGAGGACCCTACATTACTGTTTTCCCTCATGCCTGCACTAATTTATATTCCTATCAAGTTATAAGGGCTCCCTTTTTTCCACATCCTTACCAATATTTCTTATTTTATTAATGTCTTTCAATCTAAACTGATATATCAGTTTTTGCTTTAATTTTCTATGGGTAAATGACAGCACTAATCCATAGTCAGTTCTCCTGGAAAAACATAACTTTGCCCCCTACCTCCAGTAGTGACTGAGACTAATGACAAGAATTTGCTGTTCCTTTTGTGTTTGTAAATATGTATATAAGGGAGAATGAAGGAAAATGTCAAAATATTTTTAGATCAGTGTGTTTTACCCTAATGAAGAGAATTATGAAGAACTACCTCACTGGTATCAGAGAGTTTCATACTCATACCATTGATACAAGCAGATGGAGTGACATTAGAGCTATTAGATGACAAAGAAGAATCTATACTTGTAGCTTTCCTGAGTCAGCTTTACCCTCTTCCCCTCAAAAAACAAGAAACAGATCGAATAAAAGTTTAACATTTTGCTACCTACTTACCTGGTCTTTTTGTATGCTTTAAAAAATAAAATTGCAATTATTATATGTATGTTGTTGCTTTTAGGTGACGTCTAGTTAGGTCCAACTCATAGCGACCCTATAAACAACAGGCAATACACTACCAGACACAGTGCCATACCTGGCATTATGTCAGTGCTTCTCTGCTATTCATAGAGTTTTCAATGGCTGATTGTTTCAGGAGTGGTCTACCGAGTCCTTCCAAGCCTACAGCACTCAGTATTCCCAGATAGTTTCATATCCAAGTATTAACCAGGCCCAACCTTGCTTAGCTTCTGAGATCTGGTGAGAACAGATGCCAGGGTAGTACAGCTGTAGACATTATATATATAAGCAAATTTATAGCCTGATTTTTCACTTTATATTAGATTATGAGTATTATCTCATGTTATTTTTTAAAAACTGTAAGCTTATTTTGAAATTGTTGGATTTTCATCATCGTTGAATTTTAATTTGCCTCATTCTTTATTCTGTTAGGAAGAAGGCTACAGTGACTTAGAAGCAGAATTAGTAGTTCAAATGCTTTGGACATTTTAAAGATACTTTATACTATTACCAAAAATCTCTTTAAAGAAGCTGATTACACCAGACCTCTCTGCTTTCTGATTCAGGTGGACAGTAGCACATTTTGGACAATGGGGAATTACTACTATCTGTGCCTCAGATCATACAATTTTAAAGAATTAGTTTAATAGATAATAAAATGTACATAGTAATAGGATATCTAGAGGGAAAAAAAGACTTCCTTATTTTGCAGATGAAGAAGACTCGTCCAGAGAAATGTTTCCCAAAGTCAGACAGCTAACCTAGCAAGTCAGGGTTCAGAACTCAGACTGAACCAAAGGGCTCTGAATGTTCTTCAGGATCCTGGTACATTAGGTTCATTGTTACAAATGTGTTAGTTTGCTGGTTTTGTAGTTGCATTAGTTACTGTGTTATCTCCCATACAGCAGGTGAGTCTGGTACCAAAGAATTCTGACAGAAGGGCAGGAACATAACCTTCATGTGAACCATCACCTGTGATGTGTGGCATCAAGAGATTGGGGGGAGGGTGTATGGTGTCACAGCCCAGAGACAGGCTTCTGTCTGGTGAAAATGTTTTTCTTTCAGTACTGGGACAGGGCGGTGGATGGTTTGAACCCAGGGCGTCTCACGTGCTGGGCAAAGGCTCTACCTATGAGCTGCACCCCCAGCTCCTTCTTTCTTTTTTTTTTTTTTTGTGGTACTGGGGGTTGAACCCAGGGCCTCGCACCTGCATGCTCTGCAAGTGCTGGACCACTGAGCTGTACCCTCAGCCCATTTTTTAACTTTTTGAGACAGGGTCTCACTAAGTTACGCAGACTGCCTCTGGTCTCGAACTTGTGATCCTCCTGCCTCCGCCTCCCAAGCCGCTGGGATTACAGGTGTGCGCCACCGTGCCCGGCAGCTCCCTCTTTCTTTATGTTTTATTTTGAGACATGATCTTGGTAATCCATGCAGGCTGCTTCTGGCCCCAAATCTGCGATTCTCCTGCCTCAGCCTCCCACATTGCTGGCCGAAACTGTATTTCAATTGTGGGTTTCTTCTACTTCTTAAAATTTTTATGAGAGCATTTTTTAAAATATTTATTTATTTATTTTAGAGAGAGAGTCTCATCATCCCAGGCAGGCCTTGAACTTGCTGTGTAAGTTTCTTGAACTTGCCATCCTTTTGCCTTAGCCTCCTTAGTGCTGGAATTATAGGCATGCACCACTCCTGGCTCCAAGAGATTTTTTTTTTCACACTGGGTGCAGTGGTGCATACCTATAATCCCAGTGACTTGGGAGGCTGAGGCAGGATGATCACAAATTCAAGGCCAGAGGCAGCCTGTGTGATTTCGCATGACTCTGACTCAAAAAATAAACCAGGCATGGTGGCGATACCTGTAATCCCAGCACTTGGGAGAATAAGGGGGGAGGATCAATGCAAGTTCTAGGCCAACCTCGGCTACATAGTGAGATACTGCCTCAAAAAAAAAAAAAAAAAAAAAAAAAGGTTAAAGATGCAGCCCAGTAGTAGAGGGCTTAAAAAAGTATGTGTAAGGCCCTCAGTTCTACCCACAAATACCACTGATGAAAAAAAGAAAAGAAAAATAAATTTTTTTTCGATACAAGAGGTTAAACCCAAGCCCTCACACATGCTAGGCAAGTGCTCCACCACTAAGCTGCACCCCAAACTCCATGCTCCCTATTTTTAAGACAGTCTTGCTAAAAGCTGCCTCTGGCCTGAAACTTGCCATCTTCTTGACTCCGCTTCCCAAGTAGCTGGAATTACGGGGATGTGACATGGCACCCTGTTTCAAGAGTATTTTTAGAATGATGAAACCTGAGCTTGGAGCCTGGGGAAAAAAAAAAAAAAAACTAAACCAGTTCTTTCATTTCTCAGCTTGGAAAGGCCTATGGGGTCCAGTACCCAAGCCAATGTCACACAGCTAAATGGTGCACTTTTCATGGGGTCAAGCCAAGCACAAGGACCTCCTAGATCAACAACTTGTCACCAGCACTCTACCAGGTAAGGGGACTTGCAATCTGAACCCTGTGGTGTCTGGTGCCCTCTGGTGGTGTGTGTTAGTGCAAGTCCAGGAACTACTCAGGAGTTGGGGAGGCTTCTGGGTGAACTAGTAGGCTTTGAGTTCTGTCATGGACTTAAACAAACTGATGTGTTTGTGTCCACCTTCCTCCCATACCCCCACAAAAAACCTGTGCAATTTAGGACCAGTGTGGAATTTGTGTCTTCTGAATACAGTGAAAAGTCAAGAAATAATGAAGATGTAGAGGTACACTTACAATGGAAAAGTGAGTATAAGATCATGGGTTTTGTCAGATAAAATGAAATTTAAAGTATAAATTTCTTACCTGACTGACATCCATTTTTCTTTTGTTTTGTGGTGCCAGGGATATAACCCAGGTCCTTGTGCATGCTAGGCTATTGCTGTACTACTGAGCAACACCCCCAGCTCTGATTGATATCTCTAAGTGCACAGCTTGTATTTCAGTGTTTAGGACCCTAACAGTGTCTTTCCACATTTTTATTCTATAGATCATTTTATTTTAAAATCAAATCCCTTCTGGCTACAGGAGGCAGAAGGGAAATACTTTTTTCTATTTTTAGACTTTGTAGTAAATATTTCTATTATCTGTATAAATGTATATTATATAACATGTAATAAAATAACATGCAATATAGGTATTTAATATATAAACATTCAAGTGAGGAGCATATAGAGTTATCCTCACATTCTGTGGACTTTATCCTGTTGTATCTGTTTTATAAGCTTAAAAGGATACAATGTCTGTTTCTTTAATACTAGTGACCTTAGCAGAAGCATAGAACATTTGAAATGAAAATAGTCATATATCTACATACATGCTAAATGTGAGCTCAAAGTAGTCTAGAAAGGTTAGGCAAACCCGAATAGAGTCCTTTCTATTAACTACTACAGACTGAGAATTTTAGATGTCATTTTTATCATTAAATCAGCAAGAGGGTCCATCCATAAGTTGTATGCTCCCTTTTAAGTGAATTCAGCAGGAGAAGCTATTGTTTGGAGTAACTAACTGAAATGACCTTCCCTTTATCATCAAGTTTTACCCCTTCTTCCCCTTCAAGACAACAGGAAAAACTGAGGATGATGCAACTGTACCAAGGCAATAACTGTTACGATATGAGCTATAATAGTATTTCCTCTCTTTAAGATGAAAGCTTTTCTTTCCAATGTTTACACTAATGTAACCTTTTTTTGGGCCCAGGGGAGGTGAAAGAAGTGGCAGAGAAAGCAGCTACCGGGCAACTCCCAGTACCTCCTTGGCATCCTCAGGGTTGTTTGATTTCAAAGAATAAGACTGAAAATGAGCCTGCTCTCCTGCTGCAGCCTCCAGGTAGGGCCTCTGAGAACATGGATTGGCATCGAGTTGTAGAGTATCACAGGGAAAATGATGAGTCAGAAGGAAATGTCAAGTCTGGCAAAATGGACAACAGTGACCATGACAGGAACAAGCATGGTGGACAGCCTGGGCCTCAAAGCTTCACCAGTAAGTTCATTTGGGGGGATTTGTTTAGATGAACTTTATCAATTTACCAGCTCTCAAAAATACATAAACCTCCTGGCATATTTCCTTTGCTTAATCCTTTCTCCTTTCCTACTTTTCTGAGAAACTTGAATTCCATGGGAAAGCAGTATACTCATTATACCTCACTGTCCTTCCTAGAGGCAAAGATATCCATAGATTCATGCATTTTGGGGTTTTTGTTGTTGTTGTTGTTGGTTTTCCTCTTCTTCTTTTTTTCTTTTTGGTTTTTGAGACAGGGTCTCACTATGTAGTCCAGGCTGGCCTCAAACTCACTACAAAGCCCAAGCTGGCCTTGAACTTTTGCTCCTGCCTCAGTCTCCTAAGTGCTAGGATTAGAGGTATGTGCTATCATGCCTGGCTTCGTGAGTTTTTCTATTACTGAAACAAGATCACTTTGTCCAAAGGAAGTAAAATAATCTCCACATACTGGCCCTAGTCCAGGGTCTAACCTAGTAAGTTGAATCTTACCTGAGGGTCATGTGGACCATCACTTCCTACTGCCTATTTCTTTACCTTGCATTCTAAGCTAGAAATAAATCCACTGGGTCTATACCAGAAGAATGTATAGAGAGATGACATTTATAGCCACTAATTTATAGATTTACAACCTAAAATCATATATGACTGGATATTTTCTACCTGGTAATTTGACAGTCTAGTCATAGGATATTATTTCATATCTGTTAGTGAGTCAAAGAGAAGGACATATGAAACTATCATTTACTTTGGGCAAAAAATATATTGGCTTGGAGTTTTTTGGTATTTAGAATCTGTTCCTTATCAAGCATTACTGTTCAGTAGGTGGGCAGAACAGTGAACCATCCAGAACTGTGTTTTGGGGCCAGGCTAAGCTAACAGTCTCTATTCTTTCTACTGAACTTACCATATGGGACATGGCCATACTTGGCAAAATATGTGTGCATCTCTTTTCCCACATTGCCGTTTGCCCTTTTCATGTTATCTGACTATGACTGAATGACTGTGGCCCTCATTGTGTTATAATCCCTAGGTGTCAGGCACCCATATCCCAGAAAACATGAGCAGCTAGAACATAGTGAAGCCTTTCAAGCAAGTTGTGACATGTCTGTGACCACTGAGAAATCTTACAGTGTAAGTAATATGGCCTGGAGAGCCAAATAGAGCCCAAGAATCTAATAAAGTAGAACTGAGTTGTTACTATGTATTATGACACTGAAATAGTATCTGTAGTAGTTAGATATACTAACTATGCAAAACTACAATCATTTAAAGAATATAGACAGCAGTTGAGATTGATACAATATTAAAGTATAATAATGATAAAATATAGTCTTTTGAAGAACACAGTACAGTGTTGTATTTAATCATGTTATATAAACTCACAAATTTATTCTTTCTCTCATGTGAGGGCTGGAAAGACAGGCTACATTGAGCATACTGATCTGGATGGAGAAGCTGGTCTAGTCAGGGAAATGAGGAAGGACTGGGGGTGGCCAGGCTTATCTCAGAAATTTTGGTGTGATATCAGAGACAAAGGGGAACAGCTCTTAAGTACACAGAGAGGGGAAAGATGTGGTAAAAGCAGTGTCAAAGGAAATAAAAGCCACAGAATCTCTACCAAGGGATGCCTGAAGGTGGGGAAAAGAACGAGTTGTCTGGCCATGTAGTAATCGGGGCGTGAATGTAGCAAAATAAATAGCAAAAAAAGAAATAGAAAGGAAATGCTGTTACTTTGTAATACTTTAATTTTACTTTTATTATTGAGATTGCATTGCTATTTTGAAGTCATGCTCCTTCTTCATTTGCCTTTAAACTATAATACCTCAAGGGGCTGAAGTGTAGTGCAGTGGTAGAACTCTTGCCTATTAAACGGTAATACCTGAAGGACTCACAAATTCTGAGCAGCCTCAGCTTCCTCAGGTGTAGATTATGCATCAGGCAAATTATGTTTGTGTCTAAGGGATCAAGGTGTTTAAATGTGATCCTCAACTTGAGTTGTCTAGGGCCTCTCAGAATTTTAGAGCAGAAAGATTGCCTTTCATGGTCACTTTGACTTTTGGGGAAAGCCAGAAGTCACATGGTACCAGATCCAGTGAATAAGGTGATGATGACAAACCATAATGTTTTTATTTGACAAAAATTGCTGTACCAGAAGCAATATGTGACACAGCATTATCATGATGAAGGATGAAACAGAAGACACTTACCAGAGAAGACTTCCAAGACTATTTCAGAAAGTGGCAAGAATGATGGGAAAAGTATATTTGAAACCAGGGGGAGTTTTTTGAGGGGGATTAGTGGCAACATGTCTTTTAGTGTAATAAATTTTTAAAAAATTAAACATTCACCATATTTTTGGGTCACATCTGATACTCCAAGCACTTCACAACTGCCTCTCCATAGAGGGAAGGCAGACAGGGCACATGCACAAACAGACCAGGAGAGCCAGCTCAATGTGTCAGCAGATTCTGGGTAATTTTATTAACACTGAATCTACCTGTAAAGGGATTTGTATACAATGAACAACAACTTAAAAGTGATTTCCTACATTTTTAATAGGATCAGTCTGTACAATCAACTTGTTCACCTGAGTCTTCTGAGGACATAACAGAGGAATTTTTAACTCCAGATCACGAATATTTTTACTCCTTGTCTGCTGAAGAAAACTTAGCTCTAGAGGTAAAAACCACATTCAGGGTAAAATACACTTTCAGTTTTCTTTATTGCTCTATTCATTTTAAATCATTTTTATTGAGAAAAAATAGTTTACACATAAAGTTGCCAATGTCAATTTACTAGTGTTTTCAAAAATATTTGTAAAATAAGATTTTTCAGAATGGAAGGTTATATGCACTCTCTCCCAAAATTATGGCTCCTGCATTTGTACAGTACCTTGTACTTTTCCCCAGAAAGCTTTTATTCATACTGCCTGTTTCCCATGTCTTTTCTGTGGAGAAGAGAGTCTTATCACTTCTGTCTGTAAAGAACTGGTGACCTATAGAACTGGTGACCTATAGGAAATTATGCCCAGTCTGCCAAGCTTTAGTGACAGGAGAACCTGGATTAGCAGCAAGGGTTCGGCAACAAACATGAGTCTGTCCGACATGCAGTTTTCTTGGGAATCTGCTAGCTTTTGCAAGAACCTGTTTGTATAGCGTATTTTCATTTCTAAGATAAAATTCATTGGATTTTCTTATATACTTACGTAATTTTTAACCCCACCTCCTTCCAAACCTGCCACCTTTTGAGAATCTTTTATCAGTATGAAGGTGGAGTGGAAAAAAGGATTGTACATGCCAATCACAGCATTTGACTGAGAAGAATCTTAGGATGCATGAAAAATATAATTTTTAAAAAAGTATAATTTCCATTTGTCTCCACTTCTGACAACTCAAAGCAGTTTCCATTATTAACAGTTCCTTAAATATTCTTAATTTTACTGTGCACAGACTGGCACATTAAGAGATAAAAAAAAAAAAAAATACTGAGCCAGACATGGTGGTGCGTACCTGTAATCCCAGCACTCAAGAGGCTGAGGCAGGAAGGTCACAAACATGAGTTTTGGGGCAGCCTGGGCTATGTAGTGAGACCCCACATCAAAAAAATCCCAAAACTACACACACACACACACACACACACATGCACGCGTGCGCATACACATGTGTATATGTAAAATGTAGTGTAGAGAAAAAGCACATATCATAATTGTATAGCTCATGAACTTTCACAAACCAAACACACTTATGTAACCAGCATCCAGATCAAGAAACAGAACATTACCAGACCCTAAAAGAGACCCCTTATGGCTGGGCACGGTGGCCTGTAATCCCAATGACTTGGGGAGGTGGAGGCAGAAGAATCACAAGTTCAGTACCAGAGGCAGCCTGCATAATTTGATGAGACACTGTCTCAAAATTTTTAAAAGTAAAAAAATGGGCTGGGAGTGCAGCTCAATGGTACAGCACTTGCAAAGCATGCAAAGGCAAGGCCCTGGGTTCAATCCCACAGTATCAAAAACAAACAAACAAACAAACTTTGTGCTCCCTTCCAATCACTGCCTTTCCTAAAAAAGAACCTTTGTTTTGACTTCTCACCTCATAGAACTTTCATACTGGGCTATTTTTTCCCACCATTTACTCTTCTGAAAAAACTCCCAATAGGCTAGATGCAATGGCTCATGCCTATTATCCCAGCGACTCAGGAGGCAGCGGTAGAAGGATCACAGGTTTGAGGCCAGAGGCAACCTGTGTAATTTAGCGAGACCTTGTCTCAAAATTAAAAAATGAAAAATGGGCTGGGGGTGCAGCCCAGTGTTAGAGTACTTGCAAAGTATGTGTGAAGTCTTGGGTTCATCCCCTAAGTACCACAAAAACGAAACCAAACCAAAACTTCCCAGTAACCAAAACACCTTTATTATAAGATTCAGGTGAGCAAGGGATAGTGCTATAAAGAAATAAAAAGTCACAAAATTCCTTCCCATGATAGAAGATGAAGGGAAACCTTGTTGAGAGGGACGTATAACACAAATAAGTACCTAATGCCTGTGAAGCAAGTTTTTTTTTTCCTATAAAAGATGCGAGGACTTTATAAAGATCTTCAAGGTTTAAGAACATCAAGAGGTCTGAGGATGTACCCTTAGTGGTAGAGTGTTTGCTAGCATGCACAAACTCCTGATTTTGATGTCCAACACTGGAAAAAAAAAAACATTAAGAAATTCTCTCTCAAGTTTTTGGTGATATGTCTGCCTCTAGTGAACCTCCTTTCTTTGCTCTTCTTTCATTCTTTTTTAGACCTCAAGTCCCATAGAAGAGAACTTTGAAGGAATACAAGGTGCAGTTGCCCAACCTCAAGGCTATGGTAAGCCCTAGGGCAGATTCCTTTGAAAATTTCTTGCCTTCACTTTTTGCTTGTTTGTTTATTTTTTGTTTTGTTTTGTTTTGTTTTTTGTTTTTGAATCAGTCTGGCTACGTAGGCCATGCTAGCCTCCAACTTGCGATTCTCTTGCCTTCACATCCCAAGTGCTGGGATTACAGGTATTGCATCATGCCTGGACCTTTCCTTTACTTTCTTTTGGATCACAAATGTTTAGAACTGGAAGGATCATGAGAGATAACCTCATCCAGGGTTTTCATTTTACAGATGAGAAAACCAAGGCTCAATGATCTGCCATCATTAGAATGAATCCCATGTTCCTTTCCAGCTTCATGATATCCACACATTGTGCTATTTATATTTCCTTTTGTATTTTTATAGCATACATTATAGCAATTGCCTATC
The DNA here is from genome assembly GCA_007922755.1 of Pedetes capensis. Classification (NCBI taxonomy): domain Eukaryota; kingdom Metazoa; phylum Chordata; class Mammalia; order Rodentia; family Pedetidae; genus Pedetes; species Pedetes capensis. The sequence continues at coordinate 72,726 of VMDO01001753.1, forward strand.
TCCAGTCTTTCACTAGATTTTAGGCTTCTTTGTGGCATACAGCAGGTTCATGATTATCGTTGTTGAGCAACTTGAGGGATTTGCCGAAGCCACAGAACAAGTTATTGATAAAACAAAAAAATAGAACTTAGCTTTCATTTCTTTTTTTCTCTTTTTGTGGTCCTGGGGGGTTGAACCCAGGGCTGTGTGTGTATTTTGCAAGTACTCTACTGCTGAGCTGCAGCCCCCAGTACCCTCCACTTTTGCAGTATATGGGGGCTGAGCCCAGGGCCTTGCAAGTACTGTACCACTGAGCTGCACCTCCAGCCCCTTTTAATTTGTTACCTTGAAAAGTTTTTTACCTTGAAAAATCTTGCCAAGTTACACAGGCTGCCTCTGTCCTTCAACTTGCCTCTTATCTCCACATCCTGAGTTGCTGAGATTATAAATGTGCACCACTGCGCCTGGCCCCCAGCCCCTTTTTTATTTTGAGATAGCATCTTGCCAAGTTGCAACAGCTGCCTCTGGCTTTAAACTTGCAGTCCTCCTGCCTCTACCTCCCAAGTTGTTGGAATTATAGGCATGTGCCACCGCATCCAGAAATTTCCATGTCATTCTCCACCACAAAATCCAGAGTTTCATCATCATTTTCCTTTGATTGCTTAGCATTTTAGCATAGAGTTACTAACAGCCAGTAGTGTTGATTCAACTTAACACCCATCACTTGGGAGTCGTTGGTTTCCATGTAACTTATCAGGAATTTTTCATTACACAGGATCTCAGGGGTGTAGCATAAGACAAGATATAAGTAAAGTGTTGGTTCTGTTAACACATGTTTACAAAATTATGTACTTTTGCTTTTGTAAAGTATTTTAAGGTACGTAACTATGTACTTTTAAACCAGAGTTAAAGCTGGGAATGATGGTACACACCTGTAATCCCAGCACTCAGGAAGCTGAGGCAGGAGGATTGCAAATTTGAGGCCATCCTGGGCTACATAGTGAGACCCTGTCTCAAACAAAACAACCCCCCCAAGTTATATAGCTGTTGACAGTCATATCTCAATTCTGAATGTACACTCTTCCTCCCACTGCACACTTCAGTTTCCAATTGTCCCTAGATTCAGATCCCTGGCAAAGTCAGAGCATTTTAAGAAGCCACAAGATAGCTGGGCATGGTGGTGCATGCCTGTAATCCCAGCTACTTGGGAGGCTAAGGCAGGAGGATCTTGAGTTTGAGGCAGCTGGAGTAAATTAGTGAGACCTTGTTTCAAAGTAAAATTTTAAAAGGCTAAGGATGTAGCTCAGTAGAGTGCTTGCCTAGCATGGGAAAGGCTATGGGTTCAATTCTCAGCACTGAGAGGAAGGAAAAAAAAACTGCAAGCTTTTAGATGAACAGTTACATTCTCAGGATATGTATTAAAAGTCCCCAGGGGAGCCAGGTGCTATGGTGCATGCCTGTAATTCCAGTGACTTGAGAGGCTGAGGCAGGAGGATCATGAGTTCAAGGCCAGAGTCAGCCTTTACATCTTAGTAAGACCCCGTCTCCCAAAAAAAAAAAAAAAAAAAAAAAAGGCACTGGGATGCAACTCAGTGGTAAAGCCCTTGCCTAGCAAGCATGAGGCCCTTGGTTCAAACCCCCCAGTACTCCCCGCCTCCAAAAAAAAATCCCTGGGGTCTTGGGCCACACATATTTCTTCCTGCAGAGGTTCTACACGTGATCACTTTCTGTGGGTCTAGCCTGACTATGGCCCTTTTCCTTGTATTTAGAGAAGGATTGGGAGGGATTGTAGAAGTAATTGGGCAGATAGGTCAGAAAACTAGGGCCAGTTCCATACAAACATCTGAAGTACATGAAAAAGCATCGGATTTTGGCCGGGCGTGGTGGCGCACACCTGTAATCCCAGCGGCTCTGGAGGCAGAGGTGGGAGGATTGCAAGTTCGAGACCAGAGGCAGCCTGCGTAACTTAGCGAGACCCTGTCTCAAAAAGTAAAAAAAAAAATGGGCTGAGGTGCAGCTCAGTGGTCCAGCACTTGCAGAGCATGCAGGCGCGAGGCCCTGGGCTCAACCCCCAGTACCGCAAAAAAAAAAAAAAAAAAAAAAAAGCATCGGATTTCCACTTTGTTCCTTTCTTTCAGCCTTTCTCTCTCCCCTTTTCCACTTAGGTCTCTGATATGTATCCCCTTCCACAGCAGGAGACATGATGAGGGTACAGTGGGATGCATACTGAGTTCTAAACCATGTTCTGCTACTGATTTTTTCTTCATAATTTCTGGCAAGCCACTTTATCCCAGAGCCCTGATCTCTCCTCAGAGAAAGTAAAGGAGCAGATTGGACTCTAAGACCTCTGTGTTCCCTTCAGCTCTAAATTGTGCTTATGAGGGATTAGTTTATGTTTTTTAGATCTTATCATTATTAAAAAAGGTCAGACGAAGAGGAACCCAAACATCTCTCTATTGGTGGGAGTTCAGAACTTCTTGGTAGCTACTACAGGCAGCAGTGTTCTGGGGGCCTTCCTAGTGTCTAGCCTCTTGGACCTTAGGAGTGGAGGAACCATGTGCATTTAGAATAAGAACAGGCTTCTTTATCTGCCTCCATGTCTATAAACTAGGACAGTTCAATGATGGGAAGGAAAATGAATACTGTCCCTGTTTGCCTAGATGTCTGAAAAGCATTTTACTGAGATTTGGGGAGGAACAACTCCAGACACTTGTTGCCAAAGAGAATAGAAGACAGTGAACTAGATTCTCTGTACTCAAGACCTCACTTTCCACCCCCTCTCTTTAGATAGTGTTGATGGCCAAGAGGCACAATTAGTGCTCTGAGAATGCCCAAGTAACAGTCTTTTCTATTTGGAATCTTTAGTGAGCAAACAGTTTTTGGTTTCAGTGCCCTCTGGTGTCTGTTGGTAGGAATTGGGGATGTTTGCCTTCCTGAGAAGTCAAAACAACATTTTTCTCCAGAAATAATTGTGTGGTTATTACTGAAAGGCCAGTACATGGCTTGATTATTTCTGAAATGTCAGAATATAGTTCTCCCCTCTAAGCAAAGAAAATAAACTTCCTTTAAAAGAAAATAATCTATAGCATCCCAGATGAATGGTTAAACAGACAGTGATACACTCATGTATTAAATAGTACTCAGCAGTAAAGAGGAATGAACTATTGATATATGCAGCAACCTGGATAAATCTCCATAGAATTATGGTTAGTGGAAAAAGCTATACCAAAAATTATCAACTATGTACTTTGCTCTGAAAGTTTATTTTCTTTTAGATTGAGTATTGAAACAGTACTCAATCTAAACCCAATTAGGGAAGCCCTAAATACCTAGATTATTTCTTGTTCCAGACTAGACCAAGGGAAATTTTAGGGAGTGAAAATAATAGTCTGGCTGGACATGGTAGTGCATGCCTATAATCCTAGCAATGCAGGAGGTGGAGGTAGGAGAATCAAAGTTCAAAGCTAGAGGCAGCCTGTGTAACTTAGTGCGACCCTGACTCAAAATAAAAAATTAAATAATGGGCAGGGGGTGCATCCCAATGGTAGGGTATTTACAAGATATGTGCGAGACCCTGGGTTCAACCCCCAGGTACTGCATGTATATGTGTGTGTGTGTATGTGTGTGTGTGTGTGCGCATATATATATACGTATATGTATATACACGTATATGTATATATACGTATACATACATATACGTATATATATATGCGCGCACACACACACACACACACACACACACACATATATATATACACACATATATTTTTCTTTATGATTTCAGGTGAAGAAGAGTTCCAAAAGAGAAAAATCCTTGGAAAGAATGCTGAGGTTTTGACCAGGTCTCAGTTCCAACCTATAGGAAGGTATGGGCTGTTATTGTCAGTTTCAAACTCGGAAATTTCAAACTCAGTTTCACAATCAGAAGCAATGTTAAATATTGAAAATGCCCCATATTTACATATTTCTTGTCTTCAAATGAATTAGACTCTCTTACAAAATTAGCTTTGGCTGGCTTAACTTAGTTAGGACTTGTTTGGCAGAAGTCAAGGGCGAGTGAAAAGGAGTTATCTGTATTCTGATGCTGAGGTCATAGGTCTCTGTCCCTCTATTCTGTTTTCCTCATTTTTCAAATAGGGATAAGAATGCTTACTGGAAATACTGACAGAGGAATTAGAAGTGATAATGTAACTTTAGGGCATTTATCTCAGAGAAATGAAGGCTTATGTTCACTCAAAAACCATATACAAATATTTATAGCAAATTTATAATAACCCTAAAGTGGCATCCCAGATAAATGGTTAAACAGACAGTGATAAACTCATGTATTGAGTACTACTCAGCAGTAAAAAGGAATGAACTATTGATATATGCAGCAACCTGGATAAATCTCCATAGAATTATGTTTAGTGGAAAAAGCTATACCAAAAAATTAACTATGTGCATGATCCACTTATATAACATTCTTGAAAATGATAGAATTATAGAAATAAGAACATATCAGTGTAGACATGACTACAAGCAAGCAACATGAGAGGTCTTGTGGTAGTGGAAATATTCTGTATCTTTTCTCAACCAATGTCAGTATCCTGGTTGTGATATTGTTCTACAGACTTGCAAGATGTTACTATTGGAGGAAATTGGGTAACATATTTTTTACAAGCACATGTGAATGTACAGTTATCTCAAAAGTTTAATTAAAAAAGTAAACTGGACATTGTAGCACATGCCTGTAAATCATAACACTCAGGAGACTGATGTAGGAAGATTGTAAGTTTGAGGCCAGCCTAGGCTCTATAGTGAAACCTCCTGCTCAACAGAAAAGAAAAAGAAAAACAATAAATGGTGTGAAATGCTTGGCACAATAATATTCAATTTACTTTCCCTTTTTTGGTCTTAATTTCCTTAATTATAACTATAGTTAGTATTCCTAACCATCTGACATATGCCAGACACTATATTGTGTAATTTAATCCACATAACAATTCTCCAAGGTATGTAGTTATCTATGTTTTATCAGTAAGAAAAGCAAAGTTAAGTATGTTTAAATATTTCTTCTAGGGTCACATAGCTAGTCATTCAGCACAGACTAGATTATACTGCAAAACAAAACCATAAAATGCCCAAATTTTAGTGGTACAGAACACACAAGTTTATTTCTTACTCATATTTCATGTTCACGGCTCAGAGCTCGGCCAAGGATACTCTGTACTGTATTATCTTCTATCAGGGATGCAAGCTGAGGGAGGCTCCATCTTTGTGCTTCCTTGATTGCTGAGGAAGGAAAAATGGAACCTGGTGAATTGTGCACTGGCTTTTCAACTTTTTGGCCAGAAATGACTCTTCATTTTCACTCATCTTTCATTGATTAAAACAAGTCATGTGGTCATTTATATAAGTTAAGAGGGCCAAAAACTGTTGCTCTACTATGTGCTTGGAAGGAAAAACAGATGTTCTGGAGAACAGTATTAATAAAATCACAAGTCAATCCAAGATCCACATTCTTTTATTTACACCACTGGTCTCACAGGAGTGTTGCAAATATTAAAAATGTGAAGATATATGGAAGAATTTAGTATGGGATCTTGCTTCTAGTTAGTGTCCCATGTGTATTGAAATTGAATCTTAGATATTGATTAAAATAGAAATGGGTCGTTTGTCTTCAGTATTCTCTTCTAGCCATTTTTTTGGCACAAGCTTCTGTTGGCCTTTATTGGTACCCTACACCAAGCAGCTGTCTGTCTCACAGTGGTTAATCCTCATGACTATGTCCCCTGCTCCAACAACTACCTCCCAGCAAACTTCTGTGCTCTGTTGATTTTCCTATGAACTTGCTCACTATCATTGAGTTAGTGGCTGATTTCAGAGCTCGATCGACCCTTCAAGAGTATTTATTTAATATCTGTAGAGGAATTAAGGCACTGAACTGGTGGCTGATAGAGAGCTAGTATCAGAACCTATACTTACCACTTCTGAGCTTAGTGTTCTCTCCACTGCTTCTCACACTGGGCTAATAAACTGGTCTCTTGTACCAAGTTAATGCACTTCATTGACAGAAGGGATTCATTAATTTTCTTACTTTCTCTCTCACAGTACTGAAGGTGATCAAGAAGAAACTTTAAAGGAGGCACCAAAGGAATTGAAAGAGAAAGAAATGTACGGCCACCAAAGAGTAACTTAAGGATGTTTGTGTGAAGTCTTGGGTTTACAGAAACAGTATTTCCTTGTTTGTAAGAATCTGCATTCTTTCTATTTTAAGATATAGACTTAATGTGGAGTGTTTCTTCTTTTACCAGAAAGCTATTAATAAATTGGTTTATGATTAATACCCTCTTACAGTCAAGGAAATGTAGTGATAGGTTTATTACTTGAGGTGGATTAAATGTTTTCTACATAAAGATCTTTTAATCTATGGAAATAGTTTATTTTTAGTTGCTGAGATGTGTTTCAAGTAAGTCTCTTCTTTTTGTGTTGTGCTGTTTCATTTTTGATTTTGTTTTGTGGTACTGGGGATAGAACAGGGGGCCTTGCACATGCCAGGCAAGTGTTCTACCAGTGAGTTACATCCCCAGCCCAGAATCTCTTTTTAAGATATTCTAAAATACTCTCTAATTCTGACCTATTGCCGAATAAAGATTTTGTCAAGAGTATACTTTTGGGTTTTGGAGACAAGGTCTCACTATATCACTATGTAGCCCAGGCTAACCTTGAATTCACTGTGTAGCCCAGGCTGGCCTCGAACTCATGATCCTCCTGCTTCAGCCTCATTAGTGGTGGAATTATAAGCATGCACCACTACACCCAGCTAAGAGTATACTTTAAAAGTTCCTGTCAGAGCAAGACATGGTGGTGCATGCCTGTAATCCCAGCACTAAGGAGGCTAAGGCAAGAAGATCATGAGTTTGAGACCATCCTGGGCTGAGCTAAATAGTGAGACCCTGTCTCACAAAGAAAAAAACAGAAGTTCTGTCAGAAATACATTGTTCTGTTTTTCTAAACATCTTCTCAAAATTACTATGTTTTTACGTTAATTCTTTAGATCACTGACAGACATTCAAGACCTTTCTAGTATCTCCTATGAACAAGACAGCTCTTTTAAGGAAGCTTCATGCAAAACACCCAAGTTAAACCACGCACCTACTAGTGTCAGCACTCCACTTAGCCCAGGTAATCACACACAGGGAGAAGTGTTTTGGAAAAAGGACTCATAGCCCCTACCCACTGGCTCTGGGAAGCTGGGACAGGATCAGTCTTGATGGCTGTTTTCTCCCATGGTGAAGGTGTATTCTTAGGGCCAAAATTGAAGGGGATAATCTCATGGGAGTCCAGGTAAGGGTGATGGTAGAGGTGCTAGTGATATAGTAGCTGTTAGGAGGCTTGGTTTAGGATTGCAGTGGTGGTAACATGCAAATGCAGAGTCTACTCTGTAAACACTAATGAATTTACTTCAGAAACATGGGATTATCTAGAATTTGCAACTTAAAACAGTACATTGTGCTTAAACATATGGTTTAGTCCTGCTACTATATGCAACCAACATCAAATATCGTCTCTGTGGTATCCTTATTTCTAGTATATCTGTGGCCTAAAATCCCTTTTATTTTATTTTGATGCCCAAGTTTTGAGTTTTGTTATACCTTGAGAAGTTTAGAGTTTAGAGGGTTTCTTTAAATACCCTGAGGATCCGTGTCTGAAATTAGTGAATAACAATTGTTGTTAACAATTTCAAAAATCTCTGGCATAATCATAGAGTTTTGTGGTGTTTTATATGCATTATAAAGAATTCAGACACTAACTGCCCTCTTTTCTCCAACAGAGTCAGTTTCTCTAGCTGCCAGTAGGTACAAAGAGTGCCTTGAAAGTACCACATTTCAGGTTAAAAGAGGGTCTGCCTCTTGCGGGAATAGTCAAGAATCTATTAGAACTCTGTCTGATAAGTTTACAGCTGTTCAAGAGAAAGCAAAGAGCCTGGATTCCCTCGTTCCTTCCTCTGATACTCCCCTGGCAAGACTGACTGATTTGGTAAGTTTGCCAATTCTGAGTTACACATTCATGGGGTCAATCCAAGGGGCTCAGTGGTCCAAAGGGCCAAGATTTCTCCTAAACCATTTAAGAAGCAAGAAATAAGCTGGATCCTTTCTAGGCGTCCCTGGGTTTCCACTCCTGAGTGTATTGCAGGAGGCTTAAATTTTGCTTCTTCCTTGAAGCCTCCCCTGGTTACTTCCCTGAGAGTATTAATTGAATTCTTGAATTGGTAGCCTGCTGGAAAAACACTTAATTGTGTACTACCTTGTTCTATTCCTCACCTACCTCTTCCTGTTTTTTTCTCCTTTCCCTCATATTTCACATATGTAGTGTCTTAAGAATACCAAAAATTCCTTACTTCATACTGCTCTTTAAAAATCTTTTGGTTGACATTCTATGGACAGATTGATTATTGTCTTTGGCATTCAATGGAAAACTGATTATTCTTTGAGCATTTAGCTCACAAAAGATCTCACTTAGAAATGACAATGAAATGACAAGAAATTTTATGCGTTCACTCAACAAACTGTTAAATGGGCAGATTCTAAGTGCCAGGGACTGTCAGGTCCTCTTCCAGGCATCCGTGTGTGAATAAGAAAGACATAGGCTGTGCCCTAATGTTGGTCCTTGCCTAGTGAGAAAGATAGGCCTAATGTCACACAGAGGTTAAGTAGTGAGTACTAAGGAGGAAGAGTGTGGTGAGAAGGCTTCCCGCAGGAAGTGACATGGTGAATGAGTTTGACTTAATAAAATAAGTGGAAATGATTGAGCTGCCTGTGTGTTTTTACTCAACATATATGTCAATTACATGTTTATGTCTTCCTTATAGAAAAGATTGCCTGCATGTACTGGTGCTGACTCCTCCAGCATGTCTACAGCATCTGACACATCAGCCCATGTCACCCAGAGAAGGAGACTGCCCAAAGGTACCTTACATTTAATTTCAAAGAAGTTCATAATGGCTAGTTTAAGAAAGCTTAAATTCATGCTCCTCAGTCTTTGATGCTACATTTGGTAAAGTACACTCTTTATAGAAAACTTGGAGAATAAAGAAAAGCTTAAAGAAGAAAATGATCATTTAACCCTACTGTAGATTTTTAATGTCACCCGCTGTTTTGGTGGGTATCTTTTTCATAGTTTAGGAAATATATAAAAAAAAATTTAGTGTTGAGATCATGTTGTCTATCAGTTCTAGAGGTCTTTTTTTCCCTTGATAATATACACTTAGCTGCCTTATCTATAGGCTCCACATCCATGGATTCAACCAAGGGCATCTCAAATATATTTGAAATAAGGTTGTACCTATACTGAACATGTATAGACTTTTTTCTTGTCCTTACTCCCTAAACAATATAGTATAACTGCTATTTACAAAGTGCTTACATTATATTAGGTATTATAAACAATCGAGAGATAATTTAAAGTATATGAGAGGATGTACATAGGTTATATGTAAAGACTATGCCTTTTATTTATTTATTTTTTGGCTGGTCCAGAACCTCTAATATACCTCTAATAACCCGGTCCAGATTGGGCCCCTGCCTATCAGTAAGACTTTGAACTTTACATAATTCAAATATCCCTAGGAAGGGAGAGGCAAAGACCAGGCAGTGCTGGGGTAAGTGAGATGAAAGGGAGGAGTAAAGGCCAATTACATAGTAGGTCTCTACTAGGACTATTATGTAAGAATTCCTTCTCTCTTCATTTATTCATCGCTGAGAAATCCCTGGTTAAGTCCCTGGGGAGTCTAGAAAAGTGCAGCTCAGGTCCAGGAGGGTGGTAAGTCATTTTCCCATTTGTCTTTTTTAAGAATTAGTGGAAGCCATCTCACAGCATCACATTGATGAGCTACCACCACCATCTCAGGAGCTACTTGATGAAATCGGTAAGGGATGTTCCATACAAAATGTACTCCTTGCCCCTTTTGGTTATGGTCACTTTTTCTCAGATATGAACACTAGTGCAAAAGGCCTTGTGACGGTCTTGTTGAATATACAAATTCAGAAAAGGGCAGTTTTCTAATGAAATGGGCCACAGCCTGGCTGGGATAACTGGCCCACATCTGTTGTCATTTTGTAACAAAATGGGTTTATGGTAATGACTCTAAGGGGAAATAATAGCATTCAAATGGTTTATGATGATGAACTTCTTTGATTAAAGGAATTTTTATTTCCTTTTCAAACCAAACTATTCCTTCAAAGCCTGAGGTCTGGTTGCTCAGGGTAAGATACCTATCTATACATTCAGTTTTGCCAATTTCAGGATGTATTAAAAGTATTGTAATTGAGGATAAATCCCTTTCCTAAGAGCAAAGAGAAGTCAGTGGCACAAAACTTAATAAGAGCAGAATTTTCTATTTCAGGCAGAGACAGAGCAGTATCAGCTCAATCTTATTTGTAGCTGGGCTGATGCTGAGAATAATGAATGGTGCATAGTTACAGAGACATTTGGGGACAGGTGGTCTGCTCATCCAGCAGCCTGGCCTTTAGAGAGTACCTTTCATGAAACCTGTGATGGTCCAATTTTTGTTATGGGGCCTACAGAGAATTTCCTGAGGGGAACCAGTTGGTTTTCAGGGTCTCCCAGGGTTTGTGTCTCATAAGGAATGAGGACCTATTGGTTAGACTCAAGCGACAGCTGCTCTCTAGGCTCCTTATCTTAACTCTCAGCCCCTGTCACTTGGCCTAATGAACTAGGGTGGACCCAGTCAGAGCTGCCAGAACTTTCCTTGGTTTCTTTCTTTTTCTACAGTTCTAGGTCCTCTTTTTCCCCCCGCTCTCTGTGTTAGGGATCAAGCCCAAGACCTTGCGCATGTTAGACAAGTGCTCTAGTACTGAACTATACTCTCAGCCCTACCGATAGGCCCTTTCTTGCATCATGGAAGCCCTCCCCCAGTTCCAGAGGGTTCTTGGGTCAGGCTCTTAGGGCCTGTACCTTAACCACTGCTTTTCACTTCTGGAATTCCCTAGGTAGTCCTTGCAAATTCCTCCTCTTCAGTTGTTCTTCTTAAAATAACAGAACTGTTGGTTACCTTATATATATCCTGCTCAGGTAGATTCTTAGTATCATTTGCTCCTTGGCCATGCTTAAGGCAGTATTTGTAGGCTTCTTTGCAGTTTGAACATAGCCCATACTTTGTCTCTGGATCCTATTGTTCTCTCTCTGCAGTCACCATGTGAACCCTGCCTCCCCTGTTTTAGCAGCTGTGTTCTAAGGCTTCCTCCTGGGCTCTGGCCTCAACACTGTTGTACTCCAGAATGATCTGCAAAATCTGTCCCTCATTTCACCTGTGGCATTATCTGGGCCAGATTCCTTGATGATGTCTGCATGTTGATTGGGTCAGTAATTTTCCAGAAAGACAAAGTGTAGAGGGAACTTGAGTAGTTTCTCCTGGTAATGGACCGACTCACCCAATTATTATGTATCATCACTGTATTATTGCCCATAAAGAGACCTCTGGAGAGTGACCTGGAGCTGTCACCTGCTCTTTTGGAGGGCCCATATCCAAAGCTCTAGGCTTCTGAGAGGGTCCCAAGGGAAAGGTCCTTTAGAACCCTAGGATATAGGTAATAATTTAAGAGCACAAGGGATTATTTTAATAAGATAAAAATGGATTTTCTATTTAAAAGTATATTAAATGATCATTTAGGACCTCCTGATGCCCAAGAGCTGCCAGCTAGGGTTGTTTCCTACACTGCAGAAAGAGAACAGACCTGCACCTACCCATAACAAAACCAGGACAGTAAGCTTAGCATGACCTGCTGTGCTCCACCCCCTCCCCCAGCTGTGTCTTTGCTCTGCTCTGTGGAGCACTTTGAAGAGACCAAGCACCTGACAAATGCAGAGCAGCCACTGATTTTAGCACATGCTTGTCTCAGTATAGTGAGTTTTGTTTTGTTTTGTTTTGTTTTGTTATTTTTTTGGAAACAGGGTCTCAATATGTAGCCTAGGCTGTCCTGGAACTTGCTATGTAGACCAGGCTGGCCTTGAACTCATATTGATCCTCCTGCTCAGCTTGCTGAATGCTCGAATTAACAGGTGCATACCACCACACCCAGCTTTAGTGAGTGTTTCCTTAGACATTGGAAATGATGATTGTTTGCCTTCTGTCTTCTTATAGGCCAGGTAAAAAATACGACAAATAGGTCAATAAGATGGGGAAACACTTGGATTGTTCTCCTGTTGAGGGATTACTGAATAGAGAGTAGGAGTATAAACCTTAGAGATAGCCTACCTGGATTCAAATCTCAATTCTCCCAGCTATGCTCTGTGATTTTAGGCAAATTCCTTAACTTTAATGTATCTATCTGTTAACTCTTAGCTGGCATCACAGGGTCAAAATGGACTCTTGGGAAGGTGCCAGATATGGAGCACTGTAGCACTTAGCTTAGCAAAGGAACATGCATTGTGGGGGTCATATATGACCTCAGAAATACAATACCAGTAAACAGAAATAACAGTAATGCAATTTCGTATGGTTTTTGTGAAGATTAATTGTGAACACTAGCCAGGCGCAGTGGTACACACCTGTAATCCTAGCGACTCAGGAGGCAGAGGCAGGAGGATGGCAAGTCCAAGGCTAGAAACAGCCTTTGTAACTTAGAAAGACCCTATCTCAAGATAAAAAGTAAAAAATGGGCTGCGGGTGCAGCTCAGTGGTAGAGCACTCGCAAAACATGCATGAGGCCCTAGGTTCAGTACCTCAAAGAAAATTGTGAACATTAATTCTGAATTGTGCTTAGAAACACTACCTGCCAGATAGGTTTCTACATGTCTTACCTATCTTCTTCTTAATCATCGTCATCATTAATCTTTTTTTTTTTACCTCGAGTGGTGTTCGAGATTTTGTCATACTTGAAGAATTCCTTTTGAAGTTGGACTGTTCTAAAGCAGTAGTCCTAAAACTTTATCAGCTACCAAAATCACCTAAAGAGCTTTTCAAAACACAGATTGCTGGACCACACTGCCAGGGTTATAGATTCAGTAGGTTTGGGATGAAGTTTGAAAATATGCATTTCTAACAATTTCCTGGGTCATGCCAATGCTGCTGAAGACTGCCCTTTGAGAACCACTGACCTAGAGAATAGCATGACATGCAAAGGAGGAATAAGTTGCCTTCTGCTTTTGTACTGGGACAGAGCACCTGAAGCAGCAGCAGGCCTCATCCATGGTGTTGCATGAGAACACAGCGCATGATCCAAGCATCATTGCAAATGGTGAGCTAATCTCCGGATCTTTTTCATCAGGTTCTTGCTGTTATATCATCCCTGGCCAGCCTAGTGGTACATATGGGGGAGTGTGAACTTGGGGTCAGGCACAGCTCCACCTCAATTCTGACTCCACTGTTACTGTGATTTTTTTGGTGTTGTTGTTGTTTTCTTTGTTTTGTTTTGTTTTGTTTCTTGAGAAAAGTCTCACCATGTAGCCCAGGCCAGCATCAAATTCATGATCCTCCTGCCTCAGCCTCTCAAGTGCTGGAATTACAGACATGTGCCACTATGCCTGACTTCACCAGTTACTTTTGTATGGCAAACTGTGTCTGAGCCTCCGTCGTCCTTATTTGTAAAATGGGAATAATAATTTCTATCTCATGATGTACATAATTAGTCTATGCACAGTGCCTGGTACATTGTTAAATATTTAGCAAATGTTAATCCCCTTCCTTTTATAAGACTGCCAGCCAGACAAAATAAGATAGCACATGTAAAATGCTTGGCATATGTTAGAGGGTACACCCCTTCCCCACCCAAATTCCTTCCCTGGGGCTCCAAGCTAGGAACATATAAGAAATGAGACCAGGATAGTCCCCCAAAGTAAATTTATGCAATTTGTTTTCAGGGTTGCTTGCTTCCTAGATTGTATGACCTTTCTTTCCTCTGCTTCCTTTGTCCCTCTGAACGTTGGCACAGGCTAGGTTTCCTGTAGCTTTACCAGCCATCAAAGTGCTCCCAAGACCCCAGAAGCAGCTGCTGTCAATATAGGTGGTGTGCCGACTGCCACCTGGCCTCTTGCTCTCGTGGGAAAAGGGGAGCTGATGGATTGCATATTTCAGAGACCTCTGCTGGCCTTAATTTTGGTACTCCATTTTAAGGTAGCTTTTCTCAAATTTTTTTTGTTCTAATAAAGATAGTTCTTTCAACTGTTTTTAGATCAAAAGCGTTTGGAAGAACAAGAAACTGACAGTAATAAAGAAGATAGCAATTTACTTTGGACCAAAGAAACACAGGATCTAGAAGAAGACACGGAGAGGTAACAGAAAAAGCTAGACTTTTGATACGACTTTAAAAATTACATTAGTTAATATTTTTGTTATTCTAATATTAACAAATAAGAAGAGGAAAATATTTTCCCATACTATCCTACTATATTCTATCCTACTGTATTAGTCCCCATTCCTACCAGTTTGGTTTTTTAAAAAGTATTTGTGATAAAATGCATATAACAAAATTTACTATCTTAATCATTTTTAGGTGTACAGTTCAGTAGTGTTAAGTGTATAGACAGTCCCTGACTTATGGTGGTTCAACTTATGATTTTTTGACTTTATGATGATGCAAAAGTTGAAACCATACTTAAAGTTTTGGATTTTAATCTTTTCCTGGGCTCGTAGTATTTGGTACGATATTCCCAATGCTGGCCAGTGGCAATGAGCCATAGCTCCCAGTCAGCCACATAATCATAAGGGAAACAACTGATACCCACAGTGTACTGTGTTCCTAAGCCATGCAGTTGGGTAGGTCCAGTATATTAAATATTAATGTATTTTCAATTTATAGTGGATTTATCGGGATGGAAACAGCAAAAGTCAAAGAGAATCTGCACTTAAAATTGTTGCAAAACCAATCTCTAGAACTTTTTCATCTTGCAAACCTGAAACTCTTTTTTTGTTTTGTTTTGAAATGAAGTCTTGCTATATAGTCTAGTCTGGCCTTGATCTTGTGATCTTTTCACCTCAGCCTCCCAAGTGCTGGAATTACAAGTATACATCACTCTTGCTAGACGTAAAACTAAAACTCTATATCCATTAAACAATTCCTCATTTCCCCTTCCCCCTAGCCACTGGCAGCCACTATTCTGTTTTCTGTTTCTACAAGGTTGACTACTCTTGATAGTTCATGTAAGTGGAAACATACGGTATTTGTTTTTTAGTGATTGGCTTAGCAATCTAACATCCTCAAGTTTTATCCATATTGTAGTGTCAGAATTTCCTTCCTCTTCCTCCTCCTCCTCCTCCTCCTTCATTTCCTCCCTTTCCCCTTCTCCCTCTCCTCAGCTCTTCCTCCAATGCTGAGGATCGAGTCCAGGGCCTCATACGTGCTGGACAAGTGCTTTACTACTGAGCTTCATTCTCAGACCTCCTTCCTTTTTAAGGTTGAATAGTACTCTGTTAAATATATATCACTTTTTCTTTATCTATAGTCATCTGAGAATGGACATTTAGGTTGCTTCCATCTTTTGACTATTGTGAAGAATGCTGCTATGAACATGGGTGTACAGATATCTCTTTGAGGCATTGCCTTTAATTTTTTTTAATATATATACCCACAGGAATGGTATTTCTGGATCATATGGTAATTCTGGTTTTAATTTTTGAGGAACTGCCATACCATTTTCCATAGCAGCTGCATCATTCTATATTCCCACCTATAAAAGAGTTCCAATTTCTCCACATTCTTGCCAACACTTGTTATTTTCTCTTTCTCTCTCTCTCCATCTCTCTCTCCACCCTCTGTCTGTCTAGTAATAGGTATCCTAATGACTGTGAGGCTGGGATTTAGCTCAATGGGTAGAGCGCTGTGCTGCAGTCTCTGAGGCCCCGATTTCAATTCCCAGCACCACAAAAAATGGGAGAAGGGCCTGGCAATCCACTCCCAAGGCAATCCCGAAGCA
Organism: Pedetes capensis; assembly: GCA_007922755.1. Taxonomy (NCBI): domain Eukaryota; kingdom Metazoa; phylum Chordata; class Mammalia; order Rodentia; family Pedetidae; genus Pedetes; species Pedetes capensis. The sequence continues at coordinate 88,620 of VMDO01001753.1, forward strand.
CTCAGCCATTGGAAACCCTATGAGGGTGGCTATGAGTTGGATACTGAATCGAGGGCACCTAACAATAACAATAACAATGACTGTGAGGTAATACTTGATTGTGAGTTTGATTTTCATTTCCCTAATGATTTGCTAGGTTGACCAACTTTTCATATATTTTTTGCTCATTGGTATGTCTTCTTTGAAGAAATGTCTGTTTGATGCTTTGTCCATTGTTTGACAGGCTTATTTAGTTTTTTATTGTCATTTTTAAACTTTATTTTGTGAGGCATACATGGGTTTTAGTTTCCTCCAGAACTTTTGTTGTTGATGTTTATTTGTTTTGTTTTGTTTTTTTGTAGCCCAGACTAGGCTGGAACTTGCAATCCTCCTATCTTCACGTCTCAAGTATGGGGATTACAGGCATATACCACCATGCCCAGCTTTCAGAATATTTTTATTTAAGGGCCTTAGAAAAAAAATTTTAGGTCTTTCTAGCCAATGAGAGAAACTAGGGACAGTCATCCAGACAATTCAGTTAGGTTGCCTCAAGAAACCAGATTCTGGTCCTGATTGGGAGCTCTTTTTTTTAACCTTCATTGTAAGGTAAACCACTTCAGCTCATCTCCTTTGTCTCTTGCCTTCTTTTGTCTTCTCTTAACTATCATTCAGGGCCAGGATTAGGAGGAAGTGATTGATAAACACTCAGACACAAATTCGATGAGGCACCAAAACACTAGATGGTAAGATAAGTAATCTTTTTGTTTTCTTTTCTTTTCTTTTTTAACTGGGGAGCTGCATCCAGGACCTCCACCTTCCAAGTTGCAGGGATTATAGCCTGTGCCACCATGCCTAGCTCTCTTAAATATTTTTTTTAATCAAATTTAATGCAAAAAAAGTCTGTGATTAACAAAATAATCTCAATGATAAAAAAAGACAGGGTCTGAGTTTGCATTTGTCTCACTCCCCTCATCCTAATTCTGGCCCTGTAGATCCTTCGGGAAGCCATGCAGAATACTTTCAGCTGCAAATGATAGGAAGCCCCATCATGCTTAAGTGAATTTTTATCACTTAACAAGAGATCCATGTGTGGTAAGGCACTGCTGTTGCAGCAGCACACCACACCACCAGGGACTTAGGCACTTTTGATCTTTCTGCTCTGCTGCTTGTGACATGTTGGCCTTTGTTTCCTGGCTTGTCATCTCCTGGTTGTAAGATGGCTGCTGTTCACACACCAGGCAGAGATTAGGGTGTGGGGACAAAGGAATATGTTAGCTAAATCTGCCTCCTTTTATCTGGAAAGCAAAATCTTTCCCTGAAGCTCTTTCCAGCAGATGCTTACTTATATCTTGTAGGCCAGATGGACATACAACCACCCACAGAGACTAGGGAGACGGGAAATTGAGTTTTTAGCTTTTTGGCTGCTTTAGAAGAGAAAGGCAAAGGAGAAAAGTGTTATGAATAACTTCTGGGTGATGAATCCAGTATGTGTCACACTGTTTGTTGTTGTTAGGTGCCGTCCAGTCCTACTCATAGCGACCCTATGTACAGCAGATCAAAACACTTCCCGATTCTGTGCCAGGCAAACGATCTTATTTATGTTTAAGCCCATTGTTGCAGACACTGTGTCAATCCATCTGGTGGAGGGTTTTCCTCTTTTGCGTTGACCTGCCACTCTCCCAAACATGAAGTCTTTCTCTAGGGATTGATCTCTCCTGACAACATGTCTGAAATATGTAAGACGCAGTCTGGCCATTCTTGCTTCCAAGGAGCACTCTGGTTGCACTTCTTCTAGGACAGATCTGTTGGTTCTTTTGGCAGTCCATGGTATATTCAATAGATGACTCCAGCACCACAATTCAAAAGCATCAATTCTTCTCCTGTCTCCCTTGTTCAATATCCAGCTTTCACAACCATATGATGCGACTGAAAATACCATGGCATGAGTCAGACGCACCTTCGTCTTCAGTGTGACATCTTTGCTTTTCAATACCCTAAAGAGATCTTTTGCCACAGCTTTTCCTGGAACAATGCATCTTTTGATTTCTTGACTGCTGCTTCCGTAGGTGTTGATTATAGAGCCAAGCAAAGCAAACTCTTGGACAGCCTCAATCTTTTCTCCATTTATTGTGAAGTTACGTACTGACCCCGTTGTAAGGATTTTTGTTTTGTTGATGTTTAGTCGCAACCCATATTGAAGGCTATGATCTTTGATCTTCATCAGTCACACTGTTTAGCAGCTAAATTATTCTCTATAATGAAGAAAAAGAGAGGCCTGGAAGAGAACATCTGAGAAGTAAGAGTCTAGAGACCTAGGACCTGAGAAGACAGTGGGTAGAGGGTTTTCTTGGGGGAGACAGAAAATAAAGAGGCATTAAGAAAGAAGACAAAATTAGTTTTTCTTTGAGACAGAGTTTCCCTGTGTAGCCTAGCCTGGCCTAGAACTCCATATGTAGACCAGGCTTGTCTCAAACTCTTTCGATCCTCCTGCCTTAGCCTTGGGGAATACTGGGATTACAAGTGTGTACCTGGCTTGACAAATATTTTTTTCAATAAAAATTTTAGAAATCTTGTATCTATTATGTGTTAAGTAACTCTGTTCATCTCCTGAAACCACATTCAGTAAAAATCTATGCCACTATTCAAGGCAAAAGAAGAGTTACTCAAAAAAGGCCAAGTTACATTTCTCTATTGTTGTTGTTGTTATTAGGTGCCATCAAGTTGGGTCTGACTCATAGCAACCCTACGTACAATAGATGAAACACTCCCTGACACTGTGCCATGATCTGCACTATTGTCAGTGCTTCTCTGCTATTCATAGAGTTTTCAATGACAGATTGTTTCGGGAGTGGATTACTAGATCCTTCTCCCTAGCCTGCAGCACCTGATATTCCCAAGTGGTCTTCCATCCAAGGACTAACCAGGCCAACCCTGCTTAGCTTCCGAGATCAGGCTGGGATCAGATGCCAGGGTGTTATGGCTGCAGACAACATTTGGCTATACAAATGTATAATTCTTTGCTCATGGTCCAAAAGTAGCTAACGTTGTTGTCATCTTTTCCTTTTCCAAAAGGCCTGGCAGTACTGGGTACAAACAGATGTTCCACAGATGCTTGGACATCTCAGTGCTGTGAATGGTTAGTCCTAGGCACCAAGTTAGAGTGGGAGATAATTATTTTCACATGGATAATAATTTTCACATGGAAGGAGGAATTTTCAGGCCTTCTTAAAACACTTTCCTCTCATCTTCTAGCATTGGAAGTAGTTCTTAGTCAGAAAAACATGTAGAAAACATTAAGTCAGGTAGAAACTGATTTAGTGCCCAGTAGAAACTAATTTGGTGACCTAGAATTGAGACACAGCATTGGACTTTGGGAGGGAGTGATCCCATGGGTGCTGAGGCTTTTTGTCAAGGGGCTAAAGGACAATTTTGGTGTACATTTAAATTAGATCTAAGTGACCTCTGTGACACTGGGCATAATCTCACCAAGCTCTCATTTTCTCAGCTACATAGTGAAAGTACCTGTTTTAAGGTCCCATCTCACTCTAAATTATGCTTCCTTGATTAGGAAGAGGGAAAATGACTGTTATCACCATTCTTTTCACTTACCCTTGGACAGAGCTCACTCTACTCTTGATGAGGACCTGGAAAGATGGATGCAGCCACCTGAGGAGAGCATGGAGCTACAGGACACTCCCAAGGGCTCCACAAGGTTATTGTTCCCTATTAGGGGATCATTTTCTTCTTCTTTTACAGGGAAAAGAACAGAGAAAAATTCTTATGTGCCTAAGGTATGAGTGTATTAGAATCCCATTCTTTTTTTCTGCAGGAAATGGGGCCAGGTTTTAGATTTCTTAGAGAATGAATGTGTGGGTGATGGCATTACAGTGCTGTGAATAAGCTAGCCCTGACTTCATCTGTCTGCACTCTTTCTAATCACCCACCTGCCAAGGGTTGATTAACAATTTTCTATCAGTGTGGAGAGAGGCCTCTATGACTGACATATTTCAGCCTTGCTACCTTCATCATTTTATCAGTTATTTGAATTAAATCAGAAAAGGCATGCTTATCAAATTTTTAGATAACACAAATCTAGGAATGAATGCTAATGTGATGGATGATAGACTGAGGATCCAAAATGGTCTTAACAGGTAGAAATGTTAAATACTCTAAAACAGCAGTGTCCAAATTTTCATTTCCCTGGGCCACATCAAGTAAAAAGGAATTGTCTTGGGCCACACATAAATTACTTATATATAATATAGTTGGTGTGTATATATAATAAGACTTTATATTTGTATATTTTTATTATAAGGTTTGGAGAATTTAGAATATAATATAAAACTGTAGAGCCACATTACTAGCTGTCCTGAGCCACATGTGACCCATAGGCTGTGTGTTTGGCATGCCTGCTCTAAAAGATAAAGGTAAAGCAAAGCGTGGTGGTGCACACCTGTAGTCCCAGCTACTCGGAGACTGAGGGAGGAGGATTTCTTGAGCCCAGGAGTTCAAGGCCAGCCTGGACAGTATAGAGAGACCTCATCTAAAATGAACGAATGAATGAGTGAATGAATAAAGGAGTGAATATGATGGAAAAATTTTAGATCCATAAACACAGTGTGGGACACCTGGCCTGAGTGGAGAATTTTTTATTGGAAGCCCCTACTCAATATAATTGCTTTGAGGTGGGAAGTCTTATTTTATATTCCCACCATTGAGCATGCATATTGAGACATGGTAAGAATTTAAGACATTCTTCTTGAAGAAGGCATGGACATGGCTCTGTGAGGCCTTAGATGGCTGCGGTTACTAAAAAAGTCAATGTGGCATTAGTGCTGGATAGACAGAAATGTGCTACTCAGGTCAAGGGATATGTAACACAGGTAATGTATTGAGCAGACTCCTAGGACAACAATGTGGGGCTCCTCTGGGTGTCTCATTTTTAAATTGGTATTAACAAACAGAAGAGGGTGGCCACAGGTCTGGAAACAAGGTCATATGAGAACTGCTAAAGAAGCTGAGGAGGCTCAGCCTGAGAATAGATGAAGTGGAAAATTTGGTTGCTTCCCTCAAATAACTGAAATAATGTAAAGTGAAGAGAATAAGCTTACTTCCTTCTGCCCCAAAAGACAGAGCTGGAGACCAGAAATTTCAGAATAACAGATTTTTATTCAGGAAAGCAAAAATTTTCTAATGGTCACAGCCCATCAGAGAAGGGAAACAGTGACCTTTCTACTTATTTCAACCATGGCTGCTGCTGATTAGGCAGAGGCTGGGTGACTCTCTGGTCTTGGGCCTTTGGACATAGGTAGGAGGTAACCCAAAGCCTCCTGCCAGTCTTGAGCCTCTGATTATGTCAACAGGGACAAAGAGAAAAAAAGTCCATTTTCACCTTAACTAGCACTCTCTCTCCCTCATACCCCCTGTCTCACCCCACCTTCCCACATTATGTTGCTGGGGATTGAACCCAGGCCCTTGCTTATGCTAGACAAGTGCTCTGTCACTGACCTACAGCCCCAGGCCCTCTCATTTTACTTATTTTGTTTTGGCTGTCCACTGAAAGAAAAGAAGAAGAATCCTTAATCAATGTTGTTTTAGCTCAGCCACCATCTCCTGAGCACTGACAACAAGCCAAGCACTGTACTAGGCCTGGAGGTGCACAGCAGGATAGATGCATCTGCCCTTAAGGAGCTTATACTTGAGTGGAAGAGATAGTTCCTGCTTAGTAGCTTAACAAATGTGGTCTTAAACTATGAGATATTTAAGTTACTTAGACGTGTCATATCAGAGAGAGTTTAAGGAATTGAAGATATGGTGATTTTGAAAAAAAGATACCAATTACAATGTAAGTAAAATGAGATTTTTTTCCCTTTATGGCTAGCTGTATATATAGTGATTGAAAGCTGAGATCCCATATCTAGGACTTAATAAGTATATAACTTCTCTGTACCTCTGTTTCCTCATATAATGAGGATGGTAGTGGTAATGACCTCATATATCTGTTATGAGAATTAAGTTTACATAATTATAGTACATAAACCAATGCCTGACCCCTAGAGGACACCCTGATAATGCTGACTACTATAGATTTCCTTGAGAGTTCAGTCCTTATCAATTGGCTGGTATATATGTGGTCTAATGTCCAAAATTTTTGTTACTAAAGGGAGACAAAAAACAAGGAACAAGAAGTTGGTGAAAAGAAGAAAAGAAGTAAAGAGAGCATCAAGCCAGAGAGGAGGAAATCAGAGAGTTTTTTAGGGACTTCTGAAGAAGGTAGGAGTGAATGATTGTTTCCAATGTGGTCTGCAGTGCTTAGACTTTGATAAGCATCAAAGTTAGTAAGAAATGTTTCTCAGATACTATACATCATCTTCCTAACTTTGATAATATCTCTTTTCCTGCAGTTTAAGCCCAGGTTTTCTGTTAACTCACAATCATACCCTTCATCACAAAATAACAACACCACCCAGTTCTATTTCTAAAGCAAGTTATTGGCCAGTCTTATCATCATTATCTGGAGGGATGTTTTGCTTCTGATTGTCTAACACAGTCAAAAGATTGGGGCTTTTTTTGTTTTGTTTTTTGCAGCACTTGGGGGTTGAACCTATGGCCTCACACATATTTGCAAGTACTCTACCACTGAGCTACACCTCCAGCCCATTTTTTTATTTTTTATTTTGAATCAGGATCTCATAAGGTATGCAGGCTGCCTCTGGCCTCTGGCTTCCTCCTGCCTCTGCCTCCTGAGTCGCTGAGATTACAGTCATGTGCCACCACACCCGGCTGACGTTAACTCTGTTGTCCCTTTCATCCTTTCCCTTGTCTCTTTTTCATTCTCCTCTTTTATCTTTGTGCCCCTACGTTGTGCCTCAGGATGCCAACTCTAAGGGATGGCATCTCTCTGGCTTTCTGTTGGCCAGTGGAAGGTATGGTAGGAGATTAGAGGGCAGAAGAATAGTTAGGATATTACTTCTCCCTCCTGCCTCTTTGAGTCTGTCTTCCTGCCTGTTGTAGAAGTGGTGTCCCTTCATAAGCATAGCACCCTGTCCTTGCCAGTTCCAGCTGTCTCCTCTGGGTTCCAATAACTATTCTCCAATCCCCACACCTCAGACCCTTTAGACTTAGGCTTCCCACTGCTATTAGTCACTGGATGCCTTGCATCCTTTGTTCCCTTAACTATAACTATATCTTTGTATATAGACATTTTATTAAGGAATCTTTATCTGTGCTCGCCATTGGGTACATTTTGTTTACTCCAGAATCTTCACTGGCACAAGACCCAGAGTTCATGGATATTTACCTAGGATTGGATTTACTAAGAAGATAATTCAGGGACTTTGTGAAAATAATGCAGGGATTTTGTGAATTAGGGTTATTAGAATGTTAGGAGAGGAAACAATTAACTGTTTTTAGAGTGATTCTATCTCTGTAGAATAGAACAATTGTTGTAAGTAAAACAGGACATTAAACTAGAGAGGATACTAATGTGAATGCTGAATTCTGGCACTCTGACCTAGAAAGTAACCAGGTTTTTTTTTCTTCCTTTTTATTTCATCAAGATGAACTAAAACCCTGCTTTTGGAAGCGACTGGGTTGGTCTGAGCCATCCAGGTAATGTGATAACATCTGTTTATAGGACAAAGTTTACTGTTTATTTATTTTACTTTATTTTATTTTTGAGACAGTCTGGCTTTGTAGCCCAGGCTGTCCTTGAACTCAGATTGATCCTTCTGCTTCAGCCTCCCAAGTGCTAGGATTACAGGTATGTGTCACCACAACTGGCTTCTTTTTTGTAATTTACTTTTTAATTTTTAAATGTTTATTTTATTTTATCCTATTTTATTTCAGTACTAGGGGGTTGAACCCAGGGCCTTGCATATACTTTGCAAGTGTTTACCAATATCTTGTTTTACCAATACCTTGCACCCCACCCCATTTAAAAAATTTTTTTTTCTTTTTTTTTTTTTTTGTGGCCCTGGTTAAACCCAGGGCCTCGCACTTGCATGCTTTGCAAGTGCTGGACCACTGAGGTGCACATCCAGTCCATTTTTATTTTTTTTTACTTTTTTGGAGACAGGGTCTCGCCAAATTATGCAGACTGCCTCTGGTCTCAAACTTGCGATCCTCCTGTCTCTGCCTCCTGAGCTGCTGGGATTATAGGTGTGCGCCACCACGCCTGGCAAAATTTTTTGTCTTTAGAAAGGTTCTTGGAAGTTACACAGGCTGCCTCTGGCCTCAAATTTGAGATCCTTCTGCCTCATCTCCCAGGTTACTGGGATTATAGATGTGCACCACCATGGCTGGCTCAAAGTTTACTGTTTACAGATGACATGAGCGGACTTAAACATTTACCAATATTGGCCAAGTGTAGAGGCTCACACCTGTAATCCCAGCAACTTGGGAGGCAGAGGCAGGAGGATGGCAAGTTTGAGACCAGAGGCAGACTGTGTAATTTAGCAAGACCCTGCCTCAAGATAAAAAAATTTAAAAGATTCTGGGGGTACAGCCCAGTGGCAGAGCACTTGCAAAGTATGAGTGAGGCCCTGGGTTCAGTCCTCCGGTACGAACAGAAAACAAAAATAAAAAACAAAAAACAATTTACCCATATCTAAATAAAAATTAGCAAGAAAAACTTGAATTCAGATTAAGTTGCTCAATTTATACTTATTTGTGTATGGTTAATTAAAATATGAGGTGAAATCTATACCACCTTGATTAAATAAGTGATAGAGTCAGCACAAGATCAGTTTTCATAGAGGAAATACCAAAGATACTGCTTTCAGTTGCTTTGCAGTCATTTTACATGTTCATGATACACTGCTGACCATAATCTCCCTTGATTATAAAGACTAAAATCCCTTTCACTTGAATTCACTTGAATAGAAAGAGAATGTTTATGTCTTTTTTAAAAAAAATACATACTGGGCTGGGGATGTTAGCTTAGTAGTAGACCACTGGCCTCTCATGTATGAGGCCCTGGGTTTTATGTATTGCACAAAAATTTTAAAATGTACATTTTCACTCAAAACTCACCCACCCACCCACCCCCGCTTTTCTTTTGTCCTTTAAAACATATGTTCCTAGGATAATCGTGCTGGATCAGAGTGACTTGTCAGAGTGATGGGAACTGCACCCTAGATGGATTCTGGCCTGAGTTTGAGCATCCTCATGAGCTCCTTTCTTTCATCTGCTTTAATTGCCATCAGAGCAGTGGTTCCAGTTCTGTACCTCATATTTTGTTCGGCTACTACAGTAGACATAATGGTTTGGCTCTATGGACAACACGTTTTCAATCAGAGTTTTGGAAAGTATAAGGTAGCTGCGATTGTAAAAATTTCTCATTGTGCTTAAAATGGCTTTTAGTTTTGTTGATGTAAGTTTCTGAAAATTTTAACTCTTGTTATGTAATAAAATGTTTACTTTTAATACCGGTTAGGTCCCAGCTGTGTAAGATTCATTCCTGTGTTTGAGTCTGGGAGTCAGGGGGAGAAGAATTGCCACCCAAAGAGGCTTTAATTTCTATTATAAGGTTTGACACATAGGCAGTTTCTGCTGTCACTCAGCATACAAACTTTCACCAGTCATCCTTGTTTTATAATAGAAATATAATCTAACCAGTTGGCTGGGATTCCCGTATTTCCATTCCAGCTAGAATCAGCTTAGTAGGAGATAGTAATGAAATTCTAAGATATTTTGAAATCCGTAAGGAGAACAACATTACCTCCGTATGTTTTGTATTGTATATCTCACATCATTAGTGTACTACAAAGAATGGAATTTTGGTAAGACTAAGATCACAACATTTTCTCTAATGTAGCCTCTTGTGACTACTGGCCAGATACATATTTGTATCTAGCCTCGTTTTGGAGGACTTATGTCCTTCATTACCTCTAGTTTAAAATCTTCACTTAAGCATGGCAACCTTTTCTTGGAAGCTATGTGTTGCTGTGCAGTACTAGCGAGCTAGCATTCTATTCTGTCTTGGCGAATAAGTAGTAGGTGCTCTGTTTATGAAAACTGAATAGTTCTTGTTGTGGATGGTCACTTTAGCTCCCAGAAAGTTTATCCTGTACAGATAAAATGGAAGGTACAAATCTGTTTGGTTATCTTAAAGCAAGGAAACAGTTGCTTGCCCTTGTAATCAAAGGAAAAACACCAGAAAACAAATTAGTTTATAAATAATACTATGTATAAGGAAAGGGATACAGACACTTAGAATACATAGTCTTCTTCTCAAAAAAAAATTACTCTAGTTGATGAGACAAAACCAACATATGTAGAAAATGTTTGAAAACAAACAGACATACCATGATAAGTGGTGACATGTTACCATGGCATTATCAGTTACTATGGATTGAGTCTACAGGTCCTATACCAACTCTTGCTGAAAAGGATTGACTCTCTTCACAGAATAGACTCTTCTCTCTGGCCGGTGACTATGAAATATTATTCAACATTAACAATAATAATGTTGGTTGTTGTTAGGTGCCTTCGAGTCGGTATCCAACTCATAGTGATCCTCATAGGGTTTTCAATGGCTCACTGTTTTGTGATTGCCTTGGGAGTGGATTGCCAGGTCCTTCTCCCATTTTTATGGTGCTGGGAATTGAACTCGGGACCTCAGAGACTGCAGCACAGCGCTCTACCAACTGAGCTAAATTCCAGCCCAATAATGTTGGTAGATACTGTTTATTGGTTATAGAGCAATTATTATATACCAAGTACTTTATATACATTAGTCCTTTGCCTGCACATGGCAGCTCTACTGTTTAGATTGCTTCTTCTACTCTCATCACCTGTTTCAAATTTTTGCCCCTCATTTCCCATTAACACTTAACAGATGACTTCATTTTCAATTTTACAGAGAAAATAGGAGCCATCAGGCCAGAATTAACTCAGCTTCCCACCACCAAAACTAATGTGACCAGATCTGCATCTGTAGAACAGAACAGTTGAAGGTGAAGAAGTGTACCCCGAACTAGAGATGGACCTATTCTGCACCTATTCTTTCTACTTTCCTTCCTGTTCTTCTAAAGGAGGTGCTCCTCTTCCTGTCCTACGCTCTTCTCATCTTCCATCCACTCAGGATTTTGTTTTTTTCAGTACTGGGATTAAACCCAGGCCTCTGTGCATACTATGCAACCACTCCACCACTGAGCCGCACCTGCGCCTCCTAGTTTTCTTTTTTATTTTGAGATAGGGTCTTGCTAAATTACACAGGCTGCATCTGACCTTGAACTTGTGATCCTCCTGCATCAGCCGCCTGAATTGCAGGATTACAGGCATGCACCACGGTGCTGACTTCCATTCATGGTTTTCCTTTCCAGGTTAGCATCTTCTTTTTCAATAGCTTCAACCTTTCTTCTTTATTAATTTCTTTTAATACATATTATCACACTTGGATTTCCCTACATTTAAAAAGCATTCCCTGCCGGGTGTGGTAGCACACACCTGTAATCCCAACAACTAGAGAAGTGGAGGCAGGAGGATTTCAAGTTCAAGGCCATAGGCAGCCTGTATAATTTAAGTGAGACCCTGACTCAAATAAATAAATAGAAATTAAAAATGGGCTGTGGGTGAAACCCAGTGGCAGAGAATGTGCAAAGTATGTGCAAGGACCTAGATTCAACCCCAAATACTGCAAGGAAAAAAAAAAAAAGCATAGCTGGGCAAGGTGGTGCATGGATGTAATGACTCAAGAGGCAGAGGCAGGAGGATCACAGATTGGAGACCAGAGGCAGTTGGTATAATTTAGCAAAACCCTGTCTCAAAAAGTAAAAATAAATGGGCTGGGGGTGCAGTTCAGTGGTCCAGCACTTGCAAAAGCATGCAGGCGGGAGGCCCTGGGTTCAACCCCCAGTACCAAAAAAAAAAATTCCCCAAGCTGGGTATGGTGGCACAGGCCTGTAATCTCAATACTCAGGAGGCCGAAACAGGAGGATCATGAGTTTGAGGGCAGTCTAGGTTACATAGTGAGATCCTGTCTCAAAAAAAAAGAAGAAGAAGAAAAAGCATTGCCTGGATCCTACTTCCTTTCCAACTACTGTACTTTTCAGCTCCTGCACCATCCTTCCCCTCCCAATACTTGAAACACTTACCCGCACTGGCCTTCTCCTTAGCCCACTAAAGTGTAAATTTTACTCCTCCTGTTCTCTCGCAGTTACTCAGATCACCAGTGACTTCCATATTCCTAAATTCAATGGTCACTTTGACCCCATTGCTAATTGCTCTCTCAGTGTATTCCCTAGGCTTCCTTCATGTCATACTGTTTTTTCTTCTCTCTCTCTCTCTCTGGTTGCTCCACCTCAGCCTCCTTAGAGGCTCCACTTCTATCTTTTCTTCAAGTTTTCCTCCTAAGTAACCTATTTTATTCCCATGGCTTCAGTTAGCATTTGGGTATCAACAATCTCTAATTTGTAGTGTGAGTCTAGGACCAGGTCTTTCCTGAGCTCATAAATCTACCCGTATATTTGATGTCGCCACTTGGATTTCTTTCAGGTATCTTACTGACATGCCCTATACTGAAATCATGGTCCTAACCTCTACCTCTAGCATTCCCCTTCCAATCAGTGGTATAACATTGATATAGTGGTTAGCACACCTGCCTTGCAACCAGTGGTGTTACTGTCCTTGACTCTCTATTTTTCCTGTACTCTATATGTAAGAAAAAATCATTAAGACTCATTGGAGGCCAGGCATGGTAGCATGTGCCTGTAATCCTCGGGAGGCGGAGGCAAGAGAATGGTGAGTTTGAGTACAGAGACAGCCTGCATAACTTAGCAAGACCCTGACTCAAAAAATTTTAAAAATGGGCTGAGAGTGCAACCCAGTGGTAGAGCACTTGCAAAGTATGTGCAAGGCCCTGGGTTCAACCCCTAAGTACTGCAAACAGAGAGAGAGAGACAGACAGACAGACAGATATTTGTTTCAACCTCCAAAATATATGTCCTTTATTCCCACTTCTCTCCATTTCTGTTGCCACTGCATTCCTTCATACCACCAGTAGCTCTTACCTGGACCACTGCAACAGCTTCCTCAAGTGTCCCTTTTGATCTAATCCTACACTTGACAAATCTGTTTTGAATGACTCCTATATGCCAGGCATTGCTCTAGATGCTGGGACAGTAATGAAAAGGCAGAGTTCCTGGTGTCCTGGAGTTTACCTAGTCATTAAGTGACCAGATAGATGGTAGTTGTAGTAAATGCTGTAAAGACAATAACTAGGTTAAAGTGAAAATAATTGCACATGGAAGAGGCAACTTAACATCAGATAGGGTATTTGGGGGAAGTTGCTCTAAAGAAGTGACCTTTGAGTTTTGGTTGGAGTGATGGGAAGGAGCCAGTCTTGTGACTCTGGGAGTTACTATGCTTTGGATATAGTTTGTACTCTAAAAGTTCATGTACTGGAGGCTTGGTCCCTAGTGTCATGGTATTAAGAGGTGGTAGAACCTTTAAGAGGTAGGGCCTGGTAGGAGGTGATTAGATAATTAGGGGCACCACCTGCATAAGGGATTAATACCATCTCCTGGAGTGGGTTAGGTCTTGAGGGACTGGATTAAGTTAATGAGTAGGTTGTTGTAAAGTGAATTCAGCTTTTTTGGCTAGCTCTTTCTCTTGTTTTCTGTCTTTCCATGTGACTCCCCGTCCCCTGCAATGTGCTCCCACCAAGTTATGCTGTCCACCTTATGAGGCCTTCACCAGAAGCTGATGCCAGCCTTATGCTCTTGAACCTCCAGAACTGTAAGCTAAACAAATGTCTTTGCTTCATACAATACCCAACCTTAGGTATTTTGTCATAATAACACTAAACAGACTAAAGGCCTTGCTAATGCTAGGCAAGTGACCACTGAGCTGCAACCCCAGCCCCTTTTTTATTTTTTATTTTGAGATGGGGGTCTCTTTAAGTCACACAGAGTGTCTCTGGCCTTGAACTCACAATCCTGCTGCCTCAGCCTCCCTGATCCTACATGCTCCTGGACCAAGAATGTGAGAATTTTTAAAACTCTGGGCTTCAGGCATCTTGCATGCTAGGCCAGTGCACTACCACTGAGCTGTACTGCCATCTCCTTTTTTACTTTTTGTTTTGAGATGGGGTCTCACTAACCTATACAGGCTACCTCTGGCATTGAACTTGCGATTCTCCTGCCTCAAACTCCTGAGTTGCCAGGATTACAGGTGTGTACCACAGTGCCCAAGAAAAATGTAAGAATTTATGATTTAACTAACCTAGATTTTTATACCAGAGTCAACCAAACCACCTATGAAACCTGGAAAAGGCTGGAATTCTATCTTTTGACTTGTATACAGTACAGTTTCAAACAAAATTGGGACAACTTTGTACAGTACAAGGTGCTTTATTAAATCTGAGACTAACACACAGCATGATTGGCTTAAGTACCCTTGCCTTTGTAGGATCTTCTGGCTGGGTTTTTTGTTGGAATGAGTCCTAACCTGGGGACAGTAAGGAAGGATCTGGAGCCTTCCCTATTTATAAGGAAATCACAAGTTTGTTAAGAACTTGGCCAAAGGCTTGGTGCGGTCAAGTCCAGAGACAAATTTAGTTTCCTTTTGGGTACTGCTTAGGTTTCTCTAAAGAATTGTGGGTGTACAACAGGATGTTTAATAGGAAGATCCTTCCTTTATGACATCACCAGACAGAGATGTAGCTAAGGACTATTTGAGACACTCTTAGAACAACAGCTGCTTTTGTGGGAGCCCAAGAAACAGCAACTTAAACAATGAGGGTAAATATCCAAGCTTCATTAGGATCCTGAAAATAAGCCAGCTAATAAAATATGGCATCTACCCAGAAGGCTGCAGTCTATCAGATGGTCAAGACAAATAAAATTGGGTCCAAGATAGCAGTTGCATCACACAAAGGTGCTGAGGTTACTACCTCCACTTCTCAACGGGGACATGGGTACCTTCCCTCCGGCCAGCGAAGTGCTGCTGTCTCCACAAGCCCTCCCCAGCAGAGAGTAGAATCTGCAGTTCCTAACACTCTCCATTCAGTATCAGACTATTCTCAATCTTTGTGTCCACAGTCAGGGACCACCCTGCGGGGAAGTGAGACCCGACCAAGAACAGAGGTACCCCGCCATCCCTCTCTTCTAAGAAAGCAGCAGGCAAGTCAGACATTGGCTCCCCCTACAATAAGGACATTTCGGAATATGAGTCCAATCAGAGAAGAAGCAACACGAAGAGGTGGTGAGCCCAAACCAGGGCGTGAGGTCAGCCATCGTACTTCATCAATCCCAGAAGCCAAATCCTCCCGTCGCTTGAGTTTTGTAGACCAGAAGGATAACTTGCAGTCACAAAACTTACAAGAAGAGGAACCACCCTCCAAGGTGCAGAACCCACAAGGGGTCAGAGTTCCTCGTAGGATTTCAGCTTATCCAAAGGATGAAGCAACGCAAACAGAATCCACCCGAAGGATTTTGACTGCTGGTGAGCCCAAATCTCTAAGGCGTTCCTCTAGCCCAGAGTTCAGCAACAGCCGTGTCACTGCAGACTATCAGACAGGCCATAGAAGGATCCCTGGCCAAGAGATAGAAATGGGTCCTCACAGCTCAACTCTTTCAGAACCTAAGGCTTTGCATAGAAATATGAAATTGGCATCATCCCTCAAACTATCTGTCCTTAGAGATTCAGATGGCAGACAACGAGCTCCTACACGTTCAGAGCCTGAGTCTTCCCACAAGCATTCTGTCTACCCTGAGACCAAGCCCTCTTCAAAGGTCTTCATATCATCAGAGATGGAGTCCAACATAAGGTCCACAAACCGAGACCATGAGGTTGGCCGCAAGGTTACTATCTCCTCAGCAAAACAGTCAAGTAAGCGAGCAACTCGAGCAGTATCTGAGGGTCCTCCCAAATCTCCCATGAATCCAGAACCCTCTCGAAAGCCCTCCATCCATGCAGAACTGGAACTGACCCCTCGGCCCTTACCCCCTCGGTCCTTACCTAGATATGGGCCTGACAGTTCATGGTGGGCCTTACTGAATCCTGAAGTGGAAGTAATCCAAAGTCGACCGTCAACACCTGATTTTGAGCCTAAGGCTCCTCCTTTAGATTCTTTGGCTTCCTTTTTTGAAATGGACTCAAGTCCTTTTTGTGAGGACCTAATACTCCAGAGAGAGAAAGCAAGCCCACCACCACCAAAGGAATGTCCAAGCTGTGTACCATTGAAAGAAGTGCCACAGGTCACCAAGCACACCAGCAAACAACCCTATCAAGGGTTTAGTGCTTTCTTCCTGGGTATGTGACGAAGCTGACTGTCCTGGTGCAGTCCCAATTTTAGTGAGATGGTATGTTGGAGTGGGCAGGAAAGGCCCCCTCTCCATTCTGGGCCTCAGGGTTGTCCTCCTGCCAACGCCAAAGCTAGTTCTTTCCTTGAACCCAGTGCTCTGTGCCTTTCCTGGCAGCTTCACTGAGATCCAGCCTAATGACATGGATGACAATGCTTGTTCCTTCTGGCAGGCATTGCCTCTTTCAGGCAATGCTGTTTAACTTTTCAATGGAAGATAGTAGAGAATGGTAAAAACTGATTTCTGAGAGTGGAGATGAATAACTGAGCATGGGCAAGGGTTAGTAAGGGATGTTAAAAAGAATAAGGGCTTCAGGTAAATATTCTGGCATCAAAGTGAAGTAGATGGGGCATAAATGAGCTGCGACTTGGGTTTCTGGGAGGAAGAAGACATTAACAGCATGGAGGGAGGCTGGTTAAAAGGGAGAGGAAGTGGGGATGTGATATTCAGTTTTAGGTGGGAGGAACTTCTGGAAAGGATCAAGGGCAAAGGACACCTTTTGGTGGAGATAGAAAGGGAGAAGTAAGTAGTGGGGAGTGGATGTCATCCCACAGCCAGGAAAAAGCAACAATCTCTGTTACTTTCAGATGTCTCAGAGGAAATGTACAATCGAATCATCTGGTGGCTGAAAGGTCTGTGCTTTTCCTTCCTGTGGGTCCATTGTTGGGAGAGTTGGGGGGTAGGAGGAAAGGTAAAAGGGTGGCCTCCATATCTATTATAGATGAGCTTTTTTTTTTTTTTTTTTTTTTACAGTACTTGGGGGTTGAGCCCATGTCCTCACACAAGCTAGACAAGTGCTCTATCATTGAGCTGCACCCCCAGTTCCATTTTTTATTTTGAGACAAGGTCTCCCTAAATTGTACAGTCTGCCTCTGGGCTCAAACTCATGATCCTCCTGCCTCAGCATCCCAAGTCGCCAGGATTGCAGGCTGGGATTACAGGTGTGGACAATGGTGACCATCTTGAGCTAGGTCTTTTAGGAGGGTACATGCTGTGGTTTCTTTTGCCTAAGATTCCACCATTAGAGTCATACCTTTGAGAATTGGAACCTTTTTCATTTTCAGGAATCTTTTTAATGAGAAATCATTTCTGAAATTGGGAACAATTTAAGCCCAATGGCCTTTCAGCTTAACTGGTTTTACCTACCATGTGCTTTAAAAAAAAAAAAAAAAAAAGTCACCAAAGCAAACTTCTGCTGCACAGTCTTACCCAGGGCTGACTCCATACTAATTCAGGTTGGAAGGCTTTTTCATGGGTCTCTCTGGTTCTTCAGAACCCTCCTTAATCCCACTGCTTGATCTTGAGGAGTCCTTAAGGGCTGCTGCCCACGTAGGATCTCCAGGGATGTCTAGGCCTCCCCCTTGAGGCCATCAGTGGTTCTTACAGTCCACTCTGGAATCCTTAACTGACGTTTCCTCAAGACCACATGATCCTCTGCTCCCTGTGTACTCTTGGCCACTCTAGTGGCAGGGGAGATAGGGGACGAGAACTCATGGAGTAAATCTTGGCAGTGGGAAGTTCTTGCTGTGAGCATTGTGGTCCAAGATAAGCTCTAGTCCTGTGAACATGACAGAGGCCAGAGCTCTGGATGAAGTTCCTGGGAAGGACAGAGCCCTGGGAAGGCAATCCAATTCAGAATCCTCTCATTGAGAAGACCCAAAATGCATGAGCCCTCTGAGTGATGGATAGAAAAGACAGAGAAGTGCAGCCCTGCTGCCTGGAGGGAGCAAAACTATAAAGTAGGAGTATAATAAAGTGTGGGATTCTGGAATTGTCTTACTGGGTTTGGGCTCGGGATTCAGTATTTCCTTCTATTACCGTGGGTAAATGACCTCTCCAAGCCTCAGGTTCCCTGTATATGAATAAAGTGGCTTACTCTTAGACTATTATGAGAATTAACCAAGCTTTTACATGTGAAGCATTTAGCATGGTACTTGGCAAAAGTGATGCTAGTTGTTGTCATTTGTGTCACTTGTACTTAGGAAGAGATTTGGGCCAGGTTATTCCCATATCCACTGGGCATCTTCAGTAACATTTTCTTTTTCCCCTCCTGTTGGCACTATTTGAATTCCATTTGCTGCCCCCTGGGAATGCCTGGCTTTTACTTCTATGTTATGACAGATGAGGAGGTAAGAATGCCCATGGGAGGTTACTTCCAGTCTTCCTGTGTCCCATCCCCTTATCCAAGTCCCACTCCTGTCCTCTGATGGAAGGGGGAGTGGAGGGAGATAGAGCTGCTCCCTGTGGTTGGGTAGATCGTATATTTGCACAGGGATGTCTGTGTTCCATTTGCCAAGCTGTGCACCTCTGGTGGTGCATCTCCTCAGAGGGAAATTTGCACAGAGTGCTATATGAGGTAGTTGCAGCCATGGAGAGAAAGAATAGAGACTTTTTGGCAGACAACCAATCTTGCCCAGTGTTCTGTGGGAAGACTGAGCAGACATGAGTTGGATCAGTCCCAACCTGGTTGTCTGCTCTCCTGCCTGGGGCACTTCAGAAAGGGGTCGCTTTTCTGGGTTACACACTATTTGGGTCCTCAACTTGGAAAAGCATAAAGTAGACTCTTATCTTGGCAGCCCTGTGTCCTATATTTGGCAATGTCCTGATTTTGTAGTGCATTTATTGTTCCCATAAGTATTTTGGCACTTCTTGGCCCATGTTTGATAAGATGATCAAAGCTCTTGCTTCCTTTTTTTTTTTTTTCCTTCTGTACTTTGGGGTTGAACCCAGGGCCTTGCACATATTTGGAAGTGCTCCACCATTGGGCTATACTCCCAGCCCATTTTTTACTTTTTTATTTTGAGACAAGGTGTCACTAAATTACACAGGCTGCCTCTGACCTTGAACTTGAAATCCTCCTGCCTCAGCCTCCCAAGTCACTGGGATTAGAGGCATGCACATGTACCACGGAACCCGGGGCCTGCTTTCATTCTTTATCTTACCATATTCCTCTCTTATCCAAAGCCTAGCAATGACCTCTAATGGGTCCCATCCATGGCTGCTAGCCCTGGATGAGCAGTTGACTACAGATCGAAAACAAATGAGTGGAGGCCAGCCTGAGCTCAGATAACAGAACAGCTGAAGGGGAGGTATCCAGGAATGCAGCTGCCACCCCCTCTGCCTTGAGTTCTTATCCTGCCCCAGACCCTAAGCTCAGCTGTAGGTGGGAGCAGCCACTTTTAGAGATTATCTACATGCAAAACAGTAAGTCCCTCCTACCTCCCTCTTCCTTCTTTCACTCCTCCTTCCTTCCCTCCCTTCTTCCCTCCCTCTTTTCCTTCCATTCTTCCCTCTTTCTTCCCTCTCTGCCTCTTTCCCTCCTCCCTCCCTCCTTCCCATAGACAATTTTTATTCAGATGCCTGATACTTTGCTAGACACTATTGTGGGGAAGGGGTTTATCTCAGTTGGTAGCCTGCTGCTCTGTGCTCTCTGAGGCCCTGGGTTCGATCCCTAGCACTGCAAAACTAGAAGGACCTGGCTGCCCACTCCTAAAATTATCAGCCATTGAAAACCCTATGAATAGCAGAGAAGCATTGAGCCAGGCATGGCACAGTGTTGGGGAGTGTTTTGTTCTGTTGTACATAGGGTCACGCCCTGGCATCTAACAACAACATTGTGGGGAAGTCTCACAACACACACATTCTTTGACCTTGAGAAACTGACCATCTAGATGGGAGGATAGGACATGGGCAGGAAACATTTAAACAGAAATATGCAATTGTCTGTACTCAAATGTCCAAACAAATAGAACAGACTGAATGAGTGCTCTTGTAGGGTCTTAGGAGAGAGGAAGTGAGCAGGCGGTGGGGAGAAGGTCCAGTTACACCCTCCTTCCCAAAGCCAGGGAGAAATACCTTAACAGCCGGCTTCTTCCTCACCCCTTAATACAAATCCTTTTTGTTTGATTGTTTGTGCTTTGTTTTTTTGAGACAGGGTCTCATTGTATAGCCCAGGCTGGCCTGGAACTTGTCATACAGACCAGTCTGGCTTCAAACTTGTGTCAGTCCTCCCACCTCAACCTCCTGAGTGTTGGGACTACAGGCATGTGCCACCACACCTGGCTTCCTTTAATACAAAACTATACCTATGGGAAGGGGTACTATTTCCTTTTGTTCAAGATTTGGTGTTTGTGACTAAGCAGGCTCCTCCCTGTCCTCCTCCACCCTCACTCCCTTTTTCTCTGCATCTTGTTTTAGTTTGGAAAGTCAAAAGTCTTGGCAGTAGCTCCTTCCCAAAATAGCTCTTATCCTGTCTGTATAATTACAGCTCTCCAGCCCTGTTCAGTAGCAGAACTGTTCCCCAGAAGCTGGGAAGAGAAGGCTCCCAGGCAGCTGGACTGCCAGTCTTCTCTGTCTCTCTGAAGGGATGGTGGCATGGAGGTGGACCACGTAGTTTTCAAGAAAAACATGAGAGAGCTAGGCTTTCCCTAGTCTGTCCCCCAGGCTACATGGCCTTCAGGCAGTCTCAGGATGAAGACTCTGTGGTGCTGTTTTCCAAGGCCTCTGGTTCCTGTGATCTGGGAATGATTGGCCACAGAGTCTGTTTCAAATTCCATTCCCAGCAGGAATTCTCTGGTGGCCCAGCCCCAGTGCCTGGTTCTTGGAAGGCAACATGTTGAGCTTCACGATCCTCTCTGGGTCCACTGCTATGCCTGATTTAGCCCATGTCTCTGTCAATCTGCTCCCAGTTGGCCCTCCAAGGTCCTTTTGTCTAAGGAGTGGGGTGGACAAATGCTTCTCATCCTTGAATTGGGATGTTAGGGGCTGGAGTCTCCCCAGAGGAAGTTGTACTGGACTGAGGGAAGCATTCCTGATGTTTTTGTTCTTGGTTTTTTTTGTTTGTTTGTTTACTTGTTTGTTTTTGGTGTCAGAACTAGCAGAAGCTCAACAAGACCATCTTGAAGGGAACTCCAATGGGTCAGTGGGGCTGCCCTCTCATAAGCCCTGGGGAGTTCCTGGAAATAAAACAGTTCTTGATGGAAGGGGGTCTCTGATGAACAGGGCTGCCCCAGCCCCAAGATCCTATCTTCATGGCACCTGATCTATTCACCCTTGGGCATGACTTCTCAGGCTACCAAGGCATGAGGTAGTTTCCTCCTTGCCGTATCTTATCAATTATACAAGAAACCGACTCCGGAAAATAGGACAGAAACCAGAGGAGGCACACTTCAATGTCTTTAGGGTAACATGTCTTTTGACCACCGAGGGACGGGATGGTCAGCCTCCTGTTGGCTCCTGAACCCTAGTGAAGTTTTGCTCAGGTGCACTTTATTTACAAAGGAAAACCCAAAGCCTCTGAGGAATCTGGGAAGTCTCTGCATTCATAGGGATGGTACCAGAAGCCTAGGATGTGGGCTGTCTGAAAGGAGCCCTGTAAACTATCTTTCCCACTTCTCTCTTTCCCCTTGCTTTGTACAGAGGCTTGTAATTGAGAGGAAAAGGAGTTGTTGAAAGAATAAAGCAAAGTGGCTGAAAATGGAGAGGGCATCTTGGGAGGCTTTTCATAGCAGCTTCCCCTACTACATGGCTTCTTAGGAAGCAGGTATCTTACCCTGTCAAATGGTCCCTTGTTCATCTCCAGCTACTGCCATGAGCAACCAATTTCAGAGCAGGATGGAAAGTTAGTGACCTCTGGCCATGACTTGCTCATTTGGGGGCAGGCTTGGCTGACCAACTCAAGGAGTTGGCACTGAAAGTCCTGCTTTCCAAGAACCCTCGCTAGTCCTGAGCAAACTGACAATTAGTCACCTAGAACATACTGTGATATGGTCTGCCTCAGCAAGAATCCCTGAAAGCACAGGGTAGAGGGATGATTTATTTCCAGGCTTCACTGTGAGACCTGGTCAGGTTGCTCCTTCTGCCTGTGGAATGCTTGGTGGCATAACTGTGGCCAAACTCCTTTAATGTTTTGTTCTGTCCAGAATGATCCCACATAGGGAAGAACCTGCCACATCCATTTTGGACTTCCTGGTATATTTTCAGAAGCTACTTTGTTCTATGACTAGACTCCATCTCCAGTGTGATACCTTTACACTTCAGTACTGTGGTGGTGTTTGAAATGGTGGGTTTTTCAACTAAGAGGAAGAACAGTAGGCCTGGATTAGGATGGTTGGCTTCAAAGGACAGAGTGATACTTGGGTGAGGAGGAAAATCTGTAACCCCGAAGCCACCCTGACAGCTGCTGAGCCTGAAGAAGGCTGCCCTGAGCAGCATGAATGGTCATGTCCCTTCACCCTCCTCTGCTCAGCTGCCTTTGGCTCAGCTGCTGTGAGGGGAGCAGCAAGACAGCTGCACCCTGGGGGCTGAATGAAGGCCTGGAGGAGGGGAACAGAATGTGAGCAATGCCTCTTAGTTCCTGAGAGAAGCCCAGGCTCTGAGACTCCAAGGAGGACTGGGCTAACCAAAGTCTGTTCCTTGGCACCCCTACCACAGGCAAAGTCATACAGCTCCAAAGGGTCTCCATAGTGGCTATATTTGGGAACTTAGGTTAGTAGATCTGAGACCAAGACCTGCTTTCTAGAGATGAGCTGGTGTCTAGCTAAAAGAGTTGACACCATAGAGGGCAACAGCGTAGTCATTCCAGTATCACTTTAGTCTAAGGCATTACTCTGGAATTCTCTCTGCTCCTGTCCATCTACATCCATTACTCATGCACACTCCTAATTCTTTGGAGAAAAGGCATTTCAAACAGTCATAGTTGACAGGGGCTGGTTTGGTGTTGATAATTTTCCCATCAGCAGAGATAATAGCTACCATTTATTTTAGTGATTATATTAAGTATGTTACTGAATCTTTATAGCACCCTGTGAGGTGGACTTTTTTTTCCTATTTCACAGATGAAGGAATTGAGGTTCTGAGCTTGTTCATCAAAGCTGGGAACACTTTAAGGAGCATCCTGCCTCCAGGGATCCCACTATGTTGTACAGAAATCCTTTTGTAGCCACATCTCCCTGTTAAAATAGCTTCTTAATATTTCAGCAGTATTAAGAATTGTGAGGGGATGGGATTTAGCTCAGATGGTAGAGTGCCTCTCTGCAGTCTCTGAGGTCCCAAGTTCGATTCCAGCACCACAAAAACAGGAGAAGGACGTGGCAACCCACTCCCGAGGCAATCCCAAAAACAATCAGCCATTGAAAACCCTATAAGGATCACTATGAGTCAGCCACGACTCGATGGCACCTAACAACATCAAGAATTGTGAAGGGAAAGGTCAGAGTGGGAGTTACATCCACGTCTTTGCATGTAAATTATGAGGCTAAGAATTGGGTGTGAGCACCCAGAATGAAGTGCAAGTGATAGGTAAGTGCAGCTCAGAGCCTCCAGGCTTGTCTGTGCTCTAACATCAGAGTGGAAAACTAATCAATGCATCCTTTTAGTCAATCCATATTGATCAGCCAGCTCCTGAGGGCAGGGGCCTGCTCACCCATCATATCACATGTTCCCCAAATAGAAGTGACCAGAGGCTAAAATAGATGACACATTTCTGCCCCTGAGGGGCTTGTGGTTAATTTGGGAGAGAAGAGTATACAGATGGGTCACTTGAAAGAGTGTGGACATCCAAGGGCAAAATAAAGTCCAGTGAAATGAGTCAGCAAAGCTTCTAGCACAGAGGCAGTAAGAGGGTAAAAGCCAGGCGAGACAGTTTTTGGCCTAATATAATAAAGACTTTGGTAACTCAAGCTTCTCAAACATTGAAAGGTAGTTATTAAAGCCAGTGACATTTTGGCCATGGGAGGTATTCAAACAGAGGTGGGAAGACAAGGAACCTCAAGAGTCACACCATCGGTGGGTGGGTAGTCACATGAGGAGGTATGCAAGTTCCTTCCAACCTGGAGCTCTTGTGGCCCTGCCCTGCTTATGGAGGGAGTTAGCTCTCAGACTATCTGGCTTCTAGCATCCTGCCAGTTCCGGAACTGCCCATCTGCAACCATTCAGCAGGTGCCAGGAAATACAATGCTCTCCAAACTTGTCACCCACATTTCATGCCTGCCCAAGAACATGGAGCATGAGGCAGCAGTTAGAGAAGGAGTGGGCTTAAGCTATTTTGGTTTCTTGCCTCCGCACAGACCTTCCTGGGCAGACTGGTTGAGGTTTCCTTGAAAGACACAACCCAGTGATGGCCTTTGGGCTCCATCAGTGCTCTTCTGACTATATCATGAGTGACTCATCCACCTCTAGTGGAAGGGAGAAGCAATTAGTTCTTGTACCAGTTAAGTGGAACAGCTACTGAGGGAAAAAGTGATCTTTGCTGGTCATGCATATCTGAAATCTTGATTTCCTATGGTAATCATTCTTTATTTTTGGCTTTGAACCTCAACCCTGACTTGGTCCAAGTGCAGTTTTCCTGCTAAGCTCCTATGCCACATAGCCTTCACCCATGGATGAGCAGGAAGGATCCAGTGAAGGGGGCCAGGAGGTTTTCTATACAGACCACGTTGGCCTGACCTAAGCAGAAGAGTCAGGATAATAGGCTAGAGCTGTGGTTGCCAATTTGAGGTTCCCAAAGGAGTGATTCTCTGTGCCAAGCTAAGCATCCACTCCCCAGATGCCTGGCTCCCCACCCTAGCAGTGCCCAGGAAATTGTACTCTGGTCAAAGACATTGATGTCTGGTAGGATGTTGAATTTCAAGGGATAGTCAGGTTTCCAAGAGCTGAGTGGTTCTGAGGCAAAGTTGGCCAGAACACCTGCCAGTTGGAGGTGGGGAACAGTACTCAGTTATCAGGGACTTATGTAAAGGCTGCTGTATCCTGGCTGTGCTTCTGACTGGGTATGCAGTCCTACCTCTGTCCACACAGAATGAGAGAACTGGAGTTGGAGGGAGAAGTCCACTCTCTTTCAGTGAGGATAACAGAGGCCCAGGAAAAATAAAGGACTTTCAGGCAGTGAGATAACCATCAAAATTGGCATGGGGACTTCTGTGGCTAATTTCTCTCAGAGCCTCCTGAATGCTACGGGGTGGATGTATAGGGCTATGCAGGTAGAATGTCTCAGTCTACTTTCAGCTTTTATTTCACCCAGCATGCTTCATATGGGGCCTATAGTACAGAAAGGGACTGGGAGCCATCAAGACCCCAAGATTCTTGGCTTGGAGCTACGTTCCATAGTCTAAGGCCTCTCTTGGGGCCTCACTTCTCTCAAGGCAAGCTGGCACCCCATATGTCTTAGGACACACAGAACTCCCTGAAGCCTGAGAAGCAGGTGCCAGAGAAGAGCTAAGATTCCAGCCACAGCTGAGGATGAGCTAGCCAAGCTGCCTTTTAAGATGTTTCTGTGTCTACACTTGGAACACAGCTGGGGCTGCAGGGAGGAGGGATGTTATGAGAGGAAAACAAGGCTTTATCATGGAGCCCCTGCCTTCTTGGACATAGGTTTTCTCCCCACCCCAGACCATATGACTGCCATATGGAAGCACCCAAGAGGTGATCTGATGAGTGCATACATGAGTACTAAGCAGCCTGGGGCGAACAGTGGAGCTTGTGTAGCCCAAGTTTGACATTCAGGTCTGGTGGCAGCAGCAGCTGCTGCTTCTGCAGACTTCCACCAGGACTGGTTTCTATTTTTTATGTCTTTGTTTTTTGAGTACAGCTTCAGATCTCCTGGTCTACCCCAAGCCTTAGCCAGGAGCCTCTCTGTATCTTCAGAGGTTCTCCCTCATTGGAGAAAAGCTACAGGCTCCCATCCCATGCCTCCATAGCTTTCTCCTGAGTCTCTTCAGGCCAACTTTTCTTTAGCACCTCCTGCTACTGCTGCCTTGCTCTTATCTCCAAGACCTCCAGAAGGATACAGCACACTCCTTCCTCACTGCATCTACTTTTAGAATGCCAGAAGGAAAGTAGAAACTTAGAAATCATCTAATTTGATCCTCCTCATTTTCAGGGGTGGAAACAGACCTGGAGAGATGAAGTAAGTTGCCCAAGGTCAGCCAACTAGGAAGGTTTCTCCTCAACTTCTGGCACTTGTGCCCATAGACAGGGCCCTACCTGTGGGGCTCAGTTTTTGTCCAGAGCATATTCAGGTAGAGGCCAGTAAGCCTGCCCTTGGGGGAGAGCTTTTGGGGGCCAGAAGGGGGGATGCTTCTGGAATCTTCCATAGAAGCCTGACCAACTCAGACCCTACTTAGCTCAGGAAATCCCTTACCAGCTCCCCACCCACTAGCTGCTTCTCTGACCCTTCTGAGCTTCTAATGCTTCTAAAGCTGCTGGGGCATCTGTCCCACAGCATTTCACCTGCTTGTCAGAGGAAGAATAGGCCAGCTGGGCCTCAGTCATGCCTAGGCTGGCCTCTCCAGAGGCCCTCCCTGCTTTCTTTGGCCCCAGACAAGATTCCTCAACCTTGTTAAAGCCACTCAGCCTCTCCCTTCCAGCAGATCTCTGGATAATTTATGCAGCAAATCCTCTTTAATTCTTAATCTGAGGTCTTGTGCAAAGGGAAACTGCTATTAACCTTTTTCATAACTTGGAGGTGAAGAATGTCTGACATCCCCTTTAGGAGATGTGGTGGGGATATGGGCAATCAGTAACTTGGACTTCAGTCAGCTCACTTCCTTAAAATCTTGCTGAATCTCTGGGGTAAACAGCAGTTTCTGTCCCAAGTCATTCATCAATTCCCCCGCCCCTTGCAAAGACGTCTCCTGGGGATGCCAGGTGGGCCGTTCTGTTTTCTTTGGCGACTGACTGAAGCCCCCGCGGTGCTGCACCGCCTGAAGAGACCATTCTTCAAGGGCTGAGTAAAGAAGAACCAGGCATCCAGTGCAGCCCAGGGACGAGAAGCTGAGGCCCCTTGACTCTGTCCTCTGCTTCAGGAGGTGGTAGGTGCCACACGCCCAGCTCGCGCGGGTTACCCACCGCGGCTGAGGTGCTGGGGCCGATTAGCCCCGCCCCCGCCGCTGGGCCCCGCCTCCAGCGGGCAGCACTGGGGAGACGGGTGGGGGCTCGCGGTGCGGCGAGGTCGGCGCACAGCTCCCGGCGCCGGTGGCTCGGGCGCTGTCCAGGAGGAGCCGGCCGGGCCCCGGCTGCAGCCATGGTAAGGCGGGCGGGCACAGGGCAGGGCCTAGGCGCGCGGGGCCTGCCGCTCCCAGGTGGTTCTGAGGGGGACCCGCGGCGCCTCAGCCTTGACTATGCGGGGCGAAGGGCGATGTCGCCGGCCCTGGGCTTAGGCAGCCACTGCTGGCAGGCGGCGTTGCGTCGCCGCTCCCAAGTTTTTCCCTCAGACTGGAACCGCTGCAGGCGGGCCCGACCCCCGGGGTGCTGCCTGAGTGCTTGCAGGGGAGGGTCGAAGCTGTGGGAGGTGCCCGCTGGCAGAGACGAGCTTGTGCTGGGGAGGGTGAGTCAGAGGTGAGAGTGGTGAGGGTCTCCGCCCCTGCCTGGGTCAGCTGTTACCTGGGTGACCCTTCCTCACCCACCCACCTCGGGCGGGCGAGAAAGAGCACCAACTTCCTTTGGAAAACACAGAAGAGACTCACAAACATTGCTTGCCTCCCTTTAGCCTGGCAAGGGACAGCTCCTGGACCTTTCTCAGAAGGACCCCTGAGAGAGGGACACCCAGCTCACCATCCCACCGTCTAGGCTCAGCTGTATCCGTTTGCTTTCCCTGGGCAGGAACCTTGGGAAAGGTTCCTCCTGCTGCATCTACCCTCCCTCCCCCCAACCAGGTCCCTCTGCGGTGTGTGGGGGTTGGGGGGACTCATTCCTGCCACCTGCCTGCAGTGGGAAGAGAAGCTGTAACCCCAGGTAAAAGTTTCCATGCTTGGCTGTGAGAAGGCCAGCTCTTCTTCTGCCGTTGTTGCCAGAGCCTGTAATAAACAGTGTATGAGTATCAAGGCCTCTGGGTCACAGGGCATCCTCTTCTTCCAGTCTGGAAGCTCCCCAGCCTTTGGCAGCTGCATGGGAGGGGATCAGTGACCCGTTTGTGGGGCAGGATGTTGACTGTGGGCAGCCACAAGAAGGGAACTCCCTGAGCGCTGTGGAATCAGAGGCTTTCAGATGTAGAAAGGCCAACCTTTTGGACTCTTGTCTCTCAAGCTGTGACCAGGCAGAGGCCCAAGACTTGGCCAGGAAGTCTTGGTGACCCTATGACCTTCCCCAAAGGGGGTTCCAAAGGAGAGACCAAGTGGTGCATGTTCTTATCCCAGTCCCCCATTTCACTACACATGGGGGATGGACAGACTGATTGTTCCAGAGATGGCAGCCTGGAGAAGCACTGATTATCCCAATGCCAAGCCCAGTGGGGACCCTAGGGGGTTTTTCTGCCACACACTAAGCTCAGTTCAGCTGAGGTCTTGGTGCTTTCAGCTTAGCTCAGGCTGCCCTGTTCTTTTCTAATTGAAGACCCACCACCACCACCACCCAAGTCTCCAGCCTCAGGCCTCTTGCCCTCAAGCCAGCCAAGTCCTGGCTTGACTGGTTCATGTCAGGCCAGACTTCTTTATGAGGGTCTCCTTGTCAAAAGAGGTCAGTGTCCTAGCTGCTTTGGAAATCAGTGGGGAACCTCTCCAGCCCAGGAGGCCCAGGAAGTTTAAATTTGCAAGTGAAGAGAATGACAAGCCAATATGAGTGGTCATCCTGTGACTTGAGATGCACTTTCTCTCCTGTTCAAAGCAGCTTATCTGTCATTTGGAAGTGTTTTCTCTCTCCAGCCTCCCTGGGGGCAAGGAAAGTCCCTCCTCAGATATTATGGTTCTGAAATTAAGACACTATTCAGACTTGGAAAGGTTTTTCTGGCTCAATGAGAAACAGTGGCCTTCTGACTCCTAGTGAAGTGCTCCATCTGTACATTCCCAGACAGACACCTCAGTTCATCTCCCACCTACATAGCAGCTCTGAAGCATCTGGGATGCCAGCCTTCTATTGGCTTGAACCCATGTCCCTCAGAGACCAAGTCCTAGCACCTCCCCCACTGACTCTGAGGAAATGATGGGGTGATAGAATTCATACAGATCCTCATGAGTCAAGAGGTCAGGGGTGGCAGGAGTCCCTGGAGCAAAGCCCCCCTCTGTGGCTGGGGTTTCCTGCAGGGAAATCTAAGAGCAGATTTCTGAAGACAATGGGACAGCATTTTCTTCGGGTGAGAGAAAACAAAGGGACACTTAGAAAGAAGTGTGGGACTGTTTCCCTGGAACCTACACCCAGGGGTTTATTGGACATTCCCATCCATTTTTGAGCACTGCTTAAAGTTAAGGTGAAAGTTAAGGTGAAAGAGAGATTGAGGGGGATTGGAATGTTTTGGGGATAGGTCTCCTGGGGACTGTCACCATGTACTGATGAGCCAGGTGACCTTGAGGATAGCTCCTAGTCCTCAAGCAGGCCTGAGTGTCCTTAGGGGTTAATAGGAGAGGCTAAGTGGATCAAGAGCCTGTGCTGCAGACTGAGTTAGAGGTTGGTGCTGTGCCCACCAGGGCAGGAATCAGGCAGGCGTCCTGGGGCAGCCAATCAGAGGAGGAGGGAACTGCAGAGGAACCAAGTGATCCTGCTGCAGCTGAGCTGTCCTTGGAGGGTGGGAGCCAAGGGAAGGGGAGGAGGAAGAGGGGTGGGGAAGGACATTCCACAAGCTTTTTTGGCCCCTGCCAGAGACAGAGAGGGGTCAAGAAAAAAGAGAAAGGAGAAAGCCAGTAAGCCAGATGACAACAAGAGCATCAAGACAAGGCTGTTTATGTGAGGAACTTTGCCTGGGAGATAAAATTAGACCTAGAGCTTGCTGACAGGGATCTGAAGTGCAGGGCATGGACCATTCACTGGGATGGCAAGGGAATTCTATCCCTGAGGACGGGACTGCAGCTGGGGTAAGGTGCTGCTCTGGGAGATGGGTAGACCTGACCTGTCTTCCATCTTCCTTGATTGGGATTGGGGCTTCAAGTTAGAAGATGATTTGGTCTCTGGCACAGCTAGGGAAGGGTGATGGACAGACAGGTGAAAGGCCTTGTGTCTTAACTGCTTGGAGAGTGCTTTGGCCTCCTCCACACTGATATACAGCCAGGGCTGGCAGAGAGGATGAAGGCACTGGGCTGGTGGTGGCTCTGCTGGAAGATTGTGGGGGTTGGGGGGGTCTCCATCAATGCCTTCCCTTCTCCCTTCCTTGCTGCTCCTCTGTTCAGTGCCCCTGGGTAGAGCACAGTCCTCTCCCCTGCCCTTAGCAAATCTCCTAGACCAACTGCTGGGTCACTGAAGGGTTTTGTGGAGAGGCAGGATTTCCTGGAATTCCCTAGACTCATTAGCTGCCAGACAGTAAGACTTGCTGCCCCTCAGCCCCTTCTCCATTGCTGTTGTATAATTAACCAGCCAAGCTGGGACACTTTTGAGAGTGAAAGGCTCTCAATTAGCCATTATACTGGGGCAACAAGCATAATCTAGGTTGTATGGTTACCCCATTAGACCTCAGATATCATGGGTGAGAAAAGCCTGTTAGGTCAGGCTTGCCTTAGAATAGCCTCTTCTTGTCACTAAGTCCCCACATGCTGGTTCCCATTTCAGGATAAAGGAAGTCTTTTCCTCTCCCTTGTCCAGGTGAACCCCCAGGGACATTAACTATCAGTAGGTGTGACGATATTACAGCTCATAGCCTGGAAGTAGCTCTTAAGGGACTTTTTCCTCTAGCCTCCCTTTCGCAGTCGCTTCTCTCTGGCATAGACCTGGCAGTGTGCATGTCCACCCTTCATTTCATCCCTTTGTAGAAAACGGGTATGCAGGAAGACTGGTTATCTTATCTTTCCCACCCTAGCTGGGACTCCACAGTCATCCAGGGTAGCCTCCTCTGGCTTGGCCAAACCCCAAAGGGTGAGTCAGCTTCTGCAGCCGGCCCTTGTCCATTGTCTGGGGGTGGCACGTGGATATTGTGAGGCAAAGCTGAGCCCAGCACTGCCAGGCACCCCACAAAGGATGCTGACCCCCATAAGAGAAGGGAAGCTATGAAGTCTAGAGCTGAGGGCAAGAGTAGAGGAAACAGCCTATTTTCCAAGCTGAGGACAAATGAAACAGACTTGTACAGAGAAGCCAGTCCATTCTCTGCTTACCAACCTCCACCCCGACACCCCCACAAACATACTATACTTCACACGCCTCACCTTTCCTGCACTGCTGGCTCCAGGAAGAGGGGCAAAGGGCCCCTCTGGCAAAGGGCTCCAGGAAGAGGGGCAAAGGAAGGGGTCCCTCCCAGTTGGGGGCTGTCCACGGTGCTGGAGGTCCAGCCATCCTTCGGTTTTCCTAAGCTTTTCCAATATTCTCCTGTACTCAACTAGTGCCTCCTGGCTGCCCTTCATCCATATTCAGTATCCACTGGGAAGTTTGCCTTTCTCTCCTGATGTCTAGGACCAGACTCTGATGTGGCTCAGTGTCTGGAGTAAGGGTACGGTCAGTGGGACTGAACTCTGGACAGCAAACTTGGAGAATGAGCAGCCAAGGTAGAATCTGCACCAAGATCCCCCGCTCACAGACCTGTAGTAACAGGGACAGAACCCCCTGTTAGCTCTTGACTTGCCTGGGGGGCAGCTCTCTTCTCCCCACTGTGTTTCCCTGTTCTCTTACTCTATTTGGACTCTCTGCACTCTCCCTTGGATCTTGAGCTATGCTTTGCTCTCATGTCTCAGGCCTCTGTCCCCTCCTCCTTACTCAGTCTGATTTCCTGGCCTTTGGGACATTCCGTGTTCCCTCGCTTGGCCAGACACCCAGAAAGGGCAGCCTCAAAAATACTCTGCCTAGAAAGCATGACTTTGGGGGCTACTCAAGTTCTTCCTGGACCCTGGGGGCCCTTCCCCAACTCTTGGCTTGAGGGTGCTAGTGAGCAAATGTGTGTGTGCGGGGGGTGAGCACCTCCTCTGGCCTGGATGCTGTTTCTTCCCCTTCTAACCACAAGTACTTCCCCTCCCTCCTCACCTTCTCCTGTCCTGTCTTCTTCCTCGTTCTTCCCTTCTGGCTCTCTCCCTGCCACCCCCTACCCATTGTACCCCACCCCCCATCCCCCTAGATCAAGCACTTCCTGGAGGATACCACCGATGATGCAGAACTGAGCAAGTTCGTGAAGGATTTCCCAGGAGGCGAGCAGTGCCACCCACCAGAGACCAAGACCAGGGTGGCCAGGCCCCGAATCCCAGAGCCAAGTCTCCAGGCCCCGGACCTCTATGATGATGATCTGGAGTTCAGACCCCCCTCTTGGTCCCAGTCCTCTGACAGTCAGCAGTACTTCTGTGCCCCAGCCCCTCTCAGCCCCTCCGCCCGACCCCGCAGTCCATGGGGCAAGCTCGATCCTTATGATTCCTCTGAGGTAGAGACTCCAGCCTTGCCTTTCCTTTCAGAGGGTGGGTGCAGGAAGGCCCAGGGAGGGAGCAAAATGAGCCTTGGGGTTTTGTGTGTATCGGAAGGTATGTGCGTGTGTGCACATGTACGCGCATGTATGCATGTATGTGCATGTATAACTGAGGCCTTTCTACCTCCTGTGTCAGTCTCAGCTCTGTGGTGTCTGCCTTGAGGGCACTGGAAGCTGTCAGTATCAGCAGGGTCAAGAGGCCTAGCTGGTGGCCTAAGATGGGAACTAAGGAGTCTGGCATTGCTCCTTTAAGGCTGGGGCAAAGACCTAGGAGACAGACAGAAAACTAGTGCTAGATGCTGGGGCTCCTCCTGCCTATCATAAATGCTTCTGCCTTCCTGTCCACTAGGATGACAAGGAATATGTGGGCTTTGCGACCCTCCCCAATCAAGTCCACCGGAAGTCTGTGAAGAAAGGCTTTGACTTTACCCTCATGGTGGCAGGTAGAAGGGGGCGGGGCTGGTTTGGGCAAGGGGTATTTCAGGTGGGGGTAAGGGAGAAGAGCGCATAGACCCAGGAGCTGTGGCACATGCCTATAATCCCAGCAACTTGGGAGGCTGAGGCAAGAGGGTCATGAGTTTGAGGCAAGAGGCAGCCTGAGAAGCTTGGTGAGACCCTGTCTCCAAATAGAAAATAAGAAAAGGAGCTAGGAGTGCACTTGCCTAGCATGTGAAGGGCCTGGGTTTAAGGACTTAGAACTGCAAAAAATAAAAATAAAAAAATAAGAAAAGAAAGAAGGCATGGACAGAGAAGGAGCAAGCAGCAGGTGCTGTGTATTTTTGCAAAATAGCTAGGAGCCTTTAGTGGCCAAAAATGTGTAGATGTGGGAGGAATGAGGTGGTGCAAAGAACACCTGACCCACAGTTTTCTAGTAATTTCCCCTCTGGGTGTAACCTGGGGCAATCTCTAGCTCCTTTGACTCATTCAAATTAAAAGGCTGGACAAGTTGATCTCTCTACTTTCTGCCAGGTCTAAAATGCTACAGTTTGGTTAGTCTAGTCTCAGTTGATAGGAAAGCAGTTCACCTCAGACCTTGATCAGGTAGAACTGCATCTAGGGTATAGATCTTACCTTCTCTGACTTGGTACCTCTGTCCTTTCTCCTGTCAGGAGAGTCTGGCCTGGGTAAATCCACTCTTGTCAATAGCCTTTTCCTCACTGATCTATATCGGGACCGAAAACTCCTTGGTGCTGAAGGTAAGGTAAGGGGAGGAACAGGACGATAGCTAGCCAGACCTGTCTTGGGAAGTTAAACTCATTATGGAGTTGGGGGATTGGGGTCTTACCCAGCATGCCTGAAGCTATGACTTCCTAGAGAGACTGATGCCATTTCTCCATAGGCCTATCAGCCTGGCAGCCTACCAGTCAGCATCTTAAAGATTTCAGTGCTGAAGCAGGAAAGGGACCAGAATCCTGCTCTCTGAATGAGTCTCTGACCCCCAACGGATTCCAGGAATCCAAAAAAAAAAAAAGCCGGGAGCAAAGAGGCTGGGGCCAGAGCCAACAGCCACTGGCATTTCCTGTGTTGGGAAATGTGCTCCTTGCTGGTTCCCAGAGAACAGGCCCTCAGGCAGCCTGAGGGTGGGAAGGGGGGCAGTGTGGATGAGGCAGTCTGGACAACAAATCTGGCTGGGGTGGGTAGTTTGTCCTGACTGGGCAGGTCCCTGACCTTGGCCTCACCTCAGTTTCCCCCTTCTCTAGAGCGGATCATGCAAACCGTGGAGATTACTAAGCATGCCGTGGATATAGAAGAGAAGGGTGTGAGGCTGCGGCTCACCATTGTGGACACACCAGGCTTTGGGGATGCAGTTAACAACACAGAGTGGTATGTCTGACCAAGCACAACCCCAGCTGCTCCTACCCAACCCACCTATTCCATGAATACACACAGGTACTTACATAGACATACTTGTTAGGAAGAAGAAGTTTGTGATCTTGGGCATGCTATTCTTCTAACCAGACAGTTTTCTCCTCCTCTTTAGAGTAAGAGGGAAAGGATTGGAATAGATAATTTCTAATATTATTTCCAAATCTGATCTATAATTCTGTGATGGGCATGGGGCACACAAGATAAGAAAGAAGAACCTCAAAAAAGCAAACACATGTAAAAACATGTAGCATAAGGCTTGACACATAGTAGGTGTTCAATAAATGCCAACCTCCCTCCTTTTTTTCCTTTCACTAGCAACCTTTTAGATGCCACAAACAAAATTTTGTTGAATGGGGAATGGAGGCACATGGAGGGAAGTGTGAGGGGAAGAAAGAAGAGGCAAAGGGAAAAAAAATGGATGGAATTTTCTTTACATTCCAGGCATCTTCTGTGCTACCTGTCAAAAGAAAAGGTGGTTTTGCCCACTTCCCACCCCCTGTCATTCCTGGCTTTTTAGGTGGTTTTCTTTTTTTTGGTTTTGTTTTGTTTTTTGTTTTAATGAACTGGAGTAATGCTTGGGTAATGGTCAGATGGTGAGTCAATAGCTGAGAATAATGAATGAAAAAGACAGGAGAGGCCAGGTGAGGTGGCAAATGCTTATAATCTCAGCACTTGGGAGGTTGAGGCAGGAGGACTGATGTGATTTCGAGGCCATCTTGGTCTACGTAGTGAGTTCCATACTATCCGTGGATATAGGCTATATAGAGAGACCCAGTCTCAGGAAAAAAAAAATACAGGAAAAGAGGTAGTACCTTTAATGAAGAAGTTAGGCAGGTCATGCTCAGAGCCCTACACTGATAGTTCTGATTTTGATTGGCATTTGGTAACTGCATGATCTTGAGCAAATGGCTAAATTCTTAATTCTTCAGTTGAAAAATATCAACCCTTACCACTTCACCCAGTTGATCTGGAAATCACCCAGAATGATGCCTCTGCATTATACTCATGAATTTAAACAATGAAAATTACAGGACCAGCAACATAATTTGCGTGTCCCCTTGTTCAGAATTATTTCTTAATAATTTCAGAGCTGGGAACCATGGCTTACTCCTGCAATCCCAGCACTTTGGGAGACTAATGCAGAAGTATTGCAAGTTTGAGACCAGAGGCAGTCTTCACTACTTAATTTGACCCTGTCTCAAAATAAAAAAGGGGCTGGGGGTGGAGCTCAGTGTTGGAGTGCTTCCTAGCATGTATGAGGCCCTGGATTCAACCCCCAATGCTGTAAAAAAATAAAATTAAAAATATTCAAGAAGGTGGGCGCAGTGGTACACGCCTGTAATTCCAGTGATTCGGGAGGCAGAGGCAGGAGGATCACAAGTTCAAGAGCAGAGGCAGTCTGTGTAATTTAGCGAGACTGTCTCAAAAAGTAAAAAAAATGGGCTAGGGGTGTGGCTCAGTGGTACAGCACTTGCAAAGCATGTAAGCACAAGGCCGTGGGTTCAACCCCCAGTACTGCAAGAAAAAACAAAACAAAACAAAAAAACAACACTCAAGATGGCAGTAGAAGAACATCAGACCAAGTATGGGCCCTTCTGAATTCAGGTCCCTGTGTAACTGCACGGGCTGCACACCCATAATGCTAACTCTAGATAATTGCCTCACAGACTAATCAGACCCTTACAAACCTTTCTGAAGCCCCATCACATGCTTTATCATTACAACATGTGACATTTAGCACAACTAAGTGGTTCATCATCAACTTCACAGTCTAAGCCTTGAAGAGAGAGCTTTTTCTTTCTCTTCTCTTTTCTCCTCTTCTCTCCTCTGTGTGCAGTGCTGAGAATTGAACTCAGAACCCTGACATGCTAGGCAAGTGCTCTACCACTGAGCTACACCCTATGCTTGAGAGGGCCATTTCTTAGATTCATGCCATGACACTATGCTAATTCATGGTATGTGGACTTACGGTCTCTATCAATGTTCCTGATGCATTGAGGTGACCTCCATATTATCATTACCCTTCCTACCCTAGCAGTGTGTCTTAACAAACAGTTTGTGCTGAAATTCTAGTCTCAATATCTAGTTCCTACTGTGGCAAGTTTTACTTCCTCTTTTAATCAATCTACTTACCTTCTTTTACCTTCCATAATAATAATAATAATAATAATAATTTCAATCCCAATAATAATTTCCTTTCAGTAATAAAAATAGTTTCATAATAACAATTCTACCTCACAGTTTATAGTGTACCTCCATATATACTCATTTAGTCAACCAGCAGGAATTTATGAAGCATATGCATACTAGGTGTCTGGCTTATGTTAGACATTTTAAGAAATGCAGACCATTTGATCCTCATCCCTGAGAGGAATACAGTCTATTGGTAGTAGGTGAGGGGATGGGGAACAGTGCTTTAACATATGCATTCATCAGAAAACAAATTAATAAATGGGTCAGGCCATGTGTAATGGCAGACACACTGAACTAGGAGCCAGAAAGCCAGGGACTTAGGTGAGTAGAGAATTTACTAGCCAAATGCTCTAAAGCAAGTCTGTTAGCTATTCCAGATATAATTTCTTCACATATAAAATGAGAGTGATGATGCTTAAAATGCATAATGTCCACCTGTCAGGGAAGTAAAGATTAAACTTGATAATAGAAGAATGAAAAATACAAAAATTGAGGTTCTTTAAATACATATACAGTCATGCCTTGCCTAACCACAGGGATATGTTCTGAGAAATGCATCATTAGGCAATTTTGTCATTGTGAAAACATCATGGGGTATACCTATACAAACCTAGATGGTATATAGGTTAGTCACTCAACATGACCTTTTAATTAAATCAAGAGACAGTTTGAGGCACCAAGCGCATTGGCACACACCTGTAATCCCTGTGACTCAGGAGGGGGAGGCAGGAGGATCGCAAATTCAAGACCAGAAGCAGTCTGCATAATTTAGCAAGACCCTGTCTCAAACAAAACAAAAAGAGAGAGAGAGAGAGAGAGAGAATTTGAGTACAAAACAGGTAAGGCTGCTGCTCACATTACATAGCAACTGTTGTACAGTAGCTTTTTAAAAAATATATGTAAGTAGAAGGCACACACTAAAAAAAGGTACAGCATAGTAAATAAATACATCATCATTTATCATCATTATCACGTGTGTGTGTGTGTGTGTGTGTGTGTATAGATAGGCAGAGTTTATTTGTTTCTTTGTTTTAGACAGATTCTCAGGGGTAGCCCAGGCTGGCCTGGAACTTGCCATGTAGCCCAGACTGGCCTCAAACTTGAGTTGATCCTCCTGCCTCAGCCTCCCAAGTGCTAGGATTGCAGGTGTGTGCCACCACGCCCAGGTATCACTATCAAATATTATGTACTGAATATAATTGCATGTGGTATACTTTTATACAACTGGCAGCACAATAGGTTTACACCAGCATCACCATAAACACGTGAGTAAAGCATTAGTGCTACGATGTTATACCACCAAGTTTTTAGTTCCATTATACCAACATAATTGTATGAGACCACAGAAGTATATGGGATCCAAAGTTGACTGAAACATCATTATGTGGTGGATGGCTGTCTGTGTGTGTGTGTGTGTGTGTGTGTGTGTGTGTGTATGTATTGTGTAGAGAAGGGGAAAGCAGTGTGCATTGGTGTAGTCAAAAGAGCCTCCATGGAAGAGGTGGTTCTTGGATAGGGCCTTGAAACATGAAGTAGGTTTGGAGAGGTGAAGGAAAGGGTAGGAACTTCCTGGGTAAAAGATCTGAGGTGGGACTGTGAACCTGACTTAGGGTTTCCTACTTCCAGTTGGTGTTCACCTGCAACCACCTTGCTACTCTTACTACTTTGGTTGGTCACACTTTTTCTCATCAAACTAGAATTTCTTGTATTCTGCTTTCATACTTAGTCTAATTATCTATCAGGACATGTGAAATACACCCCTGTCCCAACTTGGTATCTCCCTGAAGGTATAGTAAAGCAAGGCAGGGAATACCAACATCTTGAAAACAGTGCTCAGGGCCTGGGCTACTTCTCTGCAGTCTCAGAGCTCACTAAGCAGCTCCCACTCCCACAGTTTCTCTGCTTGTCTGTCCCTGCTCCAGCTGGAAGCCTGTGGCAGAATACATCGACCAGCAGTTTGAGCAGTACTTCCGAGATGAGAGTGGCCTGAACCGCAAGAATATCCAAGACAACAGGGTGCACTGCTGCCTGTACTTCATCTCACCCTTCGGCCACGGGTAGGGTCTGAGCCTGAGGCTCCTGGCACCACCGGGTGCTGCCAAGGGAACAGGCCAAAAGCACCAGGGGCAGGGCTGCCATTAGCAGGTGGTCACAGATTCCTGTTCTCCAGGCTCCGGGCATTGGATGTTGAATTCATGAAGGCCCTG
The DNA here is from genome assembly GCA_007922755.1 of Pedetes capensis. Lineage (NCBI taxonomy): Eukaryota > Metazoa > Chordata > Mammalia > Rodentia > Pedetidae > Pedetes > Pedetes capensis. Next base: position 127,469 of record VMDO01001753.1, read on the forward strand.
CATCAGCGGGTCAACATTGTGCCTATCTTGGCTAAGGCGGACACATTGACACCTCCTGAAGTGGACCGCAAGAAACGCAAAGTGAGGGAAGCTGGTGGGGAAAGGGGAGCAGGTGGGCTTCTAGAAAGGATGGGGTACCCAGAACTGTGGTCCCTACATCTGTTTGCCAGATCCGGGAAGAAATTGAGCATTTTGGAATCAAGATCTATCAGTTCCCAGATTGTGACTCTGATGAGGATGAGGACTTCAAATTACAGGACCAAGCCCTAAAGGTGGGGCCACCCCAGAACATCCCTTTCCCATCTTGTTTCTTCTAGGCAGAAGAGGGAAGTAGAATTGTATGTAAGGACAAACTATTGGGGTTAGAGAGGACCTTGGCTTCCCAGAGCAGAGCAGAAGATACAGGTGGAAAGGAACAAGTGAATAGGGAGTGCTGACAGGCACTCCCAACTTCTTTTAGGAAAGCATCCCATTTGCAGTAATTGGCAGCAACACTGTGGTAGAAGCCAGAGGGAGGCGAGTTCGGGGCCGACTCTACCCCTGGGGCATCGTGGAAGGTAAAGTACTGAGCTATGACCAGGGTATCTCCTTGCCCTTAGTGGCACTTCCCTGCCTATATTCTACCCATACCCCTGGCTGACCCCTGGCCTTGCTATGCAGTGGAAAACCCAAGGCACTGCGACTTTGTGAAGCTGAGGACAATGCTGGTGCGTACCCACATGCAGGACCTGAAGGATGTGACTCGGGAGACACATTATGAGAACTACAGGGCACAGTGCATCCAGAGCATGACCCGCCTAGTGGTGAAGGAACGAAATCGCAAGTATGATCAGAAGCCAGGACAAAGCTGACAGGGGTATCCTAAGTCCTTCCCTTGTTCTTCTACAGGCCCTAGGCTCAACCCAAACTGGTGTTGGGGTCCCCCTAGCCTTACCACCCTCCTTTCCCCTTCCCCTCAGCAAACTGACTCGAGAAAGTGGTACTGACTTCCCCATCCCTGCTGTCCCACTAGGGACAGATCCAGAAACTGAGAAGCTAATACGAGAGAAAGATGAAGAGGTGAGAGCAGTAGGAGGTGGTGGGGGTTGAAACCCTGGGATGTCCCCTTTGTTCATAAACCTCAATATTACTTGATTTGGTAGTAAAAAGATCCCTGGTTCTACTGCATATTTGGGATGTTGATTGGTGGTTTTGCCCAGCCTCCATCATACTTCAGGGCTACCAAGGCCCTAACTCAAGGAACTAGAACTTGGGACACTTCCCCAGAACTCTCTGAAAAGCCTCATTTTGATTTATGTACCCATTCCAGCTGCGGCGGATGCAGGAGATGCTACACAAAATACAAAGGCAGATGAAGGAGACCCATTAACTGGCTTTTGGACCTGGATATTTAATTTTCTTCTTCTTCCTGCCCATGACAGCTTTTCCCGGCACCAGCTCCGCTCAGCTCCCTACAGCTACTGCCACTTTGCCTTATTTCCCTGCTGACTCCTCATAGACTCAGAGGAAATAAAGTTTAATAAATCTATAGGTGGCTTTTGGTGTCCCTCTCTGTATCTTTACCCCTCCTGGAGACAAAGATTCTAGAACCCAATTTGAAAGGCTGATGGGGAGTAGGGAATGCTGGTTTCTGGCTTTTAGTAGGGAAGGGAGAAGGGGGAAAATTTCCCCTTCCCATGACAGGCCTCAGTTTTTGCTTAGAATACATCCTGGCCTCTCCATCTTACTGAACATATCTATCCTGCCTCCATTATTTGGGGCCTCTCCAATCTTTCCCACATAGAGTTCTTTCAGTTTTGTAGCAGTTTTGGATCTGAAATTAGCCCTTATGTTTAAGGTATTAGCATGCAACCTCCTGACTTCCTATTTCTTCTGATTTGGTAAAGAGATATGCAGAACTAAGATCTAAAATCTAGAAACTAGAGCATTGAACACATGTCGAAGGCCCTGTAATCACCAAACACAATAAAGTGCGAGGAATTAATAAAAAGCACATTGTCCTGGAGTAGTTCAGTACTCAAGCATCTGCTAGATTGCTGACACCATTCTAGACCCTGGAGTTCTAGACACTTCTAAATCCTGAAGTACCGAACACAGGCAAAGTTCCTATTTTCCTGGAACTTACTAACTACTAAAAGTACCAATGCCCTATGAATAAGGATACATAGGACACAGCCCCAGGGGCCTGGCATTAAAAAAACCTTCAGACCCACTCCAGAACTGAGGCTATCTGTTGAGAATCTGAATCAAATGTTCTCCACGTCGCGGGGTAACGGCGACCTCCAGCGGCTACCGTCCATCTTGTTGCCCGCTCTGGGTCCTTGGAAAAGTCTTATCCCAGTCCCACCCCCTTTACAGATCAGGAGGTCGCAGCTACTTAGTGGCAGTCTCAGATCCTATTTTCCTCAGATCCAGGTGAGAGATCTTCACTCAGGACTGGAGACACAATGCCAGTCTTGAACGGCAGGATCGTTCGTCGGTAAAAGGTGAGGGTTGGGGAAACGTAGTGCGACAGAAAGGAAACCTTTCTAACGCCTTTCTAACGCCGCCAATCGGAGATGGAGCTTCAGGCCCAGCCCTCCCCCTCTTCTAGCCTGCGGGCTTTTTTCCCATTCTGGCACCACCACAGCGAAACTGAAATGCGACTGTATTAAAGTGAGGTCCCTCTAGAGATCTACTTGAGAACTACCCGCGCAACAAAGTCATCACCGGAAGAGGCTGCAAGGCCTCTGCCCCTACAATGCCCCACCTCCAATTACGCTACCAGTAGGCGACAGAATACCCCTACTTCCGGTCTCCAGAGATGTATTCAGCAGCCCCCTTTTACTGATCTCCCATTGGCTACCACAGGGACGCGCTGTGATTTCCCATTGGTCCCGTCCACTCTCCGGCGCCGCGCCTCCTCCTTACAGGTACGGTCTTGTCTCTGGGAGCCCGATAGGTTATAAAGGCTGAGAGGGCGTCTGCCCACCCGACCAATAAGCAGCGTGGAATGTGAGGGCGGTGTCTACGTGATGGGACGGGGCGGGACTTGGTGTGGCCATTGGCCAGGGCGGGCAAAGGCCAGAGATACGATTGGTTGGGGAGACAGGACCGTGGTGGGGTTCGAGCTGCGCGGCCTCAGCAGCTGCGGGAGACGGAAGTGGTGAGAGCGCAGCTTTGGAGGGTCGGGCGGACACCGCCTGGGTGAGTCACTGTGCTCCGAGTACTGCCAGCCTAGGAACTGCAGCGACCACATCTTGCCCAGCCCCGCCCCGGCCCCCACCGGCTTTCTTGAGTCCCGCCCTCTGTCATTCAGAGCTCCGCCTGTGAGCCTTTAGACTCCGCCCCTAGAACCTGGGTACCTGGGATCCCCTGTCAGCCTGGCCCGTTCCCCAGGACCAGATTCCCTAGGTTAGGAAACCCTGGCCCTCCTAGGCCTGGCCCTTGCTTCTCCTTCCCTTTCTCCGTTTCCCTGAGGCTGCATGCCAGTGGGCGGTGAGGCAGCACCTCTGTTTGGCTTCTTGCGGGCTCCCCCGTGAGGGAGGGTGGGCTGTGGAAGGCTCTGTGATAGGGGAGGTAGGTAGGACCACATATGGAGGCTTTTACCTCCATAGCCCCCTGTAGGGCTCTGCTGTAGTGCTCCTCAGCAGAGAATGCATGAAAGAGTCAGTGGAACCTGGGCCTGACTCCCCAAGTGGGCCTAGGAGGCCTTATCCTGAAATCCCTGTTACTTGGACACATTTGACAGATGCTGCTGACTCCTGCGCTTGGCTGGCCTGATTCTGCCCTTGTGGTGTGGTCTCCTCCCCATAACCTCCACCCTACTTGCTGTCAAGTACAGTCAGCAGGACCTGTCCAGCCTTGTTGCTCTCTTATCACAGGCTGTGGTCCTCTCCCTCTTGTCCTCTGCTCTGGACTCTGCCCCCAGTTACAGGTCAGGTAGGTGCTACTGCCAAACTCAGAGACTGGCTGAAGAGTCCTGTAGATTTATGCCCCTATTAGTGAACAAAATAGGTCCTAGCTGGGTAATTTTTGTCTCTTCAGAGTTGGCATTTCTTCTGCTTTCCTCCCTGCAAAGAAGGTGGTTTGGAGTGATCTACTTGTGGGTATGGGACTCAGGACTCTTGAGTTGTGCTGAATAAGCTTGGATGGTACTCATTGCTGCTCTAGAACCTTGTGGCTGACTTCACATCCTGCAGGATCACTTGTTGCTTTCTCCCCATGTAGCTACCATTGCCTCCGTCTGGTGTGGCAGCTTGTTAAGAGGCTAGATCCTCTGCAAAAAAGGAAATAAGAGTTGTGGAGTAGATGTCAATTCTATGGTGATCTTAATGGTGCTTTTTACTCTTAACATTCCTCTCTCCTTATAGTGACAAGAACCAGCCAGGACCCTCACCACGGTAGAATGGTGAGTACTCCCTCTTTCCTCATACCATTATGTTTTCTATAATCTTTGTGTCTGCCCCTGTAAAGCTGCCCCACCCCTCTTGGACCTTGAGCTCCAGGATACTCTGTTCAACTCCTAAACAGATTCATCTGCCCTGGAGATAAATTAGGCTTGCCCTCTCTTCCTTCCTTCCTTCCTTCGTTTCTTTCTTTTTATTTCTTTCTTATTTTTTGTGGTGCTGGGCCTTGGGCATGCTAGAGAAATGCCCTATCACTGAGTTATGTGCCCAGCCCAGGATCTCTTTGGATTGAAAAACATCATGCAGTATACAGCACTAGGATCAGAACCCTCTGGAAGAGTAGTTTGTTTGTTTTTAATGTGCTATGCTATGCCTTCCCCATACTACCTAATATACCACCAGCTCTTTTAGTCTTTCATAACAGCCCTTCTCTTGCTTTTCCTGGGTCCCTGGTAAAATCTCAATATTCTAATCTAAAAGCCATGCCTTCTTTATCTTAAGAACCTTGGACTTCTGGTGGGTTCCTGAGCGATATATCAGGGGTGACTCTACCCAAACTGTGGGCCTTCTCCAGCTCCCAGGTGCTGCTGTTAAGCCACTGCAGGTGACAGCTGATGGGCTATCTAGCAGGATAGCATCCTGAAGGTGCCCCCAGTATCACCAGAGGTGGTTCATCACAATCATGTGAATTTCATATTAACTATAACTGCCCTTCTCTCATTCCAAGTTCAGGAAACCCCTTACCTCTTAAGAGCTAGGAAGAAGCAGCAGTGAGATGAGAAAGGAGAGTTGCAGGCCCTTGACCTGGCTACATCTCTTCAGTTTCCTTTAGGAAACCCTGTGAGAAGAGCAGAGACAAGTTAATGAATTCAGCTGAGAGGACTCCCTCTGTCCCTTTCTTCTACAGACATGTGGATGTTTGGTGTGTGTGTGCAGTATTGGTCTGGTCTCTTCTCAGAAAGCCTACTTGTCCTGCTCCCAACTGATAGGTCCTCTCCTTTTTTTCTTCTGTTATACATTGAAAAAAGCATGGGCTTCAGAGTCAGCCTCATCTAATTTGAGATCAAGCACCACCACTTAAATACCTTAGGCAAATTGCATACTTTCTCTCTAATCTTGAACTCTCACCTGCAAAACAGCATAAGGCTTCTTGGAGGATTGAGGTAATGTTTGAAACTGTGGCTTGTAGTAGACGCTTGATAAAATGTCAGGTTTTTCTCTTTTTTGTTCCCTTTTCCAAAAATAGAAGCCCTGGCTTCTGAAAGTTATCAGGTACAGGAAGTTTCAGGGTTCTAGCTAGCTTCTTCTGTTACTTTAGGTGACACTGAACCTTTTATCACTCTTCGTTATTCTTTGGTGCTCAACCCAACTCCTCTCATCCCCTCTCTTCCCCTGGGTTAGTTTTCTTTCTTTCTTTCTTTCTTTTTTCTTTCTTTCTTTCTTTCTTTATTTATTTTATAGCTTCTGTGGTCCATATCCCAGTTCTGGATTTTCTTTTCCAACGATCAGAGGATGTGAAACAAGGGAGAGAAGGAGCTAAAGAAGGGCTGAGCAGAGCCTTGAAATAAAATATTCAAAGGATTTCCCTTTCAGTAGTGTGGAATGACTAACCTGGCACTAGACCAGTGTTCATTCTAAGGGTTCAAAAAAAGAGTTTAGTGAGGTCAGGGGAGTGGAACCGCTGTTGTACCGTGGGTAGTGGTTTTGGAGAGAAAGGAGGAAGCATTGGAACTGAAAAGGGCATGGGGTGGAGATGAGAGGTGAGCTCCACCTTGGGATCCAAAGCAGGCGTTGAGGGAACTCAGAGAGTAGGGCTTGAGGGGAATATTGCGTGACAACAGTGGAGTGGAGTGGCTCACCTGGGAAGATGGGAAGTGAAAAGGTGGGCGGGTCTTGCCTTCCCTATCCATGCGGTCTTGGGACTGCCCCTCGGCCCACAATCCGGAATGCCCCTAGATGTCCCAGGAGTTGCCCTTTCGCGAGGCCCAGGGGCAGTGTGGAAGGAGGAGCCTGTGTGACGGGCGGGGCGCGAACTGCCTCGCCCTGCCTCCGCCTTCCCGGCGCCGTCCGGGGCTCTTCCCTAGCCCAGCTCCCCTCCCTTCCGCGCTCCTGCGGGAGGGCGGAGCTGGGCCCGGTCCATTGTGGAGAGGAGGGGAGAGGCGCGCGGGAGCCGAGCCCGGGCCCCGCCGCTAGCTCGCTCGCTTCTGGCTGCGGCTGCACCTGGCGGGCCCCGCAGCCGGGATGCAGCGCGTGCCTGGGGCTGGCGGGCAGCGCAGCGGCTCCAGGGACATGTGCGCTGGCCCAGATCGCCCGCGACCATGAGCCTGACCGCCCGTGTCTCCTGCTCCATGCTTAGCTGCTTCGTAAGTGCCAGGCCTGCCTGGGGGACCGACAAGGGTTGGGGGAAAGGCGGTTTCCAAAGCTCGCTGCACCCACCGCCCCACCCAGGGCCAGCCCTTGAGATACTAAATTTCAGGCCATCCCCCTTCTCAAGGCCTCTGGCCCAATTCCAGACGTTTGGGAGCTGGGGACAGGGGTTAGTCTTTTTTCTTTCTTGGACTTGCTTCAGTCTTCGGGTGCTGGGGATTGTCGAAGGCCAGGGATCGGAATCCTGTGGCTCACCCTGGCCCCTCGGCCACTGCCCTTGACTGCAGATCTGTCTCCAGGCCCCGCCCTGCAGGGGTACATCCCTTTACCTCCGCCTCTCCATCTTGGTCCCACCCGCTGCATCCTTGCTTGGGGATGTGGGATGTGGCCAGTAGGCTGGGTGGGAAGTTAGGGGGCTGGTCAGGGAACATAGGATGTCTGTGAGCCATCTCCCGGTCTCCAGCCCCTCCCCTTTCCACATTCCGGCCCTCACCTGACATGCCAGTCTTTTCTCCTTGCCTGTCCCCCAGACAGCCTCTTTTCTCCATCTTCCCTGCCTCTGCAGGGCTCCGTAGGTCTGCATCATTCCCAGTCTTCCCCTCCTCCCCTCTAGCTAATGCTCCTTCCCAGCTTCCCCCATCTGTCCTCTCAGATGTTCCCACAGCTCCTCCCCACACACCCCCCGCACGGGTGTCTGCCAGGACTCCTCTCTTTCTCTCCCCTGGCTGTCCTTGGGACTCCTGCTTCCGCCGTGGCGCGTGGATCCCCTCTTTTCCCCTCCCTAGTGTTTGGGAATGGAGTGAGTTCTGCTCCCTGTGGGTATTCCTCAGGAATTCCCCTCAGATCAGCAGGCAGGACAGGTTGCTTGGTAGGTAATGGGGGCTTATCAGCAGTGTGGGCCTAATAGGAAGATAAGCTCAGCTTCAAAGAGTGTCCTCCTTTTGAAAGCATCCAGGAAGGCCCTCTAGAGGCATGGGATTGTATCCCCCCAACCTACTCTTCTTTGTCTGCTTCACCCACCAGATTGAAGCTTCTGGGACCGAAGGTGCCTGATTTCCCCCCTCACTGTCTCTGTATCCAGCTGCCACACCTGTCCTTTTCCTCAGGACAGCATGTTCCTATTTCTGATCTGGTCTTGCCCTTACATTAGTCTTCTTTTTCCTTAGTTTTCTCCCCTCTTTTCATCTTTGAAAGTTTGGTTCTAAGGAGAGTTCCTCTTTGAAGAGTGCAGATTCTCAGCTCCTCCTTGGCTTACCTGACTCTTCCCTTAGTCTGGGGTGCTCTTTCATTTCACCCTTCCTCACCTCCAACCAAACCAGATTTCCTTTCCCTCCCTAGTAGCTGGACCTTTTGAAGTTGTGGGGGTGGGCAGGGGGGCGGTCTGTATATTTGTTAGAGGAGGAGGGATAGGAATGAGCCTAAGAGACCAAGTGGAGCCTGGCAACATAGGGCTGTGTCCCTCTACAGGGTGAGGAGGGGCCCCCCAGCCTGGAGTACATCCAAGCCAAGGATCTATTCCCCCCTAAGGAACTAGTAAAGGAGGAAGAAAATCTTCAGGTAAGGAGGAACCACAGGCCCAGGGTGGGAGGGGCTTACTGCCCAGTAAAAAGCACCCTGTTTCTCCACAAAATATCTAAGAAGATCTAGTACCAGAGCTCTGGCTTCCTGCTCCCAGGTCTTTGGAGGGATGGGGGTCTATCTGTATGTGCATTATTGAAGTCTTTGGCCCCAGGGAAGGAAAGGCAGCTGGTGCCCTGCAGGTGGAAAGGATTCTCTTTTTCTGTCTGGTCTAGCTTTTCCAGAGGGGATCCCACAGAGCAAGGACTGCAGAGGAGAATGAGGGGGGTCTCAATTCTCAACTGAGGATTCCTCTGACCCTTGGCAGGTACCCTTCACAGTGCTGCAGGGTGAAGGAGTAGAGTTCCTGGGCCGGGCAGCCGATGCCCTCATTGCCATCTCCAACTACCGGCTGCATATCAAGTTCAAGGACTCTGTCATCAACGTGAGTTCTCACCTTATTTTCCCACAACCAAAGCTAGGATCCCTGTGAGGTTCAAAGTGGTGTTGTCCCAATGCTCTACCTGATGACATCTCCCAAAACACAAGGGGTTCCCTTCACTTTCTCACTGACTTCTTGTTTTCCTGCCTCATTCTCCTAGGTATAGGTCATCTGTCTCTGTCTCTCTGGCTTATTCTCTTTCCCCCTTTTTTTGCCTTTACTCTGTTTCTGGCTTTTCTAAGGGGGCACAGTGGCATTGTTGGAAGAGCTCAAGCTTTGGAGTTGGGCAGATCTAGGTTCTGCACTGCCACTTACCAGCTGTGTTATCTTGGACAAATCTCGATTTTCTCCTTATAATATGGGGTGAAAACACCTGCCTTCAAGGGCTATTGTGACTATTAATTGGTAACATATGTGAAGGACCCAACACAGTTATCAGGCATTTAACAGACTCTCAGAAGATGCTGGTGTCCTTTTTCCAATTGATCTAACAATACCTGGGTTAGGGTGGGGGATGAGAAGTGGTGCTGAGAGTAGGGCTCTGAGCCTTAGTTTGCCCTTCTCTGAAGGTCCCCCTCCGGATGATTGACAGTGTGGAAAGCCGTGATATGTTCCAGTTGCACATTGCCTGCAAGGACTCCAAAGTGGTGAGGTGAGAACAGTACGACCTCACTCAGGTCCTAGTCTTGTGAAGACCTCTCTGCTGCAGAGTTTCTTTGGAGCAAGAGAGGAAAGGTACCACTTCACTTTCCCATTGGAGAAAAAGGTGAAAGCTCTGTTATCTGTTCTGGGTTGAGAGATCAATTTACTGACCCATACTCTCTAGACCTGAGAAAATGGGATAATCCTTAGGTCATGGAGCCATCATAAGGATTAAATGAGATACTGCATAGGAAAATACCTAGGACAATATTTGGCACGGAGCACTCACATTACTGTTCATTTATTCTTTTTTAAAATTTTGTTTTGTTTTTCATTTTGTTTTCTGAGACAGAGTCTTAGTATGTAGCTTAGCCTGGCCTGGAACTTACTGTGTATTCCATGCTGGGCTTAAACCCGTGATCCTTCTGTCTCAGCCTCCCAGGTACTGGGGTTACAAGTGTATACCACCATGCCCAGCTCTCATTTATTTATTCATTTAGTATACATTTATTGACCAGTCAGACTGTTTTAGGGACTGAAGATACAGCAAAAAACAGACAAAATTTCCTGCTTTCAAGGAGCTTATATTCCAGTGGGGAGATACTAATAATAAATAATAAATTAGAGAAATATGTTAAATGACAACAAGTGTAAAGGAAAAAATAAGGCAGGCAAAGTGGATATGGAGTGCTATGGGGTAAAGGTTGTAGCTTTAAACAAGTAATCATAGAAGGCTGCACCAAAAAAATGACATTTGAGTCACTTGAAGAAAGTGATTGTATGGGTCTTTGAGAGAAGAGTGTGCCAGAGGGGGAACAATGAGTATAAAGGTCCTGAGGTGGGTGTGTACTTGTGCCTGCATATTGGAAGAACCTCCAGAGTCTAGTGTGGCTGGAGGGAGTGCCCATTGGTGAGGGTAGTGGTTTGAGAGCTAAAGGGTATGTCATATTGAGTCCCTTTTACTTTTAAAGGAATTAAAAACCTCTGGAGGGTTTTGAGCACAGGAATGGATGTGATCTGATTGATGTTTTATAGAACCACTCTGTCTTCTATATTGAGACTAAATGGAAGAAAATGGGAGCAAAAGCTAGGGCAGAAGCTGGGAGACTAGTTAGGAAGCATTGCAGTCACCCAGGTGAGAAATGGTGGTGGCCTGTCTAGATTTGTTGCAGTCGAAATGGGGAGAAACAGTAAGATTCTGGGTGTATTTTGAAGGTAGAGATGACAAGATTTGCTGGTAGATTGGATATGAATGAAAGAGGCGACCAGGATGACTCCAAAAAGTATTAGAAAGATGCCCAGTTTAGAGCCTTCCATCTGCTTAAGTCTGTGGCAGACTCATGAGAACCCACATTGCCTTTGCTTTCATGGAGGCTAAAGTCTGCTTGGGGCTGGGATTTGGCTCAGTTGGTGGAGCGCTGCTCTGTAGTCTCTGGGGTCCCAGGTTCAATTCCCAGCACCACAAAAATGGAAGAAGGGCCTGGCAATCCACTCCCAAGGCAATCCCGAAATAGTCAGCCATTGAAAACCCTGTAAGGGTCGCTGTGAGTCGGATACCGACTTGAAGGCCCCTAACAACAACAACAACAACAACAAAGTCTTCTTGCTGAAGTTGAAGGAAAGCTTAACATGTGACAGTATGCTGTGTAGAACTTAATAGTTTAATATTACAGACATATTGAGAATCGAGAGGAAGCAGTGTATGGACAGAGTAGCCTGCAGAGGCTTTAAGGAAGAGGTGGGCATGAAGCTATCTTCACAGTGTCTGTAGTGTCTGGCTAGGCAGAGAGGGGGCGTTGTCAAGCAAAGGAGAGAGAACAAGGAGACAGGGAGCAAATGAGCAGCTTTTTGCCTGCAGCTGCAGGTTTGTGCTAGAGAGTCATGGGAGATAACACTGGTTGGTAGGATTGGAACAGGGAATGCAGAGATTCAGGGCCACGTGGTTGCATTTAGATTTGGTATGAGAAATGGTAGTGCCCCACTAGAAGGAATAAGTATATCTCAAACACAGAAGTTCTTGCAAAGAGAGTTGTAACAAGAGACAGCTTCTCTTGTGTGCTGACCAGAGTCCCTGGTTCCACTCAGGGTCCCCATCACCTTATTTCCTGCTTTACAGCCTCTTCTCCTCACAGCCTTCCTACGGCCATGTTTTTGACTCTTATGGCCCTATGGCACATCTACCCCTTGCCTCATCAAGGCCTCTGGCTTCTTGCCTGGCAGGTGCCACTTCTCCACTTTCAAGCAGTGCCAAGAGTGGCTGTCTAGGATAAGCCGGGCCACAGCAAGACCTGCCAAGCCTGAGGATCTCTTTGCCTTTGCCTACCATGCCTGGTGCCTGGGGCTGACTGAGGAGGACCAACATTCCCATCTGTGTCAGCCAGGTAAGACCAGGTTGTTTTCTTGAGGAGGCTACTGCTTAGCCCTCAGGTCTCCTCTGTCCCTCACCCCTGGTCATGGGCACTCTGAGAAGCTGACAGGCAGGGGCCTGTGTTGCAGGAGAGCACATACGATGTCGGCAGGAGGCAGAGCTTTTGAGGATGGGCTTTGACCTGCAGAACGTCTGGAGAGTCTCGCATATCAACAGCAACTACAAGTGAGAGGGTGGGGGCGGGGGACTAACATACTAGTTTAGACCCATTTCGTCCACATTTGGATAAAGCATGGTGGGCACTGCTCCTGGGTCTGTGAAGGGGGAGGGCTCCTGGTCCCTCTTCCCACAAAGCCATCTCCTGGGTCTTGTTATCACAATTTTAGACCCAGTTTGGTGAGCCCTTCTGTTCTCTTCTCAGGTTGTGCCCCAGTTACCCCCAGAAGCTGCTGGTTCCTGTGTGGATCACAGATAAAGAGTTGGAGAACGTGGCTTCCTTCCGCTCTTGGAAGCGCATCCCTGTGGTTGTGTATAGGTGAGGCAGTGTGGCGTGGGAAGTAGGGAGGCCATTTTTTTTGCAGTAAGGAAAGAGTAAAAATCTGAGGTTTTCGGCAGCTTGGTTGAGTGGGAATTAACAAGATATGGGGAAGTAACTATAAAATATTTTAAAACAAAAACCATCTCATTTTTTTCTCTTAAAGATAAGGGTTTAGGGTAACTTGAATCCTCCCTACCCCCCCCCCCTTTTTTTGAGAGTCTGTATGTAAAATATTGAATTAATACAGAGGTTGGCAAGCTGACCTGGGGACCAAATCAGGCCTACAGCCTGTTTTATGTGTAGGCTGTGAGCTATGAATGATTTGGGTTTTGTTTTGTGTGTGTGTGTGTGTTTTGGTTGGTTGGTGTTTTGGTGGTTTTCTTTTTTTGTTATTATTGTTGTTTTGTTTTTGAGACAGTTTCACTATGTAGCATAGGCTGGCCCCAAACATTTGATCCTCCTGCTCCAGTCTCCTAAGTGTTGGGGATTACAGGTATTCACCATCAACCTGGCTGAAAGGATTATTAAAAGAAGGGGGGCAGTGCTGTTATTTTAAAAAGAAAGAAAGAGAAGGAGAGGGAGAGGGAGAGGGAAAGAAAGAAAGAGAGAGAGAGAGAAAGAAAGAGAGGGAGGGAGGGAGGAAGGAAGGAAGACTCACAAAACAAAGAAGAATATACAACAGGACTGGTTGTGACCTACAAAGCCAAAAATTTAGTTGTTTATTGAAAAATTTGCTGATCTCTACATAAGAATGTTGCAGAGAAAACAGTGAGACAGATAGTAACCATTAGATTTGGAATTATTCCTATTGTTGGCTCACACCTTTTTCTCCTGCTGCATGTCTACACCTAGAGCAGATGCTATTCAGATTTGATGAGTCAAGGTCACCTGGGGAATACCAAGCCCATTTGAGAAACTATATATGTGACAGCACTTTGTAAACTGTAAAGCTCTCTTGAGATGTTAAGGCTTTCAGTTGCTACCATGGTTTGGGTATGTTGGCAGCCCCTGCTGCCTCTGGAGACTAGGGTCGGGGCCCCTGAGATCTCCATGGTAGCCTTCTGGAGGCTTGGAATGCCAAGGGCATTATGGTTTCTTCTGTTTTATCAGACACCTGCGCAACGGTGCAGCCATTGCTCGCTGCAGCCAGCCTGAGATCAGCTGGTGGGGCTGGCGCAATGCTGATGATGAGTACCTGGTCACATCCATTGCCAAAGCCTGTGCCCTAGACCCAGGCACAAGGGCCGGTGGGGGCTCCCTCAGCACTGGGAATAATGATGCCAGTGAGGCGTGTGACGCTGACTTCGGTAAGGCATGCTTGTGTCCCCAGCTGGCACATCCCTGCTTGGCTTCTGTGGCCTCTCTGGCTTCCCAGTAAAATGTTGGGACGAGGATGCTGACACAGGGTGCCTGCATTCACATCTTCTGGGAGGCAGTGGGATTCGAGGGGTTTCTTCTCTGAAAGGGAATGCCACAAGACACTGGGTGGCAGCCTGACCCTGGGTTCTTCTCCCTGCTGTGTATTTAGATTCTTCTTTGACTGCATGCTCTGGGGTGGAGAGCACAGCGGCCCCCCAAAAGCTGCTAATCCTGGATGCACGATCCTACACAGCTGCAGTGGCTAACCGGGCCAAGGGTGGAGGCTGCGAATGTGAAGGTATTGCTGTTACTCAGCATCTGCAGGCACTCTGCATTCTGGGTGGCTTTGGTGAGGAGGGATTTGGGAGCAACTTGTGTATGGGAAGAACCAGGTAGATCTTAGAATTAGGACTCTGCCATTCAATTGCTATGGTTATGAAGCTTGAGTTACCTCATCTGTGCAAGTTTTATCTTTTCATCCATAAAATGGAGAATATAGGTACCTTGCAAAGTTATTGGGATAATTAGAGGTTGTTTGTATAAAATTACTGGCACAGAGTAGCTATTTATTGATAATTCACTATGTACTGTCATTCTTAGTACTGCTACCACCTGTCAGTAATATCATTATTACTTCTAGTAAATAGTATATAGCTCCTAAATATCCAGAGATAATAGTGCAATTCAGATTTCAAGAGTATTTTTCATTTCCATTGTGGAGTTTTCTGCCCTGCCAGGGAAGCTTTGTCCACTGGAACTACTCTTATTCTGCATGCCTGTTTCTAGGATATGCTTTTATGGTCCACTCTCCTCTCATGTCTGCAGAGTACTATCCCAACTGTGAGGTCGTGTTTATGGGAATGGCCAACATCCATGCCATCCGGAATAGCTTCCAGTATCTCCGGGCTGTGTGTAGCCAGATGCCGGATCCCAGCAAGTAGGTGTTTCCTACTGTGATTCCATCATCCCTCCAGTCTCATCTCTTACCCACTACCCCTTGTTCTTGGGGTATTTGATGAGGAGATGGGAAGTTTGGAGGTATAGGAGACCTCAGAGTACAGTCGGAGGCAGAGGACCAATTCCAAGAACACTTTTCCACTTGTCAGGCAACTCTTTGGCACAGTCACAGGACATTGGATTCTTTTTGTGTAGACCAGTCATCCTACCCAACGAACTTAGAGAACTGGGGAAACAAAATGGCTTCCCAGTTCCTCTCTTGGTTCTAAGAAGTTATTACCTGCCACAGTCTTGTCTTCTCTACCTTTCTGCTAGATATCTCTTGGCAGAAAGGCCCTGGGTTGGACCTCTTGGTTTCAGCCCTCACTGAGGTCTTTAATGAGTAGAGCTGAATGAGGGTGGTGGAGAGATTGTGGGAGCCCAAGAACCCTTAGTGATATCTTGATTTCTCCTTTTGCATAGCTGGTTATCGGCACTGGAGAGTACCAAATGGCTGCAGCACTTGTCAGTGATGCTAAAAGCAGCGGTGCTAGTGGCTAATACAGTAGACCGGGAAGGCAGACCTGTGCTGGTGCACTGCTCTGACGGCTGGGACCGCACACCGCAGATTGTAGCCTTGGCCAAAATATTATTGGACCCATATTACAGGACATTGGAGGTATTGAGAGTGGGTTGGGTAGGAAAGAACAAAGGGAATTGGGGAGGAGGGACAGTGTTAGGCTCTCTGGAACTGTCTTGGGAATCTTTCATTAGAGGATATTGGTGGTTTTGAGTCCTTGTACAGGTTCTGATCTGTTCTTTGCAGCTGTCAACTCCCTGCTTTGGCCAGTCTACTGGGGAGTTGTACCCTAGCTCTTCCAGAGAAGCCCGATTGCTTGGATTGTTTCCTTTTTGCAGGGCTTCCAAGTGTTAGTGGAGTCTGACTGGCTGGATTTTGGGCACAAGTTTGGAGATCGCTGTGGCCACCAGGAGAATGCAGAGGACCAAAATGAACAATGCCCTGTATTCCTCCAGTGGCTTGATTCTGTTCATCAGTTGCTTAAGCAGTTCCCCTGCCTGTTTGAATTCAATGAAGCATTCCTGGTAAGTCCTAAAGTCTGTGACCAGGGTGGGGGAATGGCATCCTGAGGCCCCCAGCTACAAGCTATCTGGGCCCTCTAGGTAAAACTGGTGCAGCACACGTACTCCTGCCTCTACGGCACGTTCCTAGCTAACAACCCCTGTGAGCGAGAGAAGCGCAACATCTACAAGCGGACATGCTCTGTGTGGGCACTCTTGCGAGCTGGCAATAAGAACTTTCATAACTTCCTCTACACACCTGGCTCAGACATGGTAAGGCGCTGAACCCTTTTCCTACTTGGAAACCTATAGGGAGAAGAAACTGATTCAGTGGGGAGAATGTAGAGCCAAACGAAAGGAAAAAGGACGAGGAACGTCTCATAAAACACTAGTATTTGCTTGTTTCCCTAGGTCCTGCATCCTGTTTGTCATGTCCGGGCCCTGCACCTCTGGACAGCTGTTTATCTGCCTGCATCATCTCCATGCACACTTGGAGAGGAAAATATGGATCTTTACCTTTCCCCAGTGGCCCAGAGCCAGGAGTTCTCTGGCCGCTCTCTGGACAGGTAAGAAATCCCTCATTCTCCCATCTTCACTAGGAAGGCAGTAACTGCTTCCTATTTTACCTAAATATTGCTCTCTTTTTGAATGAGCTTTTTTTGTTTGGAGACAGGGTCTTGTTGTGTAGCCCAGGCTGTCCTGGAACTCACTATGTAGACCAGACTGGCCTTGAACTCATGTCAGTCCTCCTGCCTCAGCCTCTTGAGTGCTAGGATTACAGATTTCTGCCACCATGCTGAGCTAATGAGCCTTTTTTTTTTTTGGTACTGGAGGTTGAACCCAGGGCCTTGCGCTTGCATGCTTTGTAAGTGCTGTTACACTGATCTGCACCCCCAGCCCATTTTTTTACTTTTTTGAGACAGAGTCTTGCTAAATTATGCAGACTGCCTCTGGTCTCAAACTTGTGATGCTCTTGCCTCCACCTCCTGAGTCACTGGGATTACAGGTATGTGCCACCGCACCCAGCCTGCTAACAAGCTATTTAAAAGCAAATTGAGTTGGTTAAGGGATAAACTTGGCCCAAGACTTGTGGCTAGCCTGGCATACACTGTGTTTTCAAGGTCTTAAGATAAAGTTGGTTACCTTCTTTCCTGGAGTTGTTGTCACCTTGTTGTGACATACCCCCTAAGTGGAGAGAGGAGAGTAAAAATGATGGGACTATTTCATGAAGGTTTGTGGAAATGGTGTTGATTTTTGTTCAGGGCATGGAGAGCTTGCTGTCTTTGTAATGGCCTTTCTTATATCCAGCATTAGTTTCCAGAGGCATCTGACTCTGGAAAAAGGTCAGAATTTAAATCAAGGCATAAAATTTTTCTTCTAGCTAAATATTTGGAGGGAAGAAGACCGGGGAATGCTTAAATTATAAGAGCAATCCATGTACCTCTTTCTTTTTTTTAAAAGACTGGATTTCAATGAGAAACCAAGGCTGGTCTTGAACTCTCAATCCTCATGCCTCAGCCTCCCCAGTGCTGGGATTTCAGGTGTACACCATCATGCCAGGCCTTTTTTATTATAAATTTTGATATTTATTTGTTGACATAAGTTTTTAAGGTTAAAGTATAACTTATTGGTTGACTATTACAAAGGACAACAAAAATCCCCAACATCCTAAATTTTTGGTGTTAGGATCCTTTCCCCCATCCTCCCCCAGTTCTGGGGGTTGAACCCAGAGCCTTGTGCATTCTGGGTAAGTGCTCTACCACTGAGCTGTACCTGCAGCCCCTTTTTTATTTTGAGACAGAGTCTTACTAAGTTGCATAGGCTACCTCTGGCATTAAACTCATGATCCTTCCACATCAGCTTCCCAGGTTTCTGGGATTACGGTATGTGCCATAGTATCTGGCTGGTTTTAGGGTCTTTTGAACTGAGTCCATTGTCAGGGGATGTCATAGTTCTTGTTAGGTGCCTTCAAGTTGCATCCAACTCATAGCAACTCTCATAGGGTTTTCAATGGCTAATTGTTTTGGGGTTGCTTTGGAATGTATTGCCATGTCCTCCCATGTTTGCGGTGCTGGGGATAGAAACAAGGGCCTCAGAAAGCATAGTGCAGCACTCTGCCATCTGAGCTAAACCCCAGGTTTCAGGAATTCTGTGATTTTCCCTTTTCCCCAAACTATGCAGAATTTTTTTGTTGTTGTTAGGTGCCATCGAGTTGGTATCCCACTCATAGCGACCCTACATACAACAGGCGAAACGCTATTTTAGTCAGTGCTTCTCTGCTACTCATAGGGTTTTCAATGGCAGATTGATTTTTGGGAGTGGGTTGCCAGGTCCGTCTCCCAATCCTATAGCACCTGGTGTTCCCAGACAGTCTCCTATCCAAGTACTAACCAGGCCCGACCCTGCTTAGCTTCCGAGATCTGAAGAGATCGGATGCCACAGGGCTACAACTGCAGGCGTATGCAGAATTTGGGTGTAAGTTTATATTTCTTTTCTAAGGAGAAAGGCCATAACTTTTTATCAGAATCTTAATAAGCTCTGTGATCCCTTTAATTATCATTACCTTAAATATCCAGTTTATCAATTTAATAAATATTTCCTTAAAACCTATAAGTTGCTTATACTGGGTTTTGTGGACTGTAGCAAAGAACAGAAAATATTGATACTATTTTCAGGGTACTTTTATGCTATAGATAAGACAAAGAACAACTAGAGAACAATTCTAAGTCAACATCTAGGCAAATAAGAATGTATATATTTCCAAGGAGTTAGAGAAATGAAATTGTCTTAAAAGGCTCATTTGGTTGCTCTTTTATTCAGGAGATTTTCATAAGGGACCAGAGAAGAACTATGGCTTCTTCTTCTTCTTCTTTTTTTTTTTTAAACAGGGTCTTGCTATGTAACCCAGGGAGGCCTCAAACTTGTAATTCTCTTGCTTCAGCTTCCCAAGTGCTGGGATTACAGGTGTATGCCACCATGCCTTGGCACAATAGGAGCTTTAGTAATTTTTTTCTCTCTCTCTCCTTCCTTCCTTCCTTCCTTCCTTCCTTCCAGTAAATTTGCAAATGAACAAATGCATGAGATATAGGGAATTGTGAACTTGGTAACAAGATGAGTGGAGAGAAGTCCAAAGAAACTAGATATGTGAGAGCCAGTTCAAAAATGAACAAAACAAAACAATTCCCTAGAGCTGGCAGGGGTTAAGAGGGGTCTATTCTGAGGAATAGAAAGAAATATAGGACAGGTCATTGAGGGCTTTAAACATTACAGTACAGAGTTTATTTTAATTCAGTTGTCAATAGTAAGACAGCATAAGAAGTCATTCTGACCTACTAACAGTGGGGTTTTTGGAGAACTTGTCAGTGAGCAGGGTAGTTAGAGGCACAGAGACCAGCCAACACTGTTGTAGTAATTCAGATATGAGATGAGGCCCTGGAAAAGACAAAAGATTAAGTTCAGAAATACATAGACAAGTCTTTAGTAAACTCTGGAATCAGTTGAAAAGTTGGAGGATAAAAGTGCTAGTGAAGAAGACCCAAAGTCTCTTTGAAGTCAAAGCTTCCAAGTCTCTGAGCTTAAAAACTAGGATATTAGTACTATCAATAGATATTGAAAAATTAGGAGGACAAGCCGGTTTAGAGAGAAAGAGGAGATATAAGGAGGTCAAGATTGAAATATTCAATTTGAAGAGAGAGATACAAGGAGGTTGGGATTGAAATATAAATTGACAGAGATGAGGTATGTTATAAGCAGCACAAGATGGAGAACTGGATTTAGAGAAACCAGTGATATATAGATTTTAAAATAAACCTTTGGTTCTACCTTTCTCCAGATCAAAAATATCCTGCTGTCTTTCCTCCTCTACTAAAGTCCAACACATTGTTTTACACCCAGCTCCAAATCCTACCCTTTTACTTTTTTTTTTTTTATTTTTTTGTGATACTTGGAATTGAACCCAGGGCCTTGCACTTGCATACTTTGCAAGTGCTGGACCACTGAGCTGCACCCTCAGGGCAAATCCTACCCTTTTTGTGTAGCCTTCCCTGACCACCTGAGCTGGATGAGTTCTGGTTGTTCTAAATTCAGGTGTTATTGTCTATACTATCATTACTGATTAAACTTTTGGTGCACTTAGTAATCAGCTGTGAAGGAAGTCAGACTGTTGCTATTTGAATCTCAACAAAGAGTATATAAGAGTTACTTATATTCTTGTGTGTTTAAAAGTTCCCATAATAAAAAGTAAAACAAGGAAAGGAAAAAAATAAAGGTCAGTTGTGGTACTTTTTAAAAAATACACTGGACTAGGAGTGTGCCTCAGTGATAGAGTGCCTTCCTAGCATACTTGAGGCCATGGCTTCCATCCCCAGCACCACACACACACACACAAAGTCAGAAAAAATACAGATGCTTTGTCTGCACCCTTAGTCATTCTCATATAGTATGTCTTGGAGGGCCCCTGGAAGCTCCTAATATACAGCAATTATTGAACTCTGCTGGCCTATTCTGTTCAGTTGACACCAGTGGAAACCTGATATTTGATTTTCAAGTTCCTTCATTAACTTCTCAAATATTTGTATAGTTCTCTGCTAGGTACTGGGATTCAAGTAAGTCATAGTCCTGCCTTCAAGGCACTTTAGTAGAGGAAACCAAGCAAGTAAACAGTAAGTGCAGTAATGTGCAGGAAGCACCGAGCAACATGCTTTGGTGTGGATTATTTTGTTCAATCCTCATGGTAGTTTTAAGAAATAGGTAATTTAACCCTTTTTCCATAGATGAGGGAACTGAGGCTTAACTAAGTTAAAGTCATTACAAGTAAATAGTTTCCAAGGTGGGATTTGAGCCTTGAATATGAAACTCCAGAGACTGTAATCATAACCACTGCTACTTCCTTCCTGGAATTTCCTTCTGCTAAGAATAAATAAATAAATAAATGAAATATTGATCACAAGAATAAAATCAAACATGAAAATATACTTAAAACATTTATTATAAAGGGTTTTTTTTTGTTGTTGTTGTTGTTGTTTTTGTGGTACTGGGGTATTGAACTCACGGCCTCTACCATTGAGCTGCATCTCTAGTCCCTATTTTTATTTATTCATTTATTTATTTATTTATTGTGCTGGAGGTTGAACCCAGGGCCTCATGCTTGCATGCTTTGTAAGTGCTGTACCATTGAGCTCTACCCCCAGTCCATTTTTTCACTTTTTGAGACAGGGTCCCACTAAATTACACAGACTGCCTCTGGTCTCGAACTTGCAATCCTCCTGCCTTTGCCTCCCAAGTTGCTGGGATTACAGGCATGCACCACCATGCCTGGCTCTTATTTTATTTTTTATCTTGGGACAGGTTCTCGCTAAGTTATTCAGGCTGCCTCTGGCCTCAAATCGGTGATCCTCCTGCCTCTGCCTTCCAAGTCTTTGGGATTACAGGCTAACACCACTGCACCTGGCAAAGTTTCAAAAACCAAGTATGTAAAATGAGCTATACTGTAACTTTGCCTTTGAGGGACTTGGTGGGTTTCTTTTTTTTTTTTTTTTTTTTTTTTTTTTTAATGTTTGTGTGGTACTTGGGGATTGAACCCAGGACCTTGAACATACTTTACAAGGGCTCTATCACTGGATTGTACCCCTAACCCTTTTTTTTTTTTTTTTGAGACAGGGTCATTAGAGACCCTCCTGCCTCAGTTCAGAGAATATAATCATAACCATTGCTACTGCCTCCCTGGAATTTCTTTCTGCTAAAAATAGTGATCACAAAATTAAAATCAAACATGAAAACATACTTAAAACATTTATTATAAAGTTTCAAAAATGAGTATTTAAAATTAGCTGTAGTGTAACTATGCCTTTGGAGGATTTTTCTTTTTTTTTTTTTCTTTTTGGTACTTGGGAGTTGAACCCAGGGCCTCTCACATACCTTGCAACTGTTCTACCATTGGGGTTTACCCCTAGCCCTTTGTTTTTTTTTTGTTTGTTTTTTTTAAACTTTGAGACAGGATTTTGCTAAGTTACACAGGCTGCCTCTGGCCCTGAATTCATGATCCTCCTGCCTCAGGCTCCTGAGTAGCTGGGATTATAGATGTATACCCCACATCCAACTGGGGAATATTTCTATGTGAGTTGAATTGATTAAGGCATCTGAAAAGAGGATGTTAATGTCATCTCTCCTGTTTCCTGGTGAATTTCCCTAAGTTTTTGTTGCTCTAAGGACTTTGAACCACATTAAAAATCATGGGAAATGTCCATTACCTATTTAGTGTGTCCGAATGCCTCTTTAAGTACTGAACTTTCCATGGGGCATGGGAATTCAGAGAGGCACACTGCTGCTGAGTGATTGTAAAAAGCTGTGTTCAAGAGTCACAAGTGTCATCTCAATAAGTTTGTAGTTAATAAGTTTCTGTTTAATTACCTATATTTTATGCCTTATAGCATTTCTACAAGGAATGATTTATTAACATTTTATAGAGGATAAAACAAGTGTCTGAGATGTTAAATAATTTACTTAGAGTCATGTAGCTAATTAGTGTCAGCGGCAATGTTTTCTAGCTCCAGATTCCAACTTCTTTCTGTCATACTGTAATAGAGACAATGGGATATTGGTTTGAGGCTCAGGTGTAGTCCTGTCTGGAAGAGTGAATTTAGACATCATCAGCAGGGCTGGAGGTATGGCTCAGTGATGTACTTTGCATGTGTGAGGCCCTGAATTTGATCCCACTACCACCAAGAAAAAAAGAAGATACCTGCGTAGCATGCAGTTGCAACCATGGCAGTGGTAGAGATTGCACAGGGAGATCACGTAAATTGAGAACTAACAAAAGCTGAGGACAGATCCTGGGTACTTGAGCACGAGGTCCATATCTTATGCTGTCTGCAGAGTACACTTTCAATGAACATCAGTTATTTGTAATCTTAAATGCCATTTTGTCTTGTGAACTCTGGCTTTGATACTGTTCTAGGGACCTGATTCTATATATTAGAGATGGCTCCCATTTCTTGACCTAGAGTTGTATTTGTCATTCTAGGTTACCTAAAACTAGATCCGTGGATGATCTTCTTTCTGCCTGTGACACAAGCAGCCCCCTAACTCGCACATCCAGTGACCCTAACCTGAATAACCACTGTCAGGAGGTCAGAGTTGGTCTGGAGCCCTGGCACAGTAATCCCGAGGAATCAGAGACAGCCTTTGTGGAACCTGGGGTAGGAGGTCCTCAACAGACTGTAGGAGAAATGGGCCTTCCTTCTGCTCTGCCCTGCAGCCAGAAAGACTACCTGAGCAATAAGCCTTTCAAGGGTCACAAAAATTGTTCTCTAAGTTATAAACTGCTTAATACTGCTGTACCTCGGGAAATGAAGAGCAACACCTCTGATCCTGACATCAAAGTCCTGGAAGAGACTAAGGCACCACCTCTAGATTCTTCTACCCAGGATGAGCTGGGTAGGACTTTTGATGGCTCAGAAGAGCCACCTAAATGTTGTCCTGAAACAGAAGCTGTCATTGTACTACCTGAGGTTGTTTCCGGCAAGTGTGATGGAATCTTTGATTTTCCCAAGTCTTCCCAGAACTCCTTTACAGGTGCCCCCCAGCAGACCCAGCTAGACTCCATGCTAGGTATGCCACCCAGATGTGTTCTGGATCACAGTCTGGGCAGCCCTTGCAACCCATCCAATGCTGCCTGCCAAACTCCTCCAAAGCCAAACACTGACTTCCTCAGCCAAGATATCCTAGGGTCTATGGCAAGTACCTCCCACCGTGAACAGCCCAGTTCTGTGCCAGATCTGATCCAGAGAGAGGAAGACACTGGCAAAAGAGGAAATAATAGGAATGGACAATTATTGGAAAATCCTCGATTTGGGAAAACGCCGTTGGAGTTGGCCCGAAAACCAATTTCTCAGAGCCAGATTAGTGAGTTCTCTTTTCTAGGGTCCAACTGGGACAGCTTCCAAGGGATGGTGACTTCATTCCCAAGTGGGGAAACTATCCCTCGGCGGTTGCTTTCCTATGGCTGTTGTAGCAAGAGGTCAAGTAGTAAGCAGATGCGGGCCACTGGGCCCTGCTTTGGGGGTCAGTGGGCTCAGAGAGAAGGTGTGAAGTCACCTGTCTGTTCTAATCATTCCAATGGACACTGTACTGGCCCCGGAGGAAAAAATAGGATGTGGTTGTCCAGTCACCCAAAGCAAGTCTCCAGCACAAAGCCTGTTCCTCTGAGCTGCCCTTCTCCGGTGCCTCCTTTCTACTTGGATGATGATGGACTCCCCTTTCCCACGGATGTGATCCAGCATAGGTTACGGCAAATTGAAGCAGGGTATAAGCAAGAGGTGGAGCAGCTACGTCGACAGGTGCGTGAGCTTCAGATGAGGCTGGATATTCGTCATTGCTGTGCCCCTCCAGCAGAACCCCCTATGGACTATGAGGATGACTTTGTAAGTATTCACCAACTGCCATCCATCCATTCACTTATTCTATCCATCTAGCATTCTGGGCATTCAGCATTCATTTGTTGGGTACCTGGTATGGGTCCCTGAGTTAGATAGATGCTATAGGATGAAAGACAAGTAATCAATTAGAGGGATATTTTAAGTGTTATGACTAGAGGAAGCATCAGGTATTAGGGGGCTATAGTGAAGTAAAAAGTCAAGGTTTTCCTGGGAAGATAATGCTTGAGCTGGGTGCTGAAGAATGTGAGCTATTTAGTTAGGTAGATAATGAAAAGAAAACAGCATTTGCACAAGCATGGAGGTAATAGGTACTCCAGTGGTATGGCTTAAACAAGGAGTGGGGTGTATATGAACCTATGTGTGAGTGCTTGCATACACATTTGTATTAGGACTGTGGGGGTATGTTGGGTAGTGTGGTGGGAGGTGACACTGGAGACTATTTTTCCCCATTTTGGGGGCTGAACCCAGAGCCTTGCACATAGTTTGCAAGTGCTCTACCACTGAGCTGCACCCCTAACCTATTTTTTATTTTGAGTCAAGGTCTTGCTAAATTATGCAGGCTGCCTCTGGCCTCAAACTCATGATCCTCCTGCCTCCACCTCCCGAGTCTGTAGGATTACAGGCAGACGCCACTGTGCCCAGCATGACACTGGAGCATTGGATGAGGATTGGAAGGGTCAGTTTGACTACACTTCTAGTTTACCTTCATGGCAGTAAAATGGTAGGCCAATGAGAAACATCAGATTTGTACTTTAAGAAAACCACTCTAGCAACAGTGTAGAATGTTGATGAAACAATTGAGGCCCAGACTTTTAGGCTGGTTAGGACATTTTAGAATAATCCAGGTGAAAGGTGAAGAGGATCATCTGCGCTTTACTGTCCTGGGCTGTCTTGTGTTCTTTCTGGCACTACAGTCCTTGGGGAGCTTCTAGGAGCCATCTTCTCCCCCATATCATCTTTTTCTGTTAAGGCACGCCCAGTTGCCTGCTGCTCACTTGTCTTGGTGAGTGGACAGGGCTAACAACTATTCACGGTGATACTTTAAATAGGAGTTGCCATCTTTTGTTTCCCTTTTCTTTTCTTTTTTTCTTTTTTCTTTTTTCTTTTTTTTTTTTTTTTTTTGACAGAGTCTGGCTGTGTAGCCCAGGCTGACTTGGAACTTGGTGTGTGCATCAGGTTGGCTTTGAACTTGGTTGATCCTCCTGCCTCAACCTCCTGAGTGCTGGGATTACAGGTGTATGCCACCATACTTGGCTCACCAACTTCTTAGTAAATATTCTAGGTAGTGTGTGGGGGCTATAAAGTCTATGTCACAACTATTCAGTGTGGCCTTTATAGAACAGAAGCAGCCTTGGATGATATGTAAATGAATGAATGTGATTGTGTTCCAATAAAACTTGATTTATAGCTAGGTGTGGTGGTGCATTCCTGTAATCCCTTAGACTTGGGAGGCAGAGGCAGGAGGATTGTGAGTTATAGGCGAGAGGCAGCCTGTGTAACTTAGTGAGAGCCTGTCTCAAGATAAAAAATAAAAAAGGGGTTGGGGGGTACAGTTCAGTGGTAGAGCACTTGCAAAGCATGCATGAAGCCCTAGGTTCAACTCCCCAGTATCACAAAACAAACAACAATAACAAACAACAACAACAAAAACTTGATTTATAAAGACAAGCTGGATTTGGCTTCTGGGCCATAGTTTGTCAATGCTTGGTTTAGGATGTAACAAGAGAGAGAGTCTTTCTACCATGGTTCCGAAGTCAGAATACTGAGTACAAATCCCAGTTTTACTAGTTACAGCAATGAACTTCAAGTATCCTTACTTGGAAAATGAAGATAATAGCAGTATAAATCATAAGACTCTTATAAGGAATTAAATAAGTTCATGCATGTAATGCACTTAAAACAGTGTCTGACACATAGTAAATAATAGTGCTAGCAATGATGAAGATGATGTTGACATCTCTGCCTGTTCTTCAGACGTGTTTGAAAGAGTCCGATGGCAGTGATACAGAAGACTTTGGCTCTGATCACAGTGAAGACTGCCTTTCAGAAGCAAGTTGGGAGCCTGTTGATAAGAAGGAAACAGAGGTATGTCTAGGCAAATATTTGGTGTGTACTTATACAAGCCCTTGAGCTTCATATTTCTCAGAGATGAGTGACATAGTGTGGCCTGAACTATCCCCCAGATAAGTGTCATCTTTGTAGGCAAGTTTGGCCAGCCATAAAGAGCAGCATTGTCATTTTTTCCTGGGCTGCTTTCCTCATTACAATGTTGCTCTTCTACTCTGTTGACAAGGACCTGGAATTTTTCCTTGTGCCTTCTGTTAGGTGACACGCTGGGTTCCAGACCATATGGCATCACACTGCTATAACTGTGACTGTGAATTCTGGTTGGCCAAACGAAGACACCATTGCAGGTAAGATATTTTATGTGATTCGGTGTGACTCATAAAGTACTGCAGTACATATGTATAGAACTAAATTAAATAGAGGCATCTGAAAGGAGCTATTTTTGTTGGCTCCCAACCTTTCTTTTTATTTATTCATGGAAAGCCTTTTAGACTGTCATTCATTCTCAGTACATTGGCATTTCTGATGAACTCTTCCCTCCTTGTGCTTTGGCAGAAATTGTGGGAATGTATTTTGCGCTGGATGCTGCCACCTAAAGCTGCCCATTCCTGATCAACAACTCTATGACCCAGTTCTTGTCTGTAACTCATGTTACGAACACATTCAAGTATCTCGTGCCAGGGAACTCATGAGCCAACATCTGAAGAAACCCATCGCTACAGCTTCCAGTTGAATGCCAGAGGAGATGATCTGTCCATTTTAGTACATTTGAAGGGAGGATCTGCTTCAGGTGTAATTTGAAAGGTTCTTTGGTGTGGCTCATGAAATCACAAAGATCAAAGACATCATCTTGAAAAATCCTCTTGGTACCATGAGACTGGAGCAGAGGAATTTCAGTTTGGCAGGACGTCTTCTACTGGAGAGATCCTCACCTTGGGGTAATGGTCCTGATCCAGACACAGAGTTTGGAAGATTAATATTGAGTTGGTGACTCCAGCTTCTTTCACCTGGTGGTCACAAGATGATGATTTCATAGATATTGCCTGGTGCAAAGTGCCCAAACAGCAATAGAAAGGCATATGTATAACCAAACTCCAAGTGATAACCAGACCCAGCTTTCCTCCACCTTGAAAAAGCAGATTATAGTATACAAGATAGGAATTCTTGTCCTATTTGAGATGAACTCTATTCTGTACCTCTGTGCTCTGTGTCTGTGCATGAAGGCTCAGTCTTTAGAGGCACTCCCTCTAGTTGCATTAGTACTGTCTTTCCATGGAGTTTGGTTTAAAGACTGGTTTGGCAAGTAGAGGTTTTTGATGTATGTTTTCACTTGGCTCATCAGCCAGCATCAGTGAATATTCAGTTTAGGGGAACAGTTCTAGGGAGTGAGACATTTTTGGGAGCAGAAGAAAACTGTTGATGTTTAGTTTTGGCAAAAATCAATTGTTTTGAGCTGCAAAGGTAGTTGTCACTCTGTTACACAATGGCAGCTCTTTTGAGATATGTACTGTGAAGAATGAGAAAGGAAAAGCAAAAATTATCCTTGTGAAGTATCTGCTGATTGTGCCCTACCCTTTGCACCTGAATTTTCCTAGTCGTCCTGGTGCTAACACAGGAGCTACACCTTGATCCTCTCCTGGCATGAAAATAAAGGTTTTTGTTGTTGTTCCATTGCCCACTTCCCTCATGTTGTCTTTCCCTTGGCTGCTGCCTCCTCTGGGTCACACTGCTTCTCATCCTGAACACTTGACACCTTGAGGGTAGAATCTAGTGTTTGGTTTTTACCTCCTAGAATATGCTGTTTGGTATGTGAGGGTTTCAGTACAAATGCTGCTGTCTATTTCTGTGCACTTAACAATGGAACCCAAACAGAAGAGAATAAAGCCTTGATACCAAAATTGGGAGAGAAAATGTGTCCATTTGGACCAAACATTTTTTTTGTTTTGTTTTGTTTTGATTTTGTTTTTTCATCTTAATGTGTACCAGTGGCACTTAACCAAAAGATACAGTAATATAGCCATGTACTGTGGTTGGGACAGATACAGTCTCCTTGACCTATAATAAGACCACTAGGATTTCCTTTATACATTTTCCTTAATTCATTGGTGTGTAAAATGTAAATTACATTTATGCTTATCCTGTTTTACAACTGCAGTAGTTGTCTTTCTCACTGCTATTTTCATGTTGCTTTCTAGAAAAAAAAATTCATTCCAAAATAACTAGAATCTGCATTTAGAACAAGAATTATTTATCCTGACCTTTTCTTCAGTCCTACAGAGAAGCATCTGTGCTTCTTTTGTACTTGCCATGGATGTAACCTAAAAAGTTTTGGCGTATTTAGGTCAGCCTGGCAGAACTTTTTTTTTTCCCCCTCCATTTTAAATAGAGCTGAATAATGGAGATTTTGTGTCTGGGAAATTCCTGAGATCATTGAAAAAGTAACAAACTATTCCTTGTCTCTGATACATAAAATTCTTTTAAGCATTTTTCTCAATCAGTAAAATTTACTGCCAGTCGTGAGTGTCTTTTTAATTAATTGCTTTTCATTGCACTGCCTGTTTTCAGGGGAATTGGTAACACTTGGGGAGACTGTATCTGTCTACTTTGTGTGACTGTTTTGAGGGACTATCCTATCAGTGAACAAACTGCATGGCCTTGGAGAGAGACTCTGGGCTCTTGGCTCAGAGACGTTCATCAAATACTCCTTTCAGAGCTGTTGTGGGTATAAGTGACATGATGTGGCCAAAATTCCAAACTGTGCAGTTGCGTTGTGACAAACATGCAATGTGCTATAAAAACTCAATACAGTTTAAATAAAATCTCTATATTAGTGCTGCTTTGTTGGGTCTTTTTATTCACTTTAATTTCTAAGAAAATGTAATGCTTGTTTTTTTGGTTTGGTTTGGTTTTGGTGTTTGACCATGAGAAAAGAGTAAAACGTACTTCATTCCAACAGTTTCTGTTCTTAAAATGAACTTTTTATCAGTATAACTTCTGTTATATTTGTGGCTATTGATTGGATAGGAATTTATTCTTATGGATTCTCTAGTATTCTATCCCATCTCAGGTGAGGTTCATTTCTCTTTAATGTCTGAACTGTCATCATCTGGTTGAGCAAGCACACAGAATTGT
The DNA here is from genome assembly GCA_007922755.1 of Pedetes capensis. Taxonomy (NCBI): domain Eukaryota; kingdom Metazoa; phylum Chordata; class Mammalia; order Rodentia; family Pedetidae; genus Pedetes; species Pedetes capensis. Next base: position 156,780 of record VMDO01001753.1, read on the forward strand.
AATTGTATTCTCTTGATTCCCTTCTGCCAGCCACCTCCGTTCTTAACTAACTTTAAGTTGTCTTGATCAAACTATTGGCTTGAAAGAGTGTAGTTTTGAAGGTATAAAATGCTACTATCTGAAAGATGAATTCAGAGAGGCAGGATATTGTATGTTCACCCCCTCCCCCCAGTTTTTATTCGGAGACCAGTAGTTCAAGGGATAGTAAAGATTAGAGTTAGGCCCTCTGTTCTCAGGAATGACTAGGGCTTTGTATTGCCTAACACACACTCTGCATTCTGAATCCCTACGAAGTGGGCTGTCAGTGCTGAAGTCCCCAGTCTTTTTTTTTTTTTTTTTTTTTTTTTTTTGGCAGGATTTAGAACTCCCTGGTGGGCGTCGCTCTTGGGCCTGAGTTGGGCTGTTTGGGGACTCTGAGAGAATGTGGCCTTGCGTCCCTGCCGCCAAGGGGCGGGCCTGATTACACCCAGTCAGCCGCGCGGCCGATACTCGAGGCCCCATTGGCTGCACTCAAGGGCGCGGCGGGAACTCGTGCGCGACTCGTGCGCCAACGGTCCCCGGGTCCTGGACGGCCAGGTGCCCACAGGAGGGGGCAGGGCGAAGGGAAGGCCCCGTGAGATCGAGAACGGTGGGAGAGCCAGGCTCGGCGGGGCGAGGCCCAGGGCCCGGGCGGGGGGCGATGGAGGAGGCGCTGCTCTCTACCCCCATCAACCCCAACAACTTCCCCGCCAAGCTGTGGCGGCTGGTGAACAGCCCGCGGTACCGCTCGATCCGCTGGGACGGCCGCGGCGAGGGGCTGCTCATCGACCAGCCGCTCTTTGAGGCGGAGCTGCTCAGCCCTCCCGGGCCAGGGGCCGGGGGCGGCGGGGGTGCAGGGGGCAGCGGCGGGGGTGTGGGCGCCCCCGGGGCCGAGCCGGAGCTCTTCAAGACCACCAACTTCACCAGCTTCATCCGCCAGCTCAACCTCTATGGCTTCCGCAAGGTGGTGCTGGGCGGGCCCGGGGCGGTGGGGCCCGGGCCTGGGCCGGGGGCCGGTGGGCCCGCGGGCGACGGGCCGCTCCACCACTTCCACAGCCCGCACTTCCGCCGCGACCAGCCGCAGCTACTGGTGCACCTCAAGAGGCTCACCAGTGCCAACAAGGCCAAGCTGGCGGCCGGCCTGGAGGTGCCCTGCCGGCCGCCCAACCGCTTCCAGAGGCTCCTCATCACGTCGGCCTCCGCCTCGGCCTCGGCATCGGCCTCCACCTCCCCGCTGCAGCACCAGGACCCGCCGCCACTGCCGTCCGCGGGGCCCCGCACGGAGCCACACGGTGAGTCGGGGCCACCCGGGCCGCAGCCTCTGCCCTTCCTGGGCACTGCACAGTGCATTTCCCCATGTCCTCTGAAGGACCCCAGCGAGCCACGTTCTGCTGTGCTCCTGATACGATACTCTAGGTCATGACACTTCCATTATTCTCACCAACACCAGCATCCGCACCCTAGGGCCTCCAGGACTTCCTGCGGGAGGAGGCCTCTAAGCGTATAGCCCCTTATGTATCCTCTACCCCCAAAACAGGCTGGGATTTAGCTCAGTTGGTAGAGCGCTGCACTGCAGTCTCTGAGGTCCTGAGTTCAATTCCCAGCACCCCAAAAATGGCAGAAGGTCCTGGCAATCCACTCCCAAGGCAATCCCGAAACAGTCAGCCATTGAAAACCCTATGAGGGTCGCTATGAGTCGGATACCGACTCGAGGGCACCTAACAACAACAACCTGCAAAACGGATCTCTGCTTTAGGCTTTCCTTCCATTCTTCCACAAGAGTTGAAACCCCAGGAGTTTGAACCTCAAGGGTTTACCTACTTCCAAACCTCTGTAGCCATTTATCTCCCCAAGACCCAGTGTCTTCACCTAGAATAAGTAGTTCTTTGAGGAAGCACGAGGTTAGAAAGAAAGCCAGAAGGTCCTCCATAGCTCCAGCAAGAATCAGAACAGTCACTCTACAGGATAAGGCAACAGGGAACAAAGTCACAGCCAAGAGAATTTAGAACATTAAGCCAACCAAGGGAAAAGTGGAAAAAGAAACTTGAGTGAAGTTTGTTCTGAAGGAACAGGCCACCTTCCACCTATTGACACATTTAAGAAATCTTGGGAGAAGTGTTATGATAGTAATCATATTTAAGGTCCCAAGTCATGTATACAATGGTAGACGTTGTTTATGTATCTTAAATGCAAAAATACAATTATAGATGGTTTACAAATTATTTGAGCTTGATACTTGCACTTCTGATATTATGATTACACAAACAGGCAACATGGTATTCTTTATGGCTCTAAAGTTTTAGTTAAAAAGAGTTTTAGAAAGCACACATTTATAGTCTTCGGATTTTTCACTGTTGGCTACAGTCTTTCAGAACTCAAAAAACTTTGTGTAAATCTGTATTTAGTAAAAGTTCAGAAACCCTTGGTGATAGTTATTTTATGGTCTTGGGTTTGAATGCTTTTCCCCTCTTCTATGAAGGAGAGGATTGCAATCATTCCCTTTCTCTGTTTAAAGAGTCCATGATATGAAACAGTATACCAACAAAGCAAGAGACCATAATGAGAGTTCTTCACTTTCAACTAGGAGTGTAAGAGAAACATTCCCAGCATGTTAATATGGCTTTAACAGAAAGAAGTCTGGGTTGCTTTTGAGTTATAGAAAAAAAATTAAATATGCAAATAGTATTATGTTCAGTTTAATGTAGGCCCAGTACTGAGGCAGTACTTTGTTCCTTTGGAATTTAGAAGATAAGGAACTAGGTTGTGTATCTGTGGAGTTTAGAAGATAAGGAACTAGGTTAGAGTTCTAGTAGAAAGTTGGGAAAATAGCAGTGGCATAGGAATGTTCTAAAGGAATTCTAAAGGAATATTAAGCTGCTTCCATGTGATGGCTATTGATTTTGGTGGGGAATTGTATGGGAAAAGGCAGTGGAGACAATTCCATGGAATAATTTGGCAGAAACTCTAACTCGAATTTTTTTTTTTTTTTTGCAGGTTATGTCTCTAGTGGACATAAGTAGAGAAGATGGGGAAATGTATTTTTGGGAGATAATGAGATAATCACTTCAAACAAAGAAACATATAAGAGCAAACTCTTGCTTCCTTTTTTCTCTTCTTAGATCTTCATTTTCCCCTCACCTGTCTTAAACCCAGTTGTATTTTAAGGAGTCCAATTTAATTGAAGAAAAACAGAGGCTATCTAGAATCCAAATTTATTCGGTTATAGTTGAGTTGGACAGCATTTTAAAGATTATTATTTGTTGAAAAATGCAAATTTAGGCCAGACGAGTGGTGCATGCCTGTAATCCCAGCGACTTGGGAGGCAGACGCAGGAGGATCACAAATTCAAGACCAGAGGCAGTCTGTGTAATTTAGTGAGACCCTGTCTCAAAAAGTAAAAAAAAAAAAAAATGGGCTGGGGGTGCAGCTCAGTGGTACAGCACTTACAAAGCATGCAAGCATAAGGCCCTGGGTTCAACCCCCAGTATTGAAAAAAAACAAAAGCAAATTTAATTTATATAGATATGTCAACACATACCAGGGTGCCAAAAAGTATGTATACATTTTATAAGATGTTGAGCTATGTATTAGTTTTCAAAGTTGAATTGAATTACAGTAAAATTGCACAGTATAACCTCTTGTAATTGCGGAAATCAATTGTGATTTGTAGTCATCTTTTGTTATTGATATATATTGAGCGATAGAATTTTAATGCAGTTAACGTGTATACATTTTTTTGGCATCCTCTGTGTAAAACTAGGTTGTCATTTTCGCACATTTTCCATTTTCTACCTGCTGATGTGTTCAGAAGGACAGCAAATATGGATTATCTACACCTTGGGTTGCCTGCAGCCATAGCCCTGTGGCATCCGATCCCGTCAGATCTCGGAAGCTAAGCAGGATCGAGCCTGGTTAGTACCTGCATGGGAGACCTCCTGGGAACACCAGAAGCTGTAGGCTTGGGAGAAGGACCTGGCAACCCTCTCCCAAAAATCAATCTGCCATTGAAAACCCTATGCACAGCAGAGAAGCACTGACAATAGTGTTTCCCCTGTTGTACAGAGGGTCGCTATGAGTTGGATACCAACTCGACGGCACCTAACAACACCACCACCACCTTAGGTTTGGTTCACTCGGCAATTGTGTTACTGGTTCAGGTGGAGGGTAAATTCTGTTTTAGGTCAAGAATTCTGGCGCAGGTTTGCTTTGTTCTCAATGTATGTTCTAAGTCTTCTATTTTTCCTCATCTAATTTTTATTCTTGTTGTTAGGTGCCATCAAATTGTATGTGATTCATAGCGACCCTACGCACAACAGAACAAAACACTTGCTGACATCGTGCCATGCCCAGCACTATGTCAATGCTTCTCTGCTATTCATAGGATTTTTGATGGATGATTGTTTTGGGATTGTTTCAGGAGTGGACTTCCAGGTCCTTCTCCCGTTTTTGTTGTGCTGGGGATCAAACCCAGGGCCTCAGAGAACATAGAGCAGCACTCTGTGAAGGACCTGGCAACCTGCTTCCTTAACAATCCCCAAATAATCAGCCACTGAAAACTCTATGGGGATTACTGTGAGTCAGACCCAACTCAATGACACCTAACAACAAATAATTTTTATTCTACTTGCCTTGGTTATGTGACTTACAACACTTTTTCCTAGCTTCTAATTTGTTTTCTATGTTCTACTTCAGCTTATGGTTTGAATATTTGCCCTTTACTGTAGAATCATCTATTTTAGGACCTAGTCCTCTTATTTAGATCCACTGAGCCAACTGTCCTGTTGAAGAGTATACTTGATAAGAAATGAAGATTCCATGTTTTTCCCTTTTTTGTTTGTCTGTTTTGTTTATTTTGTTTTTAGGGGCAATTTATTTTCCAATATTTGTTAAAATGTTCTCAACTAAGTAGCAAGGCAATCTCTTTGCCTGGGTATAACAAGCTACCAACAGACAAGTTTTGAGATTCTTTCCTAGGAATTGATTAGTTCAGTTTTACTTCCATAAAAGGAATAGATTTTTTAAAAACAGAAATCAAACCTGCCCTGCATTTCCAGAATTCTGGATTCAAACTTTGCCAAATGTATATTAAAGCTATTCTGAAGACATATAGGTGATGTTCTGTAAAGTTGGTCAGAAGAGAGCCCTATGAGCTCACCTTTAACAGGAGAATAAGAACTGAACATTTTAGTTCTTTATTTTAAAAAACTTAAAGGAATGCCCTTCTAATCTTAGCAGTATTTTTATGCTATGAGCATCTAAAATAGATAACCAGCCATCACTCAGTTATCATGCTAATAGAATTTATATTTTAATTCAGATTTCAACTAGAATTTAAGAAACCAAGGCAGGGAATTCTTTAATTAGCTGCTTAAGTTACTGACAAGCTGAAAAATTCCTCAACAGCCTATTCCTGAAGAGGTCAGAAAAACTAGAGAGCTATGTACACTATAGGCAACATATAGTTTTGGGATGTGAAGCATCCAAGGAGAAATTAAGTGCAGAGTAGTTTGGGAAGTTCAGAAACACCTGTTGTGAAAAACAAAAGTTTCTTTGGGAAAACAAAGATTGTCAGTGATAAGTTCAGACTATGTACGTATGAAATTGATAGTGAAGTAGCGTCATAAAAACTGGGTTTTGCACTTTAATGCAAAAGCCATATTTAAGAGGCATGTTACTTGAATACATTCAATCTTCTGAACAAGGGATTTTTTTTCCCCCATTAGGTAAAGAGCTCTTAATTTCCAGGAATCCAGAATTTGTGTTGTTAGTATGTGCGTATGTATTTGTTTATTTTTGGCATTAATGCTTTATTCTTTAAGGAAATTAAACACCATGGAAATAGAATGAGAGATGTATCCATGTTGAATGGTTAATAATCTATTTGGAAAAGTAGATATTTGAGTGACATTTTTCAACATGTAGTTTAGTCTTGTGTGGCACATAAATTTTCCTTCTCTTTTAAAGATTAGTTTAATAAAATCAATTGAAAGGAACTTATGAACTATATAATTTAATACACACAACTGTCAGGAATAAATTAGGCTCACTTCATTTATGTTCAAGAGTCATAATCTAAAATAAGTTCACCTTGCAACATTTATATTCTTCCTTTTTTCATTACATACTATTGCCCTTTCTCTGTCTTCATCTCTTTTTTCCTTTCTACCTTTCTAGATAAGGGAAAGCAAATACTTGCATCAGAATCTCTGAGCTTGGGTATGTGGATTTTTAACTAGCCCTCCTTATGATTCAGATACAAACCAGTGTTTGAAAGCCATTGATATTTGGGAAGGGATGCTACTAGAGATTTTCTAAAAGTAAAATAAAACCAAGGATAGGAATGTAGCTTAGTGGTAGAGTGGTTGTCTAGCATACTCAAGGCTGTAGGTTTGATCCCCAGCACCATGAAAGAAAGAAAGAAAGAAAGAAAAAAAAAAAAGAAGCCATCAAGAATGATTGATTGGAGAGATGAAGAAAACTAATGAATGCCAGGTGGGGTGGTGCATGCCTATAATCCCAGGGGCTTGGGAGGCGGAGGCAGGAGGATTGTAAATTCAAGACCAGAGGCAGTCTGCATAATTTAGCGAGACCTTGTCTCAAAAAAAAAAGTTAAAAAAAAATGGACTGAGGATGCAACTCAGTGATCCAGCACTTGCAAAGCATGCCACTGCGGGTCCCTGGGCTCAACCCCCAGTACCACAAAAAAAAAAAAAAAAAAAAAAAGAAAGAAAGAAAAAAGAAAAGAAAACTAATGAGATTTTTAAAACCCGACTTTATTTTTTAGCAGTACTTGGGGATTGAACCCAGGGCCTCGCACATATTTTGTAAGTGCTCTACCACTAAACTGTACCCCCAGGCCATTTTTTACTTTTTATCTTGAGACAGGGTCTCACTAAATTACACAGTCTGCTTCTGGCCTCCAACCTGCCATCCTTCTGCCTCTGCCTCCCAAATCACTGGGATTATAGGCATGTACCACCATGCCTGACCAAGCTTAACTCTTTTTTTTATTTTTACAAAGATTATTGTTTTAAAAATTGAAAGAGCAAAAAACATTACCTTTCTTTTTGGGTCATGTTACGATTCTCATTTGTTCTACCCATTTATGTGTATGGTAAAGTGCTATTTTCCTGCTTATTACTAAGGTTCTTAAATGGTTTGAAAGAATAAATGGAAAACTTCTAGGAAGTAGCTTACACATTGGAAAAAATCTGGGCAACCAATTGAGGTAAAAGGTAAAATGACTGAATCATTTATAAAAGACTTTTTACATTAAATATTTGATTTAACCTTTGGTTTAATGTTATTGTTTAGCCACATTACCTCTTATAACAGACATATTGAGGAACCACGCAAAATTTTATTTATTATTTTGGCATTTATATGCACTCTCATATTCTGGATTCCGAACTTGGTTTTACCAAAACTAAACTTCTGTTATGTTAAAAATACCTGATAGGTGAACAGTAAAGTATTTTTTGATCTTTGGTTTACTATGACTAGTGATATAATTTAAAATTAGTAAATGTGCTCTTCTTCTTTTATCCAGGACCAGTGGCTGTAGGACAATTTCACCGATCATTCCGGCGAGATAGTTTGTCTCCTTATTCCTACGTATCAACTTCCTCCCACAACCACAGCACTTTCCCTCTGAAAGGTTTAGATCGGACTCCGATTCCTCCTAGAACATGGCAGAACTCCCTTGGAATGCACCCTGGACAAGTGGAGACGTCTCCTACTTTTTCTGATAAAGGTGTTCCATTTCCTGTACTGCAGAGATTTCCAACTGAGGTTACCTATACGCTACAGCCCAGCGCAACATCTGTACATGTTCAACAAGGTCCTCAAACAATGGTCAGCTCCTCCCAAAAATATAGTAACTACACACCCTCAGCGCAATACTCCCAAGCCTACTATCCAACAGGTATGAGAAATTCAAGTTCACTGCCTTCTATTAAGGTAGTTTATAATAGCCTTTATATTTTTAATTACATTTTAATTTCTGTGTTTAAACAGAAATATTGGGAATATGCACCTAAGAAATTTCAAAGATTTCTTAGCATGACATATTTTAAACAATATATAAATTTTCATTGTGCTCTTAAGCATTGTGAAAATTCGTTGGTGCATAAAGATGTATATTTTTAGTGAAATGAAACTTGCATCTTCAAAACATATTCTAGTTATGAAACTAAGACTTAGTGCCCTGGAACCTTCCTTTAACTCTACTGTTGGTGCAGTGTTTATTTTGTACTTTTGAAAAATATATTTATAAGCCAAGAATCGTGATGCGCACCCGTAATCCCAGCAACTCGGGATGTGGAGACAGGAGGACTGTAGGTTCAAGGCCAGAGGCAGCCTATGCAATTTAGCCAGACCCTGTCTCAGACAGACAGACAGACAGAGAGAAGAAAAAAGGGGACATTCCATTACTTTTCTCAGTTATGTAGACCTGGAAGCAATCTCTAGAGGTATTTTGTTAGACTTCTTGAAGGGTATTTGGTCATCCCAGAGTGGACTAAACAAATTAAATGAAAGGAATTTAAATTAGAAAAAGGAACTAATTTTGTGGCCATTTAAAAGTTGTTAATCTGGTGACTCTTCTGTTTGTAATAGTACATGCTATTTTCTAGTTGTTAACATCCAGCTATATATTTCTATTATTGGCTCATTGTATTCTACCGAAATATAAAACTAAAAGGGATTGCTTTATTTTCCTAAAACATTTATGTTGAATCATATTAAAATAACAAAACTAGAATTTAAATTAGATTGGGTTCTGTAGGTTTTTAGAGCTGCTACTCTTTTGGTGGATGGAGTTGAGAAGGAAAAAGGGGAAAGAATTATATGGACTAAAGGCAAAATAGTACTTTTAATCATTTTGTCTACTAGTAAAAGGTGAAACATTTATATGGTCTGAAGAGAAACTAGAGTATCATTTTGCCTATTAGAAATTTTTAAAAATACTATCATATGTAGGCTGGGATTTAGCTCAGTTGGTAGAGCGCTGCGCTGCAGTGTCTGAGGTCCCAAGTTCGATTCCCAGCACCACAAAAATGGGAGAAGGACCTGGCAATCCACTCCCAAGGCAATCCCGAAACAGTCTGCCATTGAAAACCCAATGAGGGTCGCTATGAGTCGGATACCGACTTGATGGCACCTAACAACAACAACAACAATCATATGTAGAAAATGATTGAAGCCTAATATTTTTTCCATATTTGCATCTACTTTTGTGAAGAAAAATATCTGTGCAATCTTTAAAAACAGGCCACCAGGCACGGTGGCACATGCCTGTAATCCCAGCGATTTGGGAGGCAAAGGCAGGAGGATCACAAGTTCCAGACCAGAGGCAGTCTGCGTAATTTAGCAAGACCCTGTCTCAGAAAGTGAAAAGATGGGCTGGGGGTGCAGCTCAGTGGTACAGCACTTGCAAAGCATGCAAGTGTGAGGCTCTGGGTTCAACCCCCACTACCGAAAAAATCAAAAATAAAAATAAAATAAAAAATAAAAACAGAAGGTTACTAATTTTGTATTTATAATTTATATATCTTAAATATAGCAACACATAGGGTCTGCTTTTTTATTACTGGAGAGTTTAATCCCACTTTTTAATAATTAGTCATTGCTGTCTAAATTATGTGGGCTGCATTCCATGTATGCATAGAATACATGTAGAGAGAGTTAGTTTCTGCCTCATATTTGCTTTGCATTTTGTAACCCAAATAAACAACTATTTCCCTTTCCTTTCCTTTTCTCAGACTATTAAAGACTTAAAAGCTTCTGGGGAGTTGAAATTTGGAAGGACTTCAGCAGAGAGATGTAAAAATGTGCTCTGACCTTCCAAGTTAGAATTTTAGAGACATTTTCCTATGGAAATATTAGATATGGTGGCTTGGGTGCTATATTACTAAAACCTCAAGGTACAGATATTATAATCTGAATGTTTTTTCTATGGGAAAATGTATTCTAAGTTCTAAGCAATCCTCAAAAACTCCTAGCTCTAAGTTTTATGAGAACTGTTACTGGGAAAATGGATCTAGGTGTTACTGGCATTACTGGAGAGCTACAAGTGATACTTTGGTCCTTGTGTTCACCATTTAAAAGAATTCAGACATGACATAGAAAATAATAGCATGGAATATAGACAAGGTTTATGGTAACGAGATTATATGCCTTTAAGGAGTAATTACTAGGGAAAACTGAGGCACCTGGAGAAGTTTGGCTAAATTTGAAAAAAACTTAGAGTAATCTTAGTTCTTTAGCTGAATTGGACATTCCCCTGGCAAAGGACAAGACAGAGACAGAGCAGAAGAAAAGTTAAACAAGTTTTTTTTTTTTTCCCCAAAAGAATGCGTCTTGGATAGACAGAGAAGGTGACCCCTGAGAGAAGGGGAAGCACACAAGCAGTGATATCTGTCCTTTCATTTTGTTAAAGCAGTGGTATGCCTGGTGTGATGTGCGCCCTGGACACCCCATGTGATGTAAGCCCTAGGCATGAGAACTCAGACTTTTCCTTTCTCAGACAGAGAGGAAAGCCTCTTGTGGGTTAGTTGTCTTGTGTGGTTTAGGGTATATTGAGACTGGGGTCTTTGTTTTGTAAAATGAGTTAATGGACTTCCTTAGTATTTTCAAAAGAATTGGCCCCTAGATAGATGTCTGGGAATGGTCTGCTGTTGTTCTTAACCTGAATTATTGGGCAGCCATTGATCTCAATTAAGGTGTAAGGTTCATTAGAATAGTGTCCTTCCACTGTCCTGGGAAGTTCATTCTATATATCATGGCTGGAAGCGAGAGCCTTTTTAACTTAATTTAATTTAACTAATCTATTTATTTATTGTGGTATTGGGGGGTTGAACATAGGACCTTCCACATACTTTGCAAGTGCTCTACCACTGGGCTGCATCCTGGACCATTTATTTATTTATTTTTATTTTTAGTCAGGGTCTCCCTAAGCTATGCAGGTTCCCTCTGGCCTCAACCTCACGATCCTCCTGCCCCAGTCTCCTGAGTTGCTGGAATTATAGGCATGGGCTACTGTGCCTGGCTGCCCAGCCCATTTTTTACTCTCCCTCCCTACACACACCCCCACACCCCGCCGTACTGGAGGTTGAACCCAGGACTTTGTGCTTGCATGCTCTGCAAGTGCTGGACCACTGAGCTGCACCCTCAGCATTTTTTTTTTTTTTTTTTTTTTTTTTTTTTGAGACAGGATCTCGCTAAATTATGCAGACTGCCTCTGGTCTTGAGTTTGCGATCCTCCTGCCTCTGCTTCCGAGCCACTGGGATTACAAATGTGTACCACCACGCCTGGATCTACTTTTTATTTTTAGACAGGGTCTCACTAAGTTACTCAAGTTGCCTCTGGCCTTGAACTTGCAGTCCTGTTGCCTCAGCCACCCAAGAGCCTGGGATTACAAATATGTGCCACCACACCCAGCTGTGAGAGCCATTTTTAAACCCTCTTTTCCTTCCTCATGACCTGCTAATATCTTGCTAATCATCCTAACAAGAACCAGTTATATAAAACTCACCAGGAAATGCCACAAATACTTATTATTATCTGTTCACTATAGAAATGCAGCCATACCACCGTGGCCTCAGATCCCATCAGATCTCAGAAGCTAAGCCAGGTTGGACCTGGTTCGTACTTAGATGGGAGACCACCTGGGAACACTAGGTATTGTAGGCTTGGGAGAAGGACCCAGCAACCCACTCCCAAAAAACAATCAGCCATTGAAAATCCTATGAAGAGCAGAGAAGCACTAATAATACTGTTTCACCCATTATACATAGGGTTGCTATGAATCAGACACTGACTCGACAGCACCTAACTATAACTATAGAAATGCTATTTGTTAAATTATGATTTTGGAAATGTTATTGTAAAACCATTGTAGCTTGATTGTTAACTTATAAATGGAAAATTACCTCCAGGAGGTTAACATATGGACTAGGAGACATTTCAAGTAAAGGGACTAGGTTATAGTTTAGTGATAGAGCACTTGCCTACCTTGTATGAGGCCCTGGATTACAACCCCAGTACTGAAAAAAAAGAAAAAAAAAAATCATAGGTGAGTGCTGCTGTTGTTTTGATAGTAGATCGGACATATAAAATAGAATCTTATGTTGTCTTAATTTTATTTTGTCAATATTTAATGAAGATAATTGAAATGACTAAAGTATCTGAGATTATGAGAATAAGAAATCTTATGGCTTCATGGTGACTTATAATACATGATATAAAGTAGGCAAAACTACTTTATAAATAGAAAGTTGTATTATTAAATACAAGGAACTATGAAAGAGAAAATGCCATAAAAATACTGTACAAGTGTTTATCCACTCCAAATTATGGTGAAGAAAACAAAGTAATGAGCAGTTTCTCCAATATTTAGTGAATTTCTATTTATGGACAGCATTATAAATGACTTTCCCAAAGTTAAGTAGAATATTACTCTCAGAGGCAATATAATAATCATTTCCAAATTCAGCTAAGTTATAACAAAATAACTAATTTTAGCACAACGATCATATTTCAGTCCTTTTAAAATAAACTATGTGACCTGAGCTTTGGACTAAATTTTGAACTAAATTCGGCTAAATTTTTATTTACAAAAACCTTTTACTTCATTCAAAAATTAGTTGTGTTAAAAATAAACTTGGATCTAGTTTTCAAATAGTATAACCAGCAAATTTTGAGTTTTGTAATTTTTCATAAATTAATAATTTCTTTAGTAAAGCTAAACTCCAAAACTAAAAACTTGCCACCAGACTGACTCATATAAAGTGACTCATCAAAATCACTTTTCTGTTCTCCTACAGAGAGATAATGTTGTTTATTCAATGTTAGTTGACTCTTTTTAGTCTTGCCCTATCTAGAATTCAGGTCTTTTTTCCTCTGATGTTATTTTCAGAGTGCTACTATAATTTCCCTCTTTTATAGAAAAACTTCATTTTAGCTGGGCAGCATGATGTGCGCTGGAGCAGTAGGATTTGTGAGTTTGAGACCAGAGGCAGCCTGTGCAGTTTAAGTAGACCCTATCTCAAAAGAAAAAAGAAAAATAAAATGTATAGGAATGTGGTTTAGTACTTGCTGAGCATGTGTGAGGTCCTGGGTTCAAACTCTTCCCCACCCCCAGTACTGAAAAAAAAAAAAAGAAAAGAAAGAAAGAACGAAAGAAAAATTTCATTTTAAACATTTTAATTTTACTCATTTTCTACTATGTATTTGAACATTTGGGAGAAGGACCTGGCAACTCACTCCCAAGAATCAATTCGCCATTGAAAGCCCTATGAATAGCAAAGAAGCAGTAACAATACTGTTTCGCCTGTTGTAAGTAGGTTGCTATGAGTCAGATACTGATTTGAGTGCACCTAACAACAATATTTGAACCTATATACTATTCATACACTCATAATTTACATATCAGGTCTTATAGTGAGGAATTTTTTCTTTGACTAACATTGTATGCTGAATTGACTCAAAATCAACTTTGTTTTCTTTTCAAAGTTACATTTTCAGGTCAAAGCAATGATTAACAAGTCATTGTTGTTGTTAGTTGCCCTCCAGTTGGTATCCAACTCATATTGACCCTACATACAACAGATGAAACACTATTGTCAGTGCTTCTCTGCTACTCATAGAGTTTTCAATGGCTGATTGTTTTGCGGGGCCAGGGGGAGTGGGGAGTGGGCTGCTAGGTTCTTCTCCCAAGCTTAAAGCACCTGGTGTTCCTAGGCAGTCTGCCATCCAAGTACTAACCAAGCCCAACCCTGCTTAGCTTCTGAGATTTGATGGGATTGGACGTCACAGTGGTATAGCTGCAGGCTAAAAAATTGTAGCTACCCTAATTTCACTTTTGTAAAACACTTATATAGCAATCACGTTGACTAGGCACTGTTCTAAGCACTTTCTAAATATTCATTCATTTAGTCTTTACAATAACTTTATAAGGTAGGTAGGGTAATTATTCTGATTTTATAGAGGAAGAGACTGAGGCACAACTAATAAATGTCAGGCTGGGAAAGAAACGTAAGTAATCTGATTCAAGAATTTTCAAATCTTTTGACCACTGTCCCCTGCTGCCTGTGTGCCTGCATTAAAAAAGGCCTTTGGGGGGTTTTGTCTTATTTCTCTCTGTCTCTCTCTCTTGTCCCTCTCTCTCTCTCCCTCTCAGACACATACACACACTTTTTGTGTTACTTGGGAGTTGAATCCAGGGCCATGCATATACTTTGCAGGTGCTCTACCACTGGGCTGTACCCCTAGACCATGTATTTACTTATTTGTTTTTTGAGACAAGGTCTCTAAGTTTTATGCAGCCTGCCTCTGGCATCAAACTCAGAATCCTCCTGCCTCTGCCTCCCACATCACTCGTATTAGAGGTGTGCGCTGCCATACACAGCTTATTTTTCTTTTAAAGGAATCTTTTGGTATATTTCTTCCCCAGAGTTAGTTATTCCCAGATAAGGTAGGTAGACAGTTCAGAGATTAATGGAGGGATCTACTCTGGTGTACTACTTGTGGCATTGGGACTGCTCTTGGTTATTGATTCATTCTAATCAGTGGAAGCCTACTCTACCTACTAGAATGGGAGGCATAGTTTGGGGTACAGCAGGGATGCCTCTCAATCATTTTTGTGTCGCTTATACCTAGCATAGTGCTTGGTTATAATGGGCCCTTGGTAAATAATCTATTGACTTAAAAGAACTAGTTCTAGTTCCAGTTTTGCAGTTTATCATCTAATGTGACTTTTTGTTGATTATTTTACACAGCTCAGGCTCAATTTCCCTTTCTATAAAGTAGTCATAATAGTTTGGATCAGGAACTAAATAAATTAATGTATATTAATTGACTTTGTAAAATTTGAAATACTACATGTAAAGGATAAAATATTTTAAAAGCTGTCTTTTAAATGAGCCTAGATATTAATACTTTAAGGGCTAAATCAAGTAGTTTATAAGAATATATACTTTACCACAGAGTGCAGAAGATACTTTTATTTTTATTGAAAAACATATATCTATCCTATTATCGCCTACACAAATACCATCCTGGCATCCAGTCTTGTCAACTCTTAGAAGCTAAGCAGGGTTGGGCCTGGTTAGTCCTTGGATGTGAGACTACCTAAGAATACTGAGTGCTGTAGGCTAGGGAGAAGGACTTGGCAGCCCACTCTCGAAACAATCAGCCATTGAAAACTCTATAAAGAGCAGAGAAGCTCTGACAAAAGAGCAGGGCATGGCCAAGTGTCGGATAGTGTTTCATCTGCTGTACATAGGGTCGCTATGAGTACGACCTGACTTGACAACACCTAACAACAACAACAACAATCCTATCATAATTTAAAATTTTTTCTGAATTGGCCCGTTGGGCAAAAAGGTTGCTTTACTTTTTATTGATTGATTGATTGATTGCAGTGCTGAGGATGGAACCCAGGGCCTTATGCATGCTAGGCAAGAGCTCTACCACTGAGCTACATCCCCAACTAAGTACACTTAAATTTTAAGTGTTTGATCCTTAGATTTCTAATCCTATATGATGAACGTAAACAAATACAAAGTATGGAGTTAAAACAGTTTTCCAGAGTTGTTACTCTTGTACTCAGGTAGCCTGTATTGTCATTTCTCTGAAAAGATCTGATTTTAAACTTATGAAAAAGAGGGACCTGGCCTCAGAATGCCTCTTTTACCTTCCAGCAGAAGCAAAACAAAAGCACAATCAGAGTTGCCTCTTGTTTATTATGATAAAATATGTCTAACATAAAACTCACCATTTTAACATTTTCTGTGGCATAAAATACATTTGCCATTACTATCATGCTCTCCAGAATTTTTTTTATCTTTTCCAGTTAAAATTCTGTATCTATCAAACACTAACTCCCCATTTTTTCCTCCCCAATCTCTTGCAGTCCACCATTCTACTTCGTGTCTCTGAATTGGACTAAGTACCTCATATAAGTAGCATCATGTAATATTTAATATATAAATTTACCACTTTAGCCATTTTAAATGTACAATTCCTTGCCATTAATTACATTCACAATATTGTGCAGCCATCACTAATATGGCCAAAACTTTCATCACATGTATGAAACTACTCATTAAGCAACACTTTCCCATTCTTCCTTCCTTGCAGCCCCTACTAATCACTAATCTATTTTCTGTCTCTATGAATTGACTACTCTAGGACCTTCATATAAGAAAAATAATATGTTATTCATCCTTTTATGACTGGCATATCTCACTGAGCATAATGTCTTCAAGGTTCATCCACTTTGAATTATGTGTCAAATTTTCCCATAAAGGTGGAATAATAATCCGTTGTACGAACGTACCATATTTTGCTTATCCATTTATCTGTTGAAAGACACTGAGTTGCTCCTACCTTTTGTGAATATTGCTACTATGAACATGGGTATACATATTTTTTTGAGATAGGTCTTGCTATAAATAGCCCAGACTGTCCTTAGACTCATGATCCTCCTGCCTCAGTCTCTGGAGTGCTGGGACTAAAGGAGTGGCCAACACACCCAGTTTACAAATAATCTTTTCAAATGCCTGTTTTCAGTTCTCTTGGGTGTACAGATGCATCCTAATTTATGATGGGAATATGTCCTAATAAACCCATGAGTTGAAAATATCATGCAAAATTGCATTTAACATACCTAACATACTGAATTATCATAGCTTAATAACAGAATCCATTGTAGAGCATCAGTGGTTTACTCTCATGACACAGTGGCTAGCTGGGAACTGTGGCTCACTGCTGCTGCCCAGCATCTCAAGAATATGGTACCACATATCACTGGCTCAAAAAAGATCATTTTTCAAAGTATAGTGTCTATCAGATGTGTATTACTTCTGCATCATTGTAAAGCTGAAAAATCCTAAATTGAACCATCATAAATAGAAGACTATATACCCAAAAGTTGTTTGTTTGTTTGTTTGTTTTTTGCGGTACTGGGGGTTGAACCCAGGGCCTCGAGCTTGCATGTTTTGCAAGTACTGGACCACTGAGCTGCACCCCCAGCCCTTTTTTTTTTTTTTTTTTTTTTTTTTTTTTGAGACAGGGTCTCACTAAGTTACGCAGACTACCTCTGGTCTCAAACTTGCGATCCTCCTGCCTCTGCCTCCCGAGCCACTGGGATTACAGGCGTGCGCCACCGGGCCCAACCCAAAAGAACTTTTCTTTACCTCGCCATAAATGAGATGCCAGAATTCTAGTTGCAATACTTATTTATTTTGAAATTAAACTGCTTTTTTTCCCTTTCTCCTTCCACAAACTTTCTCTCTCTCTCTCTCTCTTTCTCTCTACTCCTCAGCTTTTCTCTCTCCAACGACCATGTGCTCGCCTATCCCTTCTGTCTAAGGTACTTTTCCCTCTAGAAGCCTACTTAACTCCATTCTCTCTGACTTTCCCTTTCCTTGTTGTTGTTGTTGTTAGGTGCCATCGAGTCGGTATCCAACTCATAGCGACCCTCATAGGGTTTCCAATGGCAGACTGTTTGAGGATTGCCTTGGGAGTGGATTGCCAGGTCCTTCTCCCATTTTTGCGGTGCTGGGAATTGAACTCAGGACCTCAGAGACTGCAGTGCAGCACTCTACCAACTGAGCTAAATCCCAGCCCTTTCCCTTTCCTTAGGGAATAGAAATATCCTTATGAAGATTCACCCAGGGATCCCAGTTTATTTTAAATTCTTTTGCAGATCTACCTAAGCATCCCCAGGTGCCTCAATTTTTAATTATTCCTTAAAGATGTACTATCTTTAATAAGGGGCTGGGATTTAGCTCAATTGGTAGAGCGCTGCTCTGCAGTCTCTGAGGTCCCGAGTTCGATTCCTAGCACCACAAAAATGGGAGAAGGATGTGGCAACCCACTCCCAAGGCAATCCTGATACAATCTGCCATTGAAAACCCTATGGACAGCATTGAAAACCCTATGGACAGGGTTGCTATGAGTCAGACACGACTCAACGGCACCTAACAACAACAACAACAACAACATCTTTAATAAACCTATACTCTCTATGGGCTGGAGTTTAGCTCAGTTGGTAGATTGCTACTCTGTACTTTCTGAGGCCCTGGATTCAATCCCCAGTACCACAAAAATGGGAGAAGGACATGACAATCCATTCCCAAAGCAATCTTGAAACAAGCAGCCATTGAAAACCCTATGGACAGCAGAGAAGCACTGATAAGAGTGCTGGGCATGGCATAGTGTCAAGGAGTATTTTGTTCTGTGGTATATAGAGTCTCTATGAGTTGAACCTGACTCGATGGTACCTGACAACAACATACTCTCTACTGTATAAAGAGAGAGAGCGAGAGCGAGAAGGAGATATTAAGCTCACTATTAACTTTACTATTACAATTGCACATTTTGTATTGACATGGTGCTATCCTGGAGAAGATTCAAATCCAAAACATTTTAGTTCAGGACATCAAACTGAATCTAAATTCAGACCCTGGTTCCATTCTGGTTCAAGCATTATTTGTGGTGTAACATGTAGTAATATTTGTGCATAGGTTTAAATCCAATGTGTGGACAGGAAGGCTGCACACTGAACCCAACCCTGAACCTGAGCCCAAACACAGTGAAAATTGGATTTAGGTTCAGCTTTTAATTTTTTTGTGTGTCATTAGCTATTTAAAATGGGGAGAAAAAAAGCCAAGTATGATAGTTCACATCTGTAATCCCAGCACATGGGAGGCTGAGGCAGGAGGTTTGATGTGAGTTCAAGGCCAGCCTGGGCTACACAATGAGACCCTGTCTCAAAAAAAAAAACAAAAAATACCTAAATGAAAATAAAAATTTAAAAAAAAAAGTTGAAAAATATTTTATCTATCTACACATAGGATTAAATTTTTAAACCTGAAAAAAAATTTTAAATCTGAACCCAACAGACAGATCTCAAATCCTCTAAATTTTAACATATTGAACCCACACCCAAACTTGAGCCCAATTTTTTGTTGTTTTGAAGCCCTATTTTAGTTATACAGTGTTTGGATTACTTTCATAGGATAAAGTGTACAATTGTTTGCCTCACTTATAATGAGGGCAATAATTTTCAGTAATTGTGGATTTTTTATTACTTAGAACATTTTTTTAAATGTCATCAATTCTTATATTTATATCTGAAATGGGTTCCTGTTCATTTTTTATACTTTTTTATGCTACATGCAGTTTAACGTCTTAAGTGAACATTGCCTTCAGGAAGACATTGAGAGATCCTTATACAGATGAGCATGTCCTATGACATAGTGACAAATTCAGTTTAATAAATGTTGTTAGGTGCCATTGAATTGGTGTCTGACTCATAGTGACCCTATGTACGACAGGCAAAACAGTATTGTTAGTGCTTCTCTGCTATTCATAGGGTTTTCAATGGCTGATTATTTTGGGGGAGTGGGTTGCTATGTTCTTCTCCCAAGACTATAGCACCTGGTGTTCCAGGCAGTCTCATATCCAAGTACTAACCAGGCCGACCCTGCTTAGCTTCTGAGACCTGACAGGATCAGACATCACAGTGGTATGGCTGCAGGCTTTATAAATGTTAGTGCTTTCATAATGCACAGTAATTTGTTGTATACTAAGCTCATAGTTGGATTTCTATACCTAGATTTTCCTATTCAGTATACTGATACCTTACTTTGTTCTATTTTTGTTTGTTTATTTATTTATTATTGTTATGTTTTGGTTTTTTGTTTGTTTGTTTTGTTTTGTTTTGTTTTGTTTTTTTGAGACAAGGTCTTGCTAAATACTCCAAGCTGACCTGGAACTCAAGGTCCTCTTGACTCAACCTGGCTAGTTTCAAACTCATGATTCTGCTGCCTAACCCTCCCCAGTGTTGGGATTACAGGCATGCACCACCACACCTGCCTGCAAAGCTAGGTATCATTCCTTTTGGTGGGGAGGTGGGATGGGTGGCTTGGTGCTGGGAATCAAACCCAGGGCTTTATGCTTGCTAGATCAGATTTCAAAGAATGGCTTGTACTGAATGTGTGAAAAATCTTAAGTTGAACCACGGTAAACGGGACTGTATACCCAGTCCTCTATCGCCAAAGTACATCTCCAGGTTGGTCTGTTTTGCTGACTATACAGAATTGGATTACATTGGTAAAAAGACAGCCACTGAGAAATCTTTTGGGATTGTGATCTGTTCAAGCCCTCCTTTCCTTCATACAGGTACCTTTCTGCTTTTCATTTGTTACTAGGCACTTTACTGGACATTCACTGTTTTGCTGTTTTCTTACTTACCAAATCAGCTATCAACTGTATATTAACATGTTCTCTGTTGTATATTATAGTTTTATTTCTCGAAGAAAATTATTTTAAGAAATATTTTAACAGCTACTCAAAATTTTTAACCAATGTAGTCAGACCACTGATGTATCAGCAGAATAAATGTAACCCTTTCATTGATTTATTTGTAATGAAACATTGCTTTTTGGCGCCTTTACGGATGAAAATCTGCAGCTCAAGACTATGTCTTTACTAGCCACTAGGGGGCTCGGTTTTTACTCCAGGGAAAAAGTTTTTTTTTTTTTTTTTTTCTGGTTTTGGCACACCCTGCAGACCCTGATCCTTATTTGGCTATTTGGATTCAGTTTATTTCATAGGATGTTAATGCTTTCAAATACCCTGGAAAATCAGATTCAAGTCCAAAACATTTTACTCATATATTTGAATAACTTCCAAAAGATCAAATGTAGGAACCTGTTTGCCTAACCTGTATCAGAAGTTACTACAGCTTGAATTCTCTGTAGCAACAACCTTGTTGTTGTTGTTGTTAGGTGCCATCAAGTCAGTGTCTGACTCATAGTGACCCTACATACAACAGATGAAACACTATTGTCAGTGCTTCTCTGGTATTAAAAAGGGTTTTCAGTGACTGATTGTTTTTTGGTAGTGGGTTGCTGAATCCTTGTCCCAAGCCTACAGCACCTGATATTCCCAGGTGGTCCCCTATCCAAGTACTATCCAGGTCCAACCCTGCTTAGCTTCTGAGATCTGACAGGATTGGACACCACAGTGGTACGCCACGGGTGTGGCAATCTTAGTAATATATGAATTTTTTAATCACTGAAATTGTTTATAAAACTCTATCATTCAGAGACTCTCAGTGCTTATATTAATATCTGAACTAGAAATCTGTCCATTATTTCAAATTCTTCTGTGTGTAAACTTTAATGACTTAAAGTGCACGTGATACCAAGCAAAAATATTTCTTTCTAGTACATCTTTATGAATGTCTGACATTTTAAAAATCAACAGTCAATAATGGAGAAATGGGAGGCATTTCAGTCAATTTTTATAATCCTTAGGCTAATTAGCTTTCACAGATTAAGGAATGAGATTATTTAGTAATTTTATTAGCATACTCAAGATATAAAAATTGTGAACATAAAAAGTTGCCACCTTATAAAATATATTTTTAAAGATATTCAGCAAGTAGAGTTCTCATAAAGTTAAAATATTACTTTTCAGGTAGAAGGAAAGATAAAAGCATGTGCTTTGAAGTTTGCTTACTGGCTCTATTACTACCAGTTTTGGGACTTCTGGCAAATCCTTAATGTCTCTGAGTTTAGTTTACTTATTTTGTGAGGTAATGTTAATACCTCATCTGATTGTTATTTGAAGCAACATATGTAAAGTATCTGCCACTGTGCCTGGAGCATGATAGGCATTCAATACATATCATCATCTGTTTAAAGATGTGATGTTGTAAATGATTCTCATTCATACTGGAGAGTCTCTTTGTAGAAAAGAAGGAGACTCAATCTATTAAGACTGCATCTGGGCCGGGTGCTGTGGTGCACGCCTGTAATCCCAGCGACTTGGGAGGCAGAGACAGGAGGATTGCAAGTTTGAGACCAGACAGTCTGGGTAATTTAGTGAGACCCTGTCTCAAAAAAAGTAAAAACATGGGCTGAGGGTGAAGCTCAATGGTACAGCACTTGCAAAGCATGAAAGTGTGAGGCCCTGGGTTCAACCCCCAGTACCACAAAAAAAAAAACAAATAAAAATTAATAAAAGGCTGCATCTGTAAGTATAACTATTCCAGTACAAAGAGTTTGACCTTTTCATGATGTCCTAACTTTAAAGAGAAAGCTTAGAAAATGTATTTTTGGGTTTGATTACTAACACCACAAAAAGTTATTTCTTTAGTTAAAATAAAATAATAGTTGCTAGCATTTATTGGCCTGCACCCGTAGCACTGTGGCGTCCTATCCCATCAGATCACGGAAGCGAAGCAGGGTCGGGCCTGGAAGCTAAGCAGTGTCACGCCTGGTTAGTACTTGGATGGGAGACCGCCTGGGAACACCAGGTGCTGTAGGCTTGGGAGAAGGACCTGGCAACTCATTCCCCAAAATCAATTCACCATTGAAAACCCTATGAAGAGCAGAGAAGCACTGACAATAGTTTTTCTCCTGTTCTGTGTAGGGTTGCTATGAGTGAGACACTGGCTCGATGGGACCTAACAACAACAAGCATTTATTGATTGCTTACTGTCTTCCATTACTATTCTAAGTGCTTTATGCATATTGGCTCATCCATTCCTTACAACAGTCATATTAGGTAGATTCTGTTATTACTCCTGTTTTAATAGAATGTAGAAACTAAGACCCAAAGAGATAAACTATGCTCAGATTTACACAACTACTAAACTGTGGGGGGCTGGTGTTTAACTCAGTTGATAAAGTGCTGCTCTGTGCTCTCTGAGGACCCAGGTTCAATCCCTAGTACTGCAAAAATGGGAGAAGGATGTGGCAATCCACTCCCAAACCAATTCCAAACAATCATCCATTGAAAACCCTACGAGAATCACTATGATTCAAACCTGACTCCGAGGCACCTAACAACAACAACTAAACTGTGGAGTTGAACTTCAAAGCCAAGTGGTCGATCCACATTCCTAACTCCTTGTCTAAATGGCAAAAACAGTTTTTGCATGTATTTCTATCAGAGGCATTGTTCAATGGTAGGAACATTTGAAGAATATTTTCTACTTACTTTACTCTTTTTTTTTGTTTTTGCAGTACTGGGGGTTGAACCCAGGGCCTCGAGCTTGCATGTTTTGCAAGTGCTGGACCACTGAGCTGCACCCTCAGCCCTTTTTTTTTTTTTTTTTTTTTTTGCTTTTTGAGACAGGGTCCCGCTAAATTATGCAGACTGCCTCTGGTCTCGAACTTGTGATCCTCTCGCCTCTGCCTCCTGAGCCACTGGGATTACAGGCATGTGCCACCGTGCCCAGCACTTACTTTACTCTTTAAAACACTATCTCCTCCAAATGGTGGTTACTGCTAAATGATTGAAATAATTATTTAGGAATTCTAATGTAGTCTTCTATTTTCAATAAAATGAGATTATTTTCAATAAGAATAAATATTTGATTAGGAAGGTAACAAAGTGTTTAGGTGCTATAGAAATTGCTTAAAGTAGACATGACCCTTTTAAAGTTTATTATCAAGCTTATTATATTACCATGTTATTTTTAACAAATAATACCACCTAATTGGACTAAAGTATAATTTTTTTAGACACATAAAGGAAGTTCTTCTGAGCTCTTCCCAGGCTGAAAGAGGGCAGTGCCTTGAATGCTGTGTAGAGGTTTATTTTGGTTGATGGCTTGTCTGTGTTTGACTTTGTTCCAGCTGTGCTACAGTGCTGCTCTCCTTCCAGCCATATGGATGCCCTAAGTAGTTGTGTCACTCCCACTGCCTCTTCCTATGCACACTGCAACTACTTCCAGGTAAGATTCTTGGATGCACTATAGTTCCTATGCAATATTACTGACCTTGCAAAATTTCAAAATGCAATTTTATATTAATGAGTAGCTAGGGGTAAGCTGTGGATTATGGACTCAGTTTTCTCAGTTCTAAAGAAAAGGAAGTGGACGTGAATATCTGAGTATTACTCTTGGCTAGCACTGTCCAGTATCGTGGTCACTATCTATACATGGCTTTCATTTTATTTTAGTTTGGGTTTGGGTTTTTTACAACAGGGCATTGCTGTGTAGCCCAGACTGTCCTCAAACTTGAGGTCCTCCTGCCTTAACTTCCTGAGTGCTGGGATCACAAGTCTGCCCCACCAAGCCTGACTCATGTGGCCTTTTAAATTTGAACTTTTGGGTTGGGGATGTAACTCAGTGGTAGAGCACTTGTCTAGCTTGTGCAAGGACCTGGGTCTGCTCCCCAGCACCACAAAAATTAATTAATTAATTAAAATTAAATGAAAATTTAAAATTCATTCCTTAGTCACACTAGCCACATTTCAGTTGCTTAATAGTCTCATATAGCTAGTGGCTACCAAATTGTGCATCACAAAATAGAACATTTCCATCATCGATGAAAGTTATTTTGTTCAGTACTCTTCTGGACTTTTGAGTGGTAAAATAAATATAAGACAAACCCTAAAAATATATGAAATAAGAAATTCAAGTGGTGGCCTCTTTGAGCCTTAGCCGGCATGTTGTAAGCACTTCAATTATCTTGTCATTATATCTCAGGAAATAACTGCTTTGATTGAAATGCTTTATACTGCTATTTTAGTATAAAATTAAATTTCATGATTTGTATTTTTATGCTATAACTGCTAGATTGGAACTGTGTATTTCCCTTGGATAACCATCTAGTAGAGATAGTTTTAGTTCTAAGAGAGTTGTGTGTGTGTATTGCTGAAGATTGAACCCAGGGTCTCATGCATGCTACACAAGCATTCTACTACCATTGAGCTACACCCCCAGCCCAAGAGAATATTTTACTAATGGCATTAGTGTGCTCAAAACAATATTCCTTTAAAAAACAAACAGTGCTAGAGGGTTGAATTCAGGACCTTGTGGACTTGTGCATGCTGGGCAAGTTGCACCCTGAGCCCCTTTTTGATTTTTTTTGAGAAAGGGTCTTGCTAAATTGCTTAGGCTGTCTCTGGCCTCAAACTCACAATCATCCTCACTCAACCTCCCGAGTTACTGGGATTACAGGTGTGTGTCATGGTGCCTGGCTCTATTTTTTTTTTTTTAATCTGCATAGGAAGTAGATAATCAGACTATTGTTTGAAGAGTATAGATGCAGATCAAGGGGCCTTAGCTGGCCATTTTTTATGGCTGACATCATCAAGCAGGATACCCCAGTTCACTTATCTTCACTCGAGAGACATACCTATTCCACAGTTAGATGTTCTTGTTTGTAGATTCAGTCACTCTCTCCCCTGGATTAGACTAGAGATATTCTGACAGTGTTTAGATCTTGATACATTCAAGATTTGTTTTTGTTTGTTTTTGTTTTTTTGTTTTGAGACAGGGTCTAATTGTGTAGCTGGCCTGGAACTTCCTATGTAGACCAGGCTGGCCTAAAACTTGCACTGATTCTCCTGCCTCAGCTTCCCAAGTACTGGGATTATAGGCATGTACCACGATGCCTGCTCATGTTCAAGTTTTGAATAAATCATTTAGAATGTTTTTATAAGGATCTTTTACTTACATATTCAGTACATATTCAGTTTAGAAAAATATAAATGAGCAGAGATAAAATTTAAAAATGGACAAAAGGGAAAGAATTTCAGATTCCATCTTGAAAATCAACATAATTAGTTTAGTTGGACTGTAAGCACTGGTGAGAGTGTTCATGAATGGTCAGTATATTGTCATGGTTAGGAACAAGAGATCAAGTTGGGTACAGTGGCACACAACTGTAATGCCAGCAACTCAGGAGGTGGAGGCAGGAATTTTGTGAATTCAAGGTCAGAGGCAGCCTGTATAATTTAGGGAGACCCTGTCTCAAGAAAAAAATTTTAAAAATAAGGATCTAGGGGTGCAGCTGAGTGGAAGAGCACTTGCAAAGTATGAGTTAGGCCCTGGGTTCAACCCCTCGGTAATGCAAAAAAAAAAAAAAAAAAAAAAAAAAAAAAAAAAAAAAAAAAAAAAAAAAAAAAAAAAAAAAAGAAGAAGAAGGGAAAAAAAAAGAAAAAGAAAAAAGAAAGAAAGGGAGCAAAAGATTTAGAGTCATGCAAACCTAAACTTGAAACCTGGCTCTGTCAGTCAGTTATTTTGGGTAGATTAAAAAGCTTCTTTTGCTCAGTGCAGTGATGCATGCCTGTAATCCTAGTGGTTTAGGAGGCATAAGCAGGAGACTTGCAAGTCTGAAGCTAGAGGCAGTCTGTGTAATTTAGTGAGACCCTGTCTCAAGACAAAAGAGTAAGAAAATGGACTGGCAGTGTGGCTCCATGGTAGAACACTTGCCTGACATATGTGAAGCCCTGGGTAGAAATCCCTAGTACTACCAAAAAAAAACGTTTCTTTAAATCTCAGTTTTAGCCATGCTTGGTGTTGCATGTCTGTAATCCTAGCAACTCAGGAGGCGGTGGCAGGAGGATCATTAGTTTGAGGCTAGAGGCAACCTGCATAACTTAAGGAGACCCTGGCTCAAAATAGAAAATAAATAAATAAATAAATAAATAAATAAATAAATAAATAAATAAATGGGCTGGGAGTGCAGCCCAGTGGTAGAGCCCTTGCAAATATGTGTGAGTCCCTGGGTTCAATCCCTAAGTACTGCAAAAACAAAACAAAATAGCCCCACAAATTTTAAAAACACTGTAAAACTGGTAAAACAAATTTTATCCTTTAGAAATGGAAATTGTCACATTTCATTGGGCTCTGGTGAAGATTAAATTATGTTTGTAAAGCACCTTGCATGTGTTTGGCACATAGTAAAAACTCAATAAATGGTACTAGTCACTATTATAGCTTGATGCTTATACTATTTGAATTTACATTACTTATTTGCCTTCTAAAACTCATTGACACAATTTGCATAGTACATTTGACAACATCAGTTCATTCTGTTTTTTTAACCATAGTTCTTCTGCATTTTATGTTTATAATCTGAGATAAGCATATATTGAATGTCTTCTCTATACATAGCACTATATATAAGATAATATATCTTAAAGGTGTAAATCTAAAAGCAACTATTCTAGTTTATTGCTTTATTTTAAAAATAATCTCAAGAACCAAAGGACAGAGCCAGGCGCAGTGGTGCACACCTGTAATCCCAGCGGCTCGGGAGGCAGAGACAGAAGGATCGCAAGTTTGAGACCAGAGGCAGTCTGTGTAATTTATCGAGACCCTGTCTCAAAAAGTGGGCTGGGGGTGCAGCTCAGTGGTCCAGCATTTGCAAAACATGCAAGCACGAGGCCCTGGGTTCAGCCCCCAGTACCACACACACACACACACACACACACACACACACACAAAGAACCAAAGGACATTTGATATTGATATTCTGTCCATTTGCAACAGAATATCGGTACCTCCCCTGAGTCTATAGAAGGATTAGTGGATTTCTGAGCATCCTGTATTTGAAATTTCCTTACTATATTCCTTAAATAGTATGTGATAAATAAAAGTGATGTTTTTGTCTAACAGCCTTTACAGAAGAATTTGATATGTAGACATTTTATAAGCAAATGAGTATTTGGGTACTATAGCTTTTTGATTGTGTATATGTTAACCCTGAGTATTAGTAATCCACTCCAGTATTAAACTTAGCACAGTGGTTGACATATATTCGATACTAAGTAAATAACAGTACATTTAAAGCTATCACTGCTGAAAAGTGGATTAGCATACTGGTTTTCTTAGTGAGCTTTAAGTTTAATCAATTTATGTTTAGCATTCATGAGCCTAAATGTTATTGCTTTCCTTCTTAATCTCATATTTGATTTTCTATCCAAACAGTCCTATTTTCTCTTTTCCCAGAATCCTCCAATGCAATCTTCCTATCCAGTTGAATTTCTGCCTTCTAATTGGCCTTGCGGTACTACTGATGAAAATAAAAAGACAGAAGTAAACCTAGAGGCTGTCTTTCAGATAGTAGATGAATTGCATTCCTCCCCTAAATTGGAAATGGTAAAAGTGGAACCTGTTGAAAATCAGTGCCCAACATCTCAGCCTAACAGAGGCCAACATTTATTAGCTAATTCAAACAACAGCAATCCATCTTCCACAAGTCAGGCTAGCCAACTGGAGCCACTTACTCCTGTAGGCTCAGATATTACATCTTTTGTGGTTGGAACAGAACAAACAATTACCTGCTCTCTACCACAGTCACCTGAGTACATCTATACCATCCACACAGCTCAGCCTGTGGAAAATAGCACAGTGCAGGAATCTCCAGCCATCCAACCAGCTCATGTCAAACTGAAGGAGCAGCTAAATCATAATCCATCTCCATCTTCAGTAGTATTTGTTCAGGAAGGGCTACCGTTCAGCACACACCAGGTAAGGTGGCACACAAAAGAATCCTAACAAAGCTCAAAGTACATAGTGCTTCTTGTTAAAGATTCTTCTTGTGGAGAGTTTTATCCATATTTTATTTGGGTTTACTACCAGTTCATTGTGCTTTCCAAAAGAGTCATGTCCAAGTGAGAATTACCTTAACTCCAGCAATCCTCTCACTGTGTTACAGTCTGAAGTGAACCTCTAGAGAGGCAATCTATTTGAACATTGTGGTATCAAGCTTATTTTCACGTTAAGACCATTCCTGGAGTTTTGCTTCCTATTTTAATTTGGATGGACTAAAAGGTATATCAACCTGATATAATTCCACAACCAAGAACTGTTTATTTGACAGATAATATGAGCCACTTTCTTAGCCACTTGTAAATAGACATAAGGATAAGATTTAAGGTCTTTTCTTTCTTACAACAACATCACTGA
The DNA here is from genome assembly GCA_007922755.1 of Pedetes capensis. Classification (NCBI taxonomy): domain Eukaryota; kingdom Metazoa; phylum Chordata; class Mammalia; order Rodentia; family Pedetidae; genus Pedetes; species Pedetes capensis. Next base: position 185,525 of record VMDO01001753.1, read on the forward strand.
ACTATAATAAAGATCATACTGTTTTCATATTTCCTGAGACGACTTGCATTCATAAGGCAAAATACTGACTAGTTTGAGGGACTGTTCTGAAGGTGAAGGTTAATTCCTTTATTGCTATTAGCTTATGACAAAAAAAATAAACTTTGATTTTATATAGTAAGAATAATTAACTAAAAGTACATCCAAATTAAAATAACTCTTTAAAAATTAAGTATTTCTTGTATTTTTAATTTTTCTGGATCTTAGCTTGATTTTTTTTTTTTTTTTTTTTTGTACTGGGGATTGAACCCAGGGCCTCGCACTTGCATTCTTTGCAAATGCTGCACTACTGAGCTGCACCCCCAGCCCATTTTTTTACTTTTTGAGACAGGGTCTTGCTGAATTACACAGACTGCCTCTGGTCTCGAACTTGTGATCTTCCTGCCTCTGCCTCCCTAGTCCCTGGGATTACAGATGTGCACCACCACACCTGGTGACATATTTAACTTTAGTTTTTCTCTCTAATAGGACTGAAAAATCTCTTCATTGATGGAGATTCTAAAGATAACTTTTGGTGTTATTTTCCCCCAGAATTTACTTATCTCTAATTTTAGATCCAAATGTCACAAGATATTCTTTTTTTGGTGGTGCGGGAAATTGAACACAGGGCCTTGCACATGCTAGGCAAGCACTCTACTTCTGAGTTATGCCCAGCTCAAATTTCTTAAGATTTCTGTTAATTCATTGTCCTTTTTGAGCCTATTGAGCCCTAGTATGTGTTAAAATGATAATGAAAATTCAGTAGACAAATGATAGTCCCACTGTGTTTTAAATAAGCCCATAGAGAGTGAACATTTTTTTCTTTGTTCCTTCATAGTCACATATGGAATTCATATGGATTTATATCTTAAAATTGTACCTAAACAGTTACTTTTTCTTTAATAAATATATTTGAATACTATAGTTCTTGAAAACTATGTTTTTAATATTTAACATTTAGCATTTAACATTTAACATTTCTAGTATTACATGTTTTAAATAAATTTATCAAGAAATATGCTGGGTACTGTGGCACACATCTATAATCCCAGCAACTTGAAAGGCTGAGGCAGAGCGATCAATGTGAGTTTGAGGCCAGCCTGGTCTATATATGGCCAGCCTGGGCTACACATTGGGACCATGTCTCAAAAAAAAACCAGAAACAACAGAAAACCAAGCAAACAAACAAAAAAGAAAGCAAGAAAGAAAGGAAAAAGAAAAGAAAAAAGAGTCTAGGGGCTCAGTTCAGAGGTAGAGCAATTGCTTAGTGTGTGCGAGGCCCTGGGTTCAACTCCCTCAGTACTGTTAAAAAGAAAGAAAAAGAAAATAAAAGAACAAAGAAAAAGAAAATGTGTCACAGGTTGGTTACCTTGACAAAATGATTTATCATTCCAAACAAAATTTGGGAACTCAAGAAACTTGTTTTATAAATAGAGCAGATACAGATTTTATAGGGACTGAGGCCTAAGTAATTTTTATAGCCTCTTTAAGACAGAGTACAAAATTAGTAGAATAATGTGTCCATGCCCCATTGATTCCATCCAACAGGATCATGAATATGGCTATCCCATTATCACCAACTAGGAGGGAAAGTCTGATGGAACATATGTTAGAGTGGGAAAAGATAGTGGTCTCAATTGATGATGTTTAAAATATCTTGTAGGTTAAAAAAAATCATCAGGCCTCATGGTAAATATTTTAGGTCCATATACATTTCAGTGGTTTGTTGTTGTTGTTGTTAGGTGCCATCAAGTCAGATCTGACTTATAGCAATCATAAGTACAACAGAATGAAATACTACCCATCACTGTGCCATGCACATGATCTTTTTATGTTGGAGCCCACTGTTGCAGTCACTGTTTCTTCTCATTTTGAGTCATGCCACATCAGCCAAAGGAGATCCCAGGGGATTTACTCCATTCTTGACATTAAGGTCAACTCTACTTTGAGGAGGCAACTCTCTTCCCCAGTCATTTTTTGAATGTCTTCCAGCCTGGGGGGCTCATTTTCTGGCACTATATTTGGCTCATTTTCTGGCACTATGAATAGCTTCTTTGCTATTCATAGAGTTTTCAATAGCTAATTGTTTTTGGAGTGGGGTGTTGGATCTTTCTCCCTAGTCTGTCTTAGTCTGGAAACCTGCCCACCATGGGTGGCCCTGTTGGTTTCTGAAATACCTGTGGCATAGCTTTCAGCATGACAACAACATGCAAACCCCCACAGCAAAATAAGCCGACAGACAGGTGGGAATAGGTGGTTTGAGGATGGGGAAATACATATTTTATTACTATTTAGATAACTTAACAAAATCAAAGCTAGTATCACTGATAAAGATGAAAAACATGTTTATTGGATCCTATTTCTGTAATAGAACTCCTCTGATAAACTATATTAACTTTTAGTGGATATTTGGGAGAAATCTCAGAATAACAAATGGGATTAATATTTTAGGTGGATGCCAGTATAAAATGCCAGACCAATCCACCTGAGAATATCTTGCCTTCAGAACAGATGGGATTCCTCATTTCAGAAATGGGGACTGCTAGCAAGCCTAGTAAAGACACAAGTTTATCCACTCCAGCCAGATACAGAGAGCGAAGAAGCAACTCACAACAAGGAAAGTCCCCTGGTAAGGATTATGTAGTTTTAAGTTCTAGAATTTATAGCTCTAGAATGCTAGAAATAGAACCATAGTGTAGAATTTGTACATGAATGACAGTAATTTTAACTCCATATTTTTCCTTAATATCCCTCTAGTTATTTTTCTTTTCTTTTCTTTTCTTTTTTGTGGTATTTGGAGGTTGACCCCAGGGCCTCGCACATACTTAGCATGTGCTCTACCACTGGTCTACCCAGCCAGCCCATTTTTTATTTTTTATTTTAAGTCAAAGTCTTGCTGAGTTATGCAGGCTGCCTCTGGCCTTGAACATGTGATCCTCCTGGCTCTGCCTCTTGAGTCACTGGGATTATAGGTGTGAGCCACTGGGCCTGGCGAGTTACTTTCTTAATATTGCATGTAAGAATTTAAACTTTCAAAAATATTGAACATATTAAGAAAAAGCAAAGGAATTTAGTTTAACTTGGAGAAGGTAAGATGAACAGTGATTCAATAACTGTCTTTAGATGCCAACGACCTTATATTTGTTCTCTTAATAGAATATAGGACAAGAGTGTATGCCCTTAAATTGTGATGGGAGAAAATTAAATGGACATCATAGATATTATCCAGGACACATTACAAAGATGCTGTAAAGTATAACTTTGTGTAAGTGGGATTTTTTGGTGGTTTGTATTGTTGTTAGAAGCTCTGCGGTCAAGTCTGACTCATAGTGACCCTTACAGGGTTTTTCAATGGCTGATTATTTTGGGATTATTTCAGGAGTGAGCTACCATATCATTCCCCTGTTTTTGCAGGGCTGGGGATAGAACCCAGGTCCTGAGAAAATATGGAAAAGCACTCTAACAACTAAACTAAGCCCTAGCCTTATTGGTGGCTAGTAGGAATCTAGAATTAGTAACTGTTTGGGGTACATATTATTGATTCTTATTTATTTATTTATTTATTTATTTATTTATTTATTTGACAGGGGTCTTGCTGTGTTGCCCAGGCTGACTTCACACTCCTGGACTTAAACAATCCTCCTGTCTCAACCCCTCTAGTAGTAGGTAGGTGCATGCCACCACACCTGGCTTTGGTTCTACTCTTCATAGAGAATTGGATAAAACTGTATTTTTTATCTAATAAAACATGATTCTTTTATGATCCAAAATCAGGTCATCATAGTCTGCAATGGACAATTTTAACATTCTCAAATTATATGCATGACAGAGGTCTAATGCAGGTAGAATTAATCAGTCAGGTCAGATAATCATTTTAACTTACACAAATTTTTTAAATGTTGAAAATTTCGTTGAGAATCTCTCCAAAAAGTAAACTAATAGTGATATGATCAAGATGGTGCACAAGGCCCAGCATGCACAAGGCCCTGGGTTCAATCAGGAGCCGTGGGGTGGGGCTTCAATCAGGAGGAGGGGTGGGGACATATTCAATCCTATTAAGCAGAGAAATGCAAATTAAATCATTCATATTTTTTTGCCAATCTAATTCACAAACTTTAATTGTTGATATCGAGTTTGATAAAAGTGTAAGGAAAAAGGAACCTCCTATACAGTGTAAATGCAACATAATTTTCTATAGCCTTTTAAAGGACAGTTTGACATTATCTGTAAATAACTAAAGTGCTCTTGTACTTTGACTCAAGATCATTACTAAGAATGTCACCTACAGAAATATGTGTATCTCTAAAGATATTCCAAATAAATTCATTATAGCATTATCTATAATAGGAAAAACTTGGGAAAACATAAATGCCTAACAGTTGAAAACTAGATATATTATGATAGAGTCATGTAATGAAATACTGTGCAATAATTTAAGAAAGTAACTTGATATTGACCTGGAAAGATAAGTGAACATAAGTGTTCATAATGTGTTAAGGGAATGAACAAGTTGCAGCACAATATACCTGATGCAGCCCCCTTTCTAGAAAGAAAAAAAAGTTATGCTGTATAATTATGGAAAAAAATGAGTGTATTTGGTAAAACTAATATATGTAACACTGCTTACCTCTGAGAAGATAGAATTGAAGTGTAGAGGGCTATTTTTAACTTCGCAATTCGTGTGTGTGTATATATGTATGCATATGCGTATATCTACGCATATATACACACATAATAGCAGAATTATGGGAAATTTTTACCTGTTTTTTATGTTTTTCTATTTTTTTTAGGGCTGGGGTTTAGCTCAGTTGGTAGAGTGTTGCTCTGCATTCCCTGAGGCCCCAGGTTGCATCCCCAGCACCACAAAAATGGGAGAAGGGCCTGGCAACCCACTCTTGAAACAATCCCAAAACAATCAGCCACTGAAAACCCAATGAATAGCAGAGAAGCACTGACATAGTGCCAGCGTGACACAGTGTTGGGAGTGTTTTGTTCTGTTGTACACAGGGTCGCTATGAGTTGGACACGACAACATCTAACAGCAGTGTTTTTTAATTTGAACAAAAATAGTTCAAATACTTTAAAGAATTTCTACAGCATGAATATAAAAGCCTCAAAATAACAAGAAGGAGCAATTTACGGACTTTTAAAAAATATATGTATATCACAGATATTAAACTGACTTTTGAGGTTTAAGTATAATTGACTCAAGCTAACCTTATTATGTATCAGAAATGCCTTTCCAAGATATCTGAGAATTTCTAGGGCTCATAGTGGCTTTTAGTTTTTAGTTGCTGCTTCTGCTTAGTTGCAGACTTGTCCCTATTTTACCACCCAAATCTGTTCGATCTGTTCCATGCTATATTAGATGTGGTACATAGCCCCCTTTCTTTGATGTCTCTCCTTCCCCAGGCATTTGCACTGGGGATTTGAATGTGTACCATACTTTCTAAAAATTTAGGAGAGATAGAAAGGGTTTACATTTAAAATACTGCAAATACTTTAAAAGCCAGGTGTGGTGGTGCACACCTGTAATCTCAGCAATTTAGGTGGCTCAGGCAGGAGGAGTACAAGTTCAAGGCCAGGGCAACCTGTGTAACTTGGCAAGACCTTGACTCAAAATAGAAAATAAAAAATGGGCTGGATGTGTAACTTGGCAAGACCTTGACTCAAAATAAAAAATAAAAAATGGGATGGATTATAGGGCTGGCACATCCCTATAATCCCAGCGACTCAGTAGACAGAGGCAGCCTGCATACCTTAGTGAGACCCTGTCTAAAGATAAAACATAAAATGGGACTAGTGGTGCAGCTTAGTGGCAGAGTGCTTGTAAAGTATTCGCAAGGCCCTGGTTTCAACTTCCAAGTACCACAAAATTTAATTAATCAATTAATTTTTAAAAATGGGCTGAGGGGGCAGCCAAATGGTAAGGCACTTGCAAAGTATACACAAGGCCCTGGGTTCAATCCCCAAGTACCACAAAAATAATTAATTAAAATACTGTGAATACTTTTAAATGAATAATAGCCATCCTTCTTTTTAAAAGGCTTTTGTTCACTTTGCTTTTTGTCCCCTTTCATTGTTATTAATCATTGTGACCTTCTGCCCAAGCCTATTGTACTTAGGCAGAGAAAGGCAGATATTATTTCTATTTTCTCATATTATTAAGGCCTCATCTTCCCCAACCAAAACAAACTATCAAACTGTATTCCTCACAGTCACCTCCCTGAGAGGAACTCTGGTGCCTACTGTTAAAATAGTTTCCTCTCTTTCACTACATATTATGGTTATAAGTGTGACTGATAAAATAATTAGCACATTAATTATCTTTACTAATTCTCCCTGTTGGCTTTTTCTAAGTAAAGCCATATCCTTTGGTCAACAATGTTGATAGATGCATCTTAATTGACCTTGACTTCTTGCTGTGGAACAGGAGTTGTGAAATACTGGCATCACTATGACACCTAATCACACTTTTATCGGGGCAAGGAACAAATGACTTATAATTAAGCTAGAACCTCTCTGCTAAAAAGTTTTTATAATAAAAGTGTAAGCAGAAAGATAATTCATGAAATTGCATAATTTTCTTCTCTGATAGAATTTAGCATAATACTTGATCCATGAAAACATGGGTGTATATATAAGGTCCTATGGCATTAAGAGATCTTATCCAAAATCAGTGTAAGGTTTATATGCTACCTGTTAAAAGCAATACAACATAGTAGGAAGAAAGCTTTTGGTGTTAGAATAATCTGGATTTTGCTCTTTACTGTGTGACCTTGAATGTGTTTACTTAACTTTACAGAGCCCCAGTTTCCTCATCTGTAAAGTGAAGATAACAACAAAAATATAAATCATATAACTGGCTTAGTATGGTGGTTTAATAGTAGTTGTTAGTACATGTTAACAGAATTTTGGCAATAATTACTATTATTTCAACAGTACTTATTACATTTATTAACAGTAATTACTTTTCAGATGACTTTTCTCACCTTAAATGCACGTGGGCTGTTAGTGTTGCAGCAATCATATAATCTTTCCTAGTCAATATGTTCACTATTCTTCCAAAACCACTCTGTCATATCTTCTCTCTACTATAACTGTCTGAACCCCTCCTCACTCTTCATAGCTA
>VMDO01001754.1:0-132041 GCA_007922755.1 Pedetes capensis
TGTCATCTGCCTAGACTGTTGCAATATACCAAAATGATCTCGATGTTCTGATCTTTACAGTTTAATAATATTCTCAACACAGAAGGTAGAAGACCCATCAAAAATACCAACCTTATTACATTATTATTCTGCCTAATGCCACCAAGCATTTTCCAATCTACTCAGTAAAAACTCAAAAGTGTTCACTATAAGATTCATAATATGCTGGATAATTTGTCCTCCCCTCAGCCCTCTGTCCTCATCCTCTGCCATACTCCCTCTTTTTAATTCTCTCACAATAGTAGTCATTTTCCTAGATTCTCAAGTGTGCAGCAAGCTCCCATCTACTATAATCATCATGGGAATACTACCTAAATCAATAGAAGGAGACCTAAAAATGTGATTATTCATTAGAACATAAAGGTTAGATGGGGGGAAATATTTCAAATGTTCTCCACAGTTCTCTGCTCAGCCTTGAACGAACTCAAATATCTACAAAAAGTGGTCATGGTGCTTTGAGTTTTCTGTCTAAGCTTTGCTTCTTGTTCTCAAGTCAAGAGCCTGGTGCTCCATCTTCATCTCTCAAGTTTTATCTTCTTCAGGTTTTTCCTTAATCCAGCTTGAACATGATTCTCTGCATGTCTGTTTCAATCCTAGTGTGGCTCTCAGATGCTATCTTTCATCCTTCCCTCTACACCATAATTTATGTCCTGAGAACAGGTCACACTCCCATCTCCATACCAATTCTAGCCTTGCAAATACCAGGCTTTTCAAGATAGTTTAAAAAATGGGGCTCAGACTAAGAGTGAAGAGTACTGTTTCACTGAAAAAACAATTTAAAAATAAGATTATCTATGCAGATCTAAATCCTAAATGCATGACAGGATTGCTTTGCAGATACCTAAGGATTTTGCTTGTATTATGCTTCACTGAGACACAGAAATACATGCCACTCACCCATGTCTTTGAACGGGTTTAAAAATCTCTCCAAAGTCTTTGGAATAGGGTAACATTTTTAATTCTCTAGGATAAAAGAAAAAGTAAAGATATTTGGAAAACTATACTAAGATAGATGTATATATCGCTTATAAGACACAGGAATTTAAACATGAAGGAAAATGGGTAAGTGGGTTCTTTGTGAAATCCAGGTCCTAGGAAAGAGGCACACAAAAGACCAGGTGACCTTGTCTTTGTATGCTCCTCCCCTACACTATTAGCACATGAGACAAAACAGACCTGTGAACCACCAGGCTTTTCAATCTCTCAGAGATGGTGGTCATCGTTGAAGTAATGAAACAGTGTAAAGTCTTATTTGAGGGAGAAATTCCCCTGAATATGAGGAATGAAAGTTGATAGGGGACATTTAAAGACTTCTCAGAAAAGAAAGCAGAATGGGGTTTTGTCACCATTTTGTCACATAGACCAGTTTGGCATCCCCACTCCCTCCAGCTGATTCAGACTCAAGTACACAAACAACACAGCACTGTCTCTGAAAGGAGAGGGTTAAGATGGTCCTACAAGGACAAAGGGAGTCAAGAAGAACTCACTCTACCATTTATTAGAGCAAACAGAAGGCTGGATACAATCTCCATGGTTAGTGCAAGTAAGTAGAGGAAGGAAGGAAGGAAGGAAGGAAGGAAGGAAGGAGGGAAGGAAGGAGGGAAAGAAGGAGAGAAGTGAGGGAGGGACGTAGGAAGGGAAAATGGTAGGAGAAAGGAAGAAAATTCAGAGGTGAAGAAAAAAGAAATGGAGAAAACAGAAGAGATTGAAGAAAGAAAAAAACTGATGAAGTGGAACTATCGGTGAAGTGCCCATTAAAAACAGAAATTCTAAATTTTTCATGCTTTAGAAACTTTAGAAGTCTATGCACTTTTTTTTAGAATACTCTTTGTAAATGCATAAAATTAAATATATTGTTATTTGGTGCCATCAAGTGAGATCCAACTCATAATGATCCTAAATACAGCAGAACAAAATACTACCCAATACAACACTGCCATATACATGACCTTTTTTATGTTTGCAGCCATTGTGATTCTTCTCATTTTGAGTCATGCCAAATCAGCAAAAGGAGGTCCCAGGAGGTTTACTCCATTCCCATCATTAAGGTCAACTCTACTTTGAGGAGACAACTTGTCCCCAGAAATTTCTTGAATATCTTCCAGCCTGGGGGCTCATTTCCCAGCACTATATTTGACAGTGCTTCTCTGCTATTCCTAGGGCTTTCAATGGCTTATTGTTTTGGTAGTGGGCTGCTCAATCCTCCCAAAATTATATACGTTGTTGTTGTTAGGTGTCATGGAGTTGTGCCTGACTCATGGCGACACTCATAGTATTTTCAATGTCTAATTGTTTTGGAATTGTTCTGGGAGTGGATTGCCACATCCTTCTCCCAGTTTTGTGGTGCTGGAGATGTAAGTCTTGTCTTCAGAAAGTGTAGAGCAGCACTCTATCAACTGAGCTCAACCCCAGCACATGTATACATATATGTACGTGTACATATAATGTGTGTATATGTGTGTCTGTGTGTATAGTAGTATTGATCCTCAGCACTGCAAAAAGAAATATATACATACATACATACATACATATATATATACACACACACACATACATATATATACACACACACACACACATATAATGTGTGTGTTTGTGTATGGGTGGGCTGGGTTTAACTCAGTTGGTAGAGTGCAGCTCTGCACTCTCTGAGGACCTGGGTTCAGTCCCTAGCACCACAAAAATGGGAGAAGGACATGGATATCTGCTCCCAGTACAATCCCCCAAAAGTCAGCCATTGAAAACCTTTTGAGGGTTGCTATGAGTCATACATGACTCGATGGCACCTAAGAACAATATGTGTGTGTGTGTGTTGTTGTTGTTGTTGTTGTTGTTGTTAGGTGTTGTTCAGTCGTGTCTAACTCATAGGGACCCTCATAGGGTTTTAGGGTTTTCGATGGCTGATAGTTTTGAGATTGCCTCAGGAGTGGATTGCCATGTCCTTCTCCCATTTTTGTGGTACTGGGAATCAATCAAACCTGGGAACTCGGAGACTGCAGAGCAGTGCTCTACCAACTGAGCTAAATCCCAGCATATATTACACACACACACACACACACACACACACACACACACACAGGAACAGAAGAAAATTTCTTCACACTGAGACCAACTGGAGAGAATGCAAAGGAGACTTTGTTCAAAGGGTTTCCTTTATATTACTGTACCCATACAAAGTCAGTATTCATGGCTGAGGCAGGAGGATCATGACTTCAAGGCCAGAAGTGGCCTGTACAACTTAGTGGGACCCTGTCTCAAAATAAAAAAAAAAACAGAAAGGGGCTAACAGTGCAGCTCAGTGGTAGCGCTTTTGCCTAGCATGCATGAAGCCCTGGGACCAATCCTCCAGTGCTGCAACAACAACAACAACAAAAAGGTCGATATTCACTCTTGGTTAGAAAGAAGAGGAAATATAGCTTTTCTTCTTGAAGCACAGTACAGTTCAGTTTCTTCAAGCACTGTAACTACAAGGCTAAGTTGTAGCTTTTGTTTCACAGTAATTTTGTTGTTGTTGCCTTAGGTAGTTTCTGTTTCAGTTAATTTGTTTGCTGTAGCCTATAGAATACAACCAAGTTTCCTACTTCACAATGGTTGTTGCCATTCCTGGCGCATACTAAATGAATTCTCCAGAATGATCAGTCACATCCTTTTGCATTTCTTGAACGGGTTAGTGAGACCTTTGCCCTAGCTAAGTTTCTACAAACTCTATGCCCCTAGTCATAGGGATGAAGGTGTGAGAATTGACTGAAAGCAGAATCATCTTACTTAAAAAAAATAATAAAGCATAAGATTTTATCAGTCTTGTATAATGCTTGATGTTTAAATCCTAAATGCTGACATTTATCTGTTAGGAGAGGTAATTTTTATAGAGTTCATCTCTTTCTGGAAGGAAATTATGTTTATATTTTTAATATGAATTACTTATATCCAAAGAGGCCTTTAAAATGCTGACAAGAGATTCTAGAATCACTAAATCCTAAGGCTGAACCAGTTCCAGCATTCATTAAAATAATGGTAGAAGGCGATGAGCTGAAAGACCTGCTTTTTGCTATGTGGAATTGTGCACAAGCCATTTAGAGTTAGGAATAGATGATAAATTCGGGGGCTTAAGGATAATTCTCAATTTGGCAAGGGAATTTCCTTGAGGCAGGAGATAGTAGCCAGACTGTATTAATGGACTTATAAAGCAGTGACATCATTGTGGTTTGGGGAATGATTTTAAAGCTTAGGAAAATGCAAAATTAATTTTTGATTTTTTGCCTCTTCAAATCTCATTCCTGACACTCTTTAAAAAAAAATCTGTGCTTATTTTTGTTGGAAACACATTGCTTCTCTTTCCCAATATGGATTCATTGTGCACTCAAATTTAAATTCATTCTTCCAAATGTTTATCAAGTCTTTCTCATGTGTCAGACACCGTGCTAGGATCTGAGATCACAAAATGCAACAGAAAATGGTCTGTTCTGTCAGCAGAGTGAATAGGGCAGATGATGTCCCGTGAAGTAAACAAAACATGCAAGACAGTGTCATAGCAAAAATACTGAGTGTACAGGCAAGGGTGCCAGTCTGAGGAAGGAGCACCAGGCTCTACTACAGAGGTCAGGGAAATTCTTTCCCAAAGAAGAGACACAATGAAATATGATCAATTAGCAGTTCACCAGGCACAAAGATTAGAGAAGAAAGGGGACAGGCAAAGCCAAAGAGGTATGGAGGACACCACGGGTGATGTATGTTGGCAAAGAGTGGGTTTTAGGAGATGCCCAAGACAAGACTACTGAATTGTAAAGAGAGGAGGGCATGGGACCATGCGCACAGAGCTGAGATATTCTCCATGAAAACGTTACACATGAGAGCTCCATCCTTGGCTTCCTGGACAACAGCCACAGGTATAGTCATTCTATTAGATAATTAGCCACCAATTTCAAAAAAAAGAACTAGAGCAACAAAGAATACAGGACTGAAAGGAACAAATGCTGCTCAGGTTAGGTTGGTGGTTAAGAGCTGGTACTCTGGATTCTGAAGGAGGTGGGTTCTTAGCAGCTCTGTGGCCTTAAATTTATTTAATCATCCTGACTCTAAGTCTCCCCATCTGTAAAATGAGGATGATAATGATCCCAATTTTATAAGGAATTGTGGAAGGTCTAAATAAGAAATGCTTAGTAGCATGTCTGCCACAGAATAAGCACATTCGTATAGCTGTTTTTATTGTTATCTGTCCAGAAATTGCAAATCACTCAGGAAAAGTAAAATTCAAGAAGGTTTTGTTAGAGCCGGGCATGGTGGCGCATGCCTATAATCCCAGCGGCTCAGGAGGCCAGAGGCTGGAGGATCGCAAGTTCAAGAGGCAGTCTGCATAACTTAACGAGACCCTGTCTCAAAAAAGTAAAAAAAAAAAGTGGGGGGGGCTGGGGGTGTAGCTCACTGGTCCAGCACTTGCAAAGCATGTAGGCACAAGGCCCTAGGTTCAAACCCCAGTACCGCAAAAAATAAAAAAATAAAAAAAATAAAGAAGGTTTTGTTACAAGCTAATATCACAAGTGTGGTACCTGGTACCAAATATGTTTTTAAAGCTATCAGTTAAAAAAAAAACAAATATACACACATATATACACATATATATACACATATACGCGAGCACACACACGCACATCTCAAACAAACATTGAGTAGCAAATCAAAGTAAATCAATTCCAGGTGTGAACTGGCTTAATACAGTACTAATTTGCATTATTTTTCACATATTTATGTTAGTATTTTATTAAGTATCTTTCTCAGTATTTCTGTTACAACTCTAAAAAGATAAGACATGAATCTTTTAAATATTTAGTTGTTTCAGTTCATCAAGCTCACTCTAGTTTATTATTCTATTGGCATAATTTTATTTTCCACTCCTCCCCTAACACATATCCAAGAAATGCATCACCCAAAGTAATTTCATTACTGGAAGAATATTCATTAAAATGTTTCTGAAGTTCTGTGGTCTTATATAATTTGCACTTTGCTCAACAGCTTTCAGAGCTAAAGCTTCTCCAATTTCAGTGTAATAAATGCTCTGAAATCTGTTCCCAACCTTTGCTCTCTGTAGCCGAGATCTGCTCTTCCATAGGTGAAGGGCAGCTGTAACTCTGAAGCTAAGTTTAGATCCTGACAAATGAGCCTCACTAAAACAAATACACTGAGAAGTTGCTCCCAACACCAGCTTCTTGAGCAAAGCAGCAGTTCGTCCCCACTGTCCCCACTCCCTACTGCTGGCTTAATTCTAGGCTGTGAGGGGGAGCAGGGAGAATCTTTACAAACCTCTTTGATCAAAGGATGGGGAAATTGGAGTGCAGTCAGAATAAATTACTTCCTGAGGACACACAATATCTGCAGTAGCCAGAACAAATCTGAGACACCTGTTCTCTAACAGTATAATTCTGCATCATCAACATCTTTTCCCCCAAAATAAAGCAAAAACACACCTATTTATATTTCTTTTCATGTCAATTCTTTATAGACAGATGCTAAAGGGTAAGGTTGTTTCTCTCACGATCAAATGGACGGCCTTTCACGAGGTTGGGGAAAGGAAAACTTGGGTGCTGGGTAGAGTAGCCATGACAAGTGATAACTGGCTGGCATTTAGGGGGAAGATTGGGAAGTGTTTGAGATCTCAGGCTCCACAACTCTATCCAACTCCAATTCCTTATGGAAGAGAGGGCCATGGCTTTCCTTTTAGGAATGCTGTAAGGTTTTAATGAAATATTGTGTGCAAAACACTTATCACATGGGTCGTCCTTGGTGCCATCAACTGTACCCAACAGAAGGCTGCAGGTGGCATTTCTAATGGGAATAGCAGCAGTGTTGGTGGTGGAGGAGCAAGGGCAGAAGCAGAACAGTAATGGAAAACACAGAGGCCGCAGTGAGAGAAATACTGGCAGCTGTGGTGGAAGCCAAAGCTGTGGTGATGGAACTGCTATTCTCGATGGGAGCAGCATTATTCATGGGATGATGAAGAACATCATTTCTCTTTTTGCTTTAGCTTTACTCACTGTTTTTTCTCGTCATCAGTGTAATTCCTCCTAAGACTCCCACCTTTTCTCTTCCTTTGCCCTTGCCATGAGTATTATACAGTGAGAATTCATCTTATTCAACAGATGAGTCATTTCATTTCATTTTGTCCATTAAAAACAAACTCAGAACACAAGCAAAATCAATAATCCAGGTTTGCCATTTGGGGCCAGAGCGTCTATCAAGACAGGATGGAGCAGGTGGGAGTCCACTGGAGGCCAGATGGCTTCCAACCATATGAATGTATTTCTGAGAATGAAAAACATCCAAACCTATCATGTTGTTGTTGTTGTTAGGTGCCGTCCAGTCATGTCTGGCTCATAACGACCCTTATAGGATTTTCAATGGCTGACTGTTTCGGGATTTCCTCAGAAGTGGATTGCCAGGTCCTTCTCCTGTTTTTACAGTGCTGGGAATTGAACTCAGGACCTCAGAGACTGCAGAAAGGCACTCTACCAACTGAACTAAATCCTAGCCCATAAACCTATCATGGAAAAGAGGAAACCACCAGTCCCAGAACAGAGGAGAGCCTGAGACATGAGAAGCCAGCTGCGGAGGGAAATTTTGGTGCAGCTCTTTCAAGTGCTGTGCATACACAAAGCAGGTCTTGTAGTGGCGATGAGGTGGACTTCTCTATGGATGATCTCATCCTTCAGACTCCACCACTGGGTCTCCCACAACCTTCTCTTCTCTGTTCTTCCTCTGTCACACACCCTTTCTCCTCGAATTTTGGTTCTTCTCCCCCTTTCCTAAAAGCCGAAGGTCCAGAATTACATCACAATCTGTTTCTTATCAACCATGCTGGTAGATATCACTCATGGCATATGTTTTAATTCCTAATACACAAGACTCTCAAACCTCAGTCTTTATTAACTCAGAGCTTCATAATAACTTCAGAGGAGCAGAAGCAACTCCTATGTCCACACTGGGAAAATCTGACTGGAGTAGATGATTATCAAGTAACATACCAAACTAGCTCTATCCTCACACTTACCCGAGAGTAATTTACCCATAGAAACTAGTCTTTAAATAATGATTTTTATTTTTATTTATTATTTTTTTGTGTGTGGTCCTGGGGGTTGAACACGCTTGCATACGACTGAGCTGCACTTCCAGCCTACTTTTTTTTTTTTGGTTGTTGTTACTTTTTTGAGGCAGGATTTCTCTAAGTTACACAGACTGCCTCTGGTCTTGAACTTGCGATCCTTCTGCCTTTGCCTCCTGAGTCACTGGAATTACAGGCATGCACCATCACACCCGGCTCAAACAATGAATTTTACTCTATAAATGAACTGTATGAAAACATTTATTTATATGTATCTTAATAGATACAACATACTTTTAAAGTATGCTATTAATACTAACTCTAGAGTCAGAAAGCTTGTCTCTGCCCAGTTTTCCCATTATCTTTGAGACTGCCATCAAATCTCTGAAACTTTCTGGGCCTCAGTTTGTTCCTCAGTAAAATGGTGATGCTCATTGTGGTTTCCTCAATTCCTCAACAGAATTATTGGGAATAATGATTGAATATACACAGAGATCTTAGAACAGTCTTCTGCATCTAATAATCATGTAGTCAGTACTACTGTTATTTTTTTCTCTTTCTCTCCTACTCACAAACTTTGATTCATTTTTTAAATTTATTCTTCAGCAGCTAGGCCAGAAATAGGCTTCCTCATAGGCGTTCATGGGAGAAAGACCTAGAAGACCACTCCTGAAACAATTAGCTATTGAAAACCCTATGAATAGCAAAGAAGCACTGACATAGTGCCGGGCATGGCACAGTGTCAAGGAGTGTTTCATTCTCTTGTACCTAGGGTCGCTATGAGTTGGACCTGACTCGACAGCACCTAACAACAATGACATAGATGTTCAGTAATATTTAATGAGTGGATGAACATGCGAAGAACAAGCTGTTAGAATAAGAGGGTTGACAGAGAATAGGAGAAAGGGAGAGGGAGAGAAAAGAGCAAGATTGGACTGAGGAAAATAGATTTTATAGGCTAATAAATTCTGACAGGGAGAGGATATACATGAAAAATTACTAGAAGGAGATGATACACCTGAATTATCCTGGCCTGCGGCATTGTGTCTGATGAGAAGTTCCCGTTTGCATTTTTATGTCTAGAGGAATTCCATCCAGCCCTGGTGAGTCAGTTTTGAAGTCTGGCTGAACATTGGCGGCTGGCTATGCTGAAGAGCTGAGGCCTGACTTCTGTGAACTGGAGAAAGCAGAGCCTTCATCACAGTGCCAACCTCTCGACTTCCTGGGAATTCCTGAGCAGCCCACTCACCATGGACCTAGCTTGAGGTCAGAATCAGTAAAAAACCAAGTTTTTTTTTTTTTAATGGTACTGGGGGTTGAACCCACGGCCTCATACTTGCATGCTCTGCAAGTACTGGACCACTGAGCTGCACCGTAACCCCCCCCCCCTTTTTTTTTACATTTTGAGACAGGGTCTTGCTAAATTATGCAGACTGCCTCTGGTCTCAAACTTGTGATCTTCCTATCTCCGCCTCCCAAGCCTCTGGGATTACAGGCATGCGCCATTGCACCTGGCTAAGACAAAGCTTTTGACACACAGTACCCTCACTCCTAAAATGAGAACCAAGGAGCAATCCGGGGCACAAACGAGGCAATACCTGTGTAAATGTTCTGAGTGCTTTGTGAGGAAGAACTTCTCATTCTGGGTAAACTTGGTCTTGTTTCTTATTAAAGAAATTTCTTTTCAAAGTTCATTTCTGATGGTTTTGTATTAAAATTAATAGAAACTGAAAAGAAGGAACATATAATAAACTCTTCTGCAGGAGAACAGGGAAGCAGTTAAATCTTTAAAAAAATAAAACATACTTGCTATAAATAACTTGCTTATAGTATGTTTTTGCTTCCATTTCATCATATATATTTTAGCCAGGGTTTTTTATTTTTCCCCAAATTTGAAATGTAAGCACACCATTTACCTACTTAAAATTCTTCACGGGTTAACTACCTGATCATATCCGGACAATACAATGCGACCTTGGACCAGCCTACCTGGACAAACCTGCATCCCTTCCTACACTCTTGTCCCTAACCCTGACCCTATGTTTATTCATCTACTTGCAATTTCCATGAAGGATATCCTCCAGATTTGTAAGATTGGGAAAATAAATGTATGGAAGATGCTAATTAGGTCTGAATTTCAGTTAAACACTGCATATACCATTTTAGTTTAAGTATGTCTGTCCCAATATTTGGGACATACTTAAACCAAAACATTACCTGTTGTTTAGATAAAGCACAGATTTAACTGAGAATTATGTATTTATCTTCCAAACTTACCTCTTTCTCTCTTCCTACCCTTCAAGATACACATTAAGAGAACACATCTTCCTTCCTTCACAGCCACCCAAATTTGGGATGTGCGGCTTCTCCAGTGGGCTTACTTATCCCTGATGTTTACCATTTTAATAGAAATTACTACATTATTTTCAATCATCTCTTTACTGCTAATTCTCAACTACTAGATTATAAATCCTACCAGGTGAGGACTTAAGTCTCACTCACCATTGTATCCTTATAGTTTGAAAAAGTTGCTCACAAAACAGCCATTGTTCCATATTTATTTATTAAATGAATGAGTAGAAATTCATTGCTTACAAAGAAATTTCATAACTCAGCAAATTAGCTGTTTCTACAATGTACATTTGGAAAGTTACTTTCTCTCCCAAGGGGAAATTTTCACAAATCTATGGGAGCAGAAAATGCTCCCAATCAAAATCTTCCAATGGCTTTACCTCCATAATTAAAATAAACTCCTAAGGCCTTTCCATGGTCTACAAATTCCAGGGTGACCTAACACCTGGCAATAGCCTAAATCACGTTCTGCTTCACTCTTTTCATTCTTATTGCTCACCAATAGTGTGGGTGACCTTGCTGTCCATAACCATTCCAGTCTTCCCACTGAACTTCCTTCTGCCCAAATCATCTCTCAGGTGTGGGAAGAGTTCACTTCTGGCACATGGTCCTCATACTGGAGAATTTGTTTGTGAGAAAAGCCTTCCCTGGCCATTGTCCCTAAATTAATACCTTTGTTCTAAACCAAGCCCTCACCCTACTTAAGTTTTCACTGATGGACTCACCACTATTCGATGTTTTATTATGTATTTGTGTATTGTCCTTCTTGCACTCTGTTTTACTCAGTGGGATATAAGTTCTATGAAGGCAGAGACTTTCTCTTCCCCTTTGTATGCCCAGAACCTAGAACAAAGCATGGAGTGTATAGATGTCCAATAATTATCTCTAGAAGAAAAGAAAGAAGACAGGAAAGGAAAGGGAAGGAAAGGAAAGAAGGAAGGAAGGAAGGAAGGAAGGAAGGAAGGAAGGAAGGAAGGAAAAAATTCTTCTTATACACGTACTCTGAAGACTGAAATTCTTTTTTACTTGGAAGTTTTCCTTCTCATGCAAGATGAAAGCTTAAAATATATGTGTTCCATAGAAAAGGATATATTGTTGAAATTTGTTCTAAGGTATACATGAGGGAAATTAGAACAATTCCAGGAAGCGAAATCTTCAGAGATGATGGAGTGGACCTCTTTTTACCTGAGGGTTAGAGGAGGGGGTGGTACAGAAGGAATAAAAGCCACCAATAGAAGAGACTGCTGAAGGATGCTGTGTAACTGAGCAAACAGTCAAGCATGGGTCCTATAAAGGGCAATTCACTTTTAACCTTGTTTGTTTTTCTCTGATATGCCCAACCTCCATTGCCAACAACATTGTACCAGACATCTGTAATTGCCTCTCCAGCATTCATTCTCATTTCCTCCCTAGCTAATAAAACACAACTTTATTTTGGACAACAATATGTCCATTCTTAGGATCACCCATTGACCTAAGTCAGGGATCAGCAAGTTGTTTTGAAGGTCTATAAAATCAATACTTGAAGATTTGCAGTACACATGGTTGTTGTCTGAATTTCTCATTCTGCTGTTGTACCAATGTAGCCAAAGAAAATATTTACATAGAAAAGTTAATGGGTATAACTATGATCCAACAAAATATTATTTATAAAACATGCAATGAGAAGGTTAACCCCATCCATCATAGTTTGCCAAACACTGCTCTAAATAATCCTGTTCCCTACATTCTCAGTTTCATATAACTTGTTGTTGTTAGGTGCCATCAAGTTGGATCTGACTCATAGTGACCCTAAGTACACCAGAACAAAAGACTACTCAACACTGTGCTATGTTCATATTCTTTTATGTTTGAGCCTATTGTTGCATGCACTGCTTCTTATTTTGAGTCATATCACATCAGGAAAAGGGGGTTTTAGGGGGTTTACTCCATTCCATTCCAATAATTAAGATCAACTCTACTTTGAGGAGGCAACTCTTCCTCAGTTGTTTCTTGAATGCCTTCCAGCCTGGGGGGCTTATTTTCCAGCATTAAATTTGTCAGTGCTTCTCTGCTATTCATAAGGTTTTCAATGGCTAATTGTTTCTGGAGTGGGCTGCCAGGTCCTTTTTCCTAGTTTGTCTTAGTATGGAAACTAAGCTGAAACCTGATCACCACGGATAGCCCCACTGGTATCTGAGATACTGGTGACATAGTTTTTAATATCACAGCAACACTCGATCCCCCTCAGCATGACAAGCTAATAGACACGTGGGGGTCTCATATAACTAGAAAAAGGTAATTATTTTATTATTGAAAATGAGACAGATGGATATGGTGGGTGGAGCTAGGGACAGGCATAGGATGTTTGCAGGAAATGTTTTTGCTTTCCTGACAAAAGAGGAAGGGTGATTCCTTTCTTCTTTACTGGGTTACCAACACTATGGCTGGAGCTACAACTGCCATTGTGAGACCAGAATAAAAAGGACATGAGAAGAGCTGAATCTCAGCTCTGATGCTATCAAGTCTCTGAATCAGGACAGCAACCACCTATCTCCAGCAGCCTTGAAATGTGAGAAAAGCAAATCCATATTTATTAAATCCATCCTAGTTTGCCTGCAGCCATAGCCCTGTGGCATCCGATCCCATCAGATGTTGGAAGCTAAGCAGGGTCGGGCCTGGTTAGTACTTGGATGGGAGACCACCTGCGAACACCAGGTGCTATAGGCTTGGGAGAAGGACTTGGCAACCCCCTCCCAAAAAATAATCATCCATGGAAAACCCTATGAACAGCAGAGAAGCACTGACAGTAGTGTTTCACCTGTTGTACATAGGGTTGCTATGAGTCAGATACTGATTCTATGGCACCTAGCAACAACAACAACATCCTAGTTTATTTTTCTATTGCTTTCAAATGGATATATTCTAAATTGACACAAACACATAGACAACACACACTTGCACACACCTTTTTACACACAGGCACACACTGACACAGAAAACAGGTACTGAAATGCAGTCACCAAAATTTTGATGGCAGTCATCTCTTTCCCAAGTGTTGAGAGGTGTCTTTATATTGTTCTGTTAGGCCATATTATTATTATAATCAGATGAACTGTGATTTTTTTTATTTCACAAAGAGGAGGAACAAGTTTGAATTGTTTGGGCACTGCTTCTCAAACAATTGACAAGAACTAAATTGTTTCCTAAAAATTCCATACCTGTGGGGGGAGTGGAGTGGGCAGGGGGATGCATATTTACAGATCTAATGCTGAGGAAAGAGGCACCAGGCAGAACGGCTAGGCACTTGGACAGTGAAATAACACAAAAGGAGCAGTTCTTTGGGGAGCCTCCTCACTCAGACCTCTTGGAAGAAAGAGCCAGTACCCCCAACACTGTCCACCTCTATCTCTATCTCTATTCAAGATGACAGACTGCTTTTTCTATGTCACTTTTCTGGGTCACTGCAGACATGTGATTGAAGTTAAACTGAGGTCATATTGGAATAAGGCAGGACCCCCAACGCAGTGTGACTGGAGAATCTAGAAGACAGCTGTGAAGATGTGCAAAGGGAATGCCATGTTACCAACATTAAGGCAAGGACTGGAGCTATGCCCCTGCAAGACTAGGCATGCCAAAGACTTCCCACAAGCCACCAGAAGGAAGTGGCAGGGGAGGATATCCCTACCAATGTCAGAGGGAGCACTGCCCTGCTGGCACCTTGACTTCAGAGTTGGAACTTCAGAACTGAGGGACAGTACATTTCTGTCTAACCCAGCTTGATTGTGGCACTGCACTGTGGCAGCTCCAGAAAATTAAGACAGCACCTTTCTCCTTGCTGTTTCTTTCCTCAAGGATAAAAAAAAAATTCTAAATAATTTTTCAAAAACCCTTAAATATCCACAAGTTTATTTCATTTTCCTAACAGTGCTACGTTTAATAGTAAGAGTATATATTAAATATTTTTAAATGAGAAAATTTAGGTACATAAAGTCCTTCATGTCCTCAACTATGTCTCCCATTACCTTGAGTTTGTATATCATAGTACCACTTGAATGCACGTTAGAAATCTATTCACCAATTTCTGTCTCCTGCAGATTCCTATGGCTGGGATTTAGCTCAGTTGGTAGAGCGCCTCTCTGCAGTCTCTGAGGTCCCAAGTTCGATTCCCAGCACTGCAAAAATGGGAGAGGGACGTGGCAATCCACTCCCAAGGCAATCCTGAAACAATTAGCCATTGAAAACCCTATGAGGGTCACTATGAGTTGGACACGACTTGACAGCACCTAACAACAACAAGATAGATTCCAATGAAGAAAAGAGTTTATTTGTCTATTTATTGCTACATCTTTAGTTCCCAGAATAGTATCTAGCATGTGGTTCTGATACCCATTTGTCTGAGAAAGAAGAGAAAAAAGTAAACTTGCATTTACTAAGTTTTTACTCTATACTGAGATTTTTCTTTCCGTATTTCAAACATTTTATCCTCTTAGTACTCAGGAAAATAATTATTATGTGTAATTTACATATAGAGATTAAATGCTCAATTGGTACACATGGGTTGGCAATGCTTGTATATTCAAAATATGGCAAAACAAGTCACTCTTAAGAGCTAGTGCATTCTCAAAAGTTACTTGTGCAGCTGCAAAATGTGCGACCTCTAGGAAGATGAATTTGGCAAGATCTACTGAAACCACTCATGCATTTACCCTTTGACAGTAACCCCATTTCTATAAATATATCACTAAAGTGTCACTATGAGTCGGACCCAACTCGACAGCACCTAACAACAACAACAACAACAACACACATAAGCAAGTAGGAAAAGAGAGCAGCACAAAACTAGTCATTACAACACTACTTATAGTAACAAGAGATGGGAAACAATCTAAATGTTCAACAAATGGGGACAAGTTGAACAAATTTACTATGAAGAAACTATGGGATACTGTGTAGCCATAAAAAGGAATGAGAAAGATCAGTATATACTGTGATGGAGTAATCTTTAGAACGTTTTAAATAAAAATCCAAGGTAAAAGACATGCTAAAAAGGCAATTTTTTAATTTAAGTACAGAAAGACTGTGAATATATGCATAAATATGCGTGTATTTGTATATATTTTGAAACTTGATGGAAGGCCAAAGCTGTAGCTCAGTGGTATAGCTCATGTTTAGCATGCATCAGGCCCCTGAATTTGATTCTCAGCACCACCACAAGAGAGAGAGAAAGAGAGAGAGAGAGCGAGAGAGAGAGACTTAAAAACAAGAAGTAATTAAAAGTTTGCCTTTAGAATAAAGACAAAAAGTAGGGAAAGGAGATAAGAAGCTATAATCTCAGAATGCCAATTGTTTTGTTGTTATTGTTGTTGTTGTTAGGTGCCATCGAGTCAGTATCTGACTCATAGCGAACCTCTGTACAACAGGGGAAACACTGTTGTCAGTGCTTCTCTGCTGTTCATAGGGTTTTCAAGGGCAGATTGATTTTTGGGAGGGGGTTGCCAGGTCCTTCTCCCAAGCCTACAACTTCTGGTGTTCCAGGCAGTCTCCCATCCAGGTACTAACCAGGCCGGACCCTGCTTAGCTTCCAAGATCTGACGGGATCGGATGCCACAGGGCTAGAGCTGCAGGCACTATGAGTTGGATACCAACTCGACGGCACCTAACAACAACAACAATAAGGAAGGCCAATTGTTTTACTTATCCCTTTTTACTTAAAATCATGTAAATGTTTACCTATTTAAAAACAAAACCAAAAATACCTCTCTTCAGTTTTTCAAAAATTAATTTAACCATAAATAAAATTGGTGGCATAACCATTTAGTAAAGAGCATTTTAATACCTTAATGTACAGTATGTTGACTGTACTTCTCTAAAGGAATAAACTCTAAAAGTAACAACAACAAAAATCTGCAAAGAAATCTTAAAACAAATCCATTCATCCTGTTGTTAGTGATATTTGCATTGTTAGATAATACATAAATAAAACTAATAAAAAATCATTTTAATGTTAAAAACAACATTTTTAATGGAGACATTCAAGAATAGAAATCAAAGCAATTAAGCATAAGCCATGTATTATAACCATTGAATTAGAAGTGTTGTATAAAGTGATGATTTGTCTTTTATTTCTATAAAACATGTCCTATCTCTTGTCTAGGTTTGCAGCTGTACCACTGTGGCCTCTGATCCCATCAGGTCTCAGAAGCTAAGTAGGGTCAGTCCTGGTTAGAACCCAGATGGGAGATTGCCTGGGAATACCAGCTGCTATAGTTTTGGGAGAAAGACCCAGCAACTCACCCCCCAAAAAAACAATCAGCAATTGGAAACCCTATGAATAGCAGAGAAACACTAACAATACTGTTTCATCTGTTGTACACAGAGTTACTCTGAGTCAGACACCAACTCAACAGTACCTAACAACAACAACAACAATCTCTGTGTACTGAGATGGTGTTAAAACAATGACAAGAGCACCCCTAAGCAGTCAAGTGTGGACTTTAAGACTCAAAAGGAAAAAGGGATTCTTGGGGACATGACCACCATACCACTTGGGTGTACAATGTACAAGATAAATGCTGTATAATTTATAGTGCTGGAAAGTGATATAACCTAGAATAATGAGGTCTTAATCAACAAACATTGGTCACACATGGGGCCATTTACACATCAAAAACAAATGAATGAAAGTAACACAACTGAAATGCAAGAACATATAACAATCCATAAGTTCACAATAGCACACACAAAACTAATTGGTCCCCTTAGTAGCAAAACCACCTTCTCAGTATCCTGAAAACTAATAAAGAAGAAAATTACATTTATCCTACATTTCATGTATAAAATGTATTTCAGGGTAACTGAAAGTTGATGCCTGCAGCCTTACTACCGTGGCATCTGATTCCGTCAGATCTTGGAAGCTAAGTTGGGTCAGGCCTGGTTAGTACCTGGATGGGAGACCACCTGGGAATACCAGGTGCTATAGGCTGGGGAGAAGGGCCAGGCAACCCACTCCCAGAAATCAATCTGCCATGAAAACCCTATAAATAGCAGAGAAGTACTAACAATACTGTTTTGCCAATTGAATGTAGGGTAGCGATGATTTGAACACCTACTCAACGGCACCTAACAACAACCACAACAGAAAGTTGATAAAGGAAGTTCCTTAGAGAAGAATTCCAGCTAATACATGCAGAAGGAATGATAGAATTAGAAACATCACCATCCCATAAGCCCTAATGATAACAGGACTCAGCAACAGTCATGTGCAGCTGCCAAAACCACTAGGTGCAAGGTTGATGGGAGCTCTATGGGAGATGTCTCAGGCTGACAATACCTGAATCCACTGTGTTCATTTTCTATTGCTCTTATGACAAAACTACACACTCAGCGGCTGAGAACAATACCAATGTATTACCTCACAGTTCTGTAGGAGAAAGTTCAGGTTAGTTGGCCTCGTTCCTCAGCTCTGGACTCTGGAAGGTCAGCCAGAGCTCTTGATGCTCAGGGGAGAATCGGCTTCCATGCTCAGCTTGGCAGAGGAATAAAGTTCCCACAGTGGTGGAACTGAGGGCCTGGTTCCGTGCTGACTGTGGGCACCTCCCTGAGCTGTGAGAGGCTCTCTTGAGTCCAGTACATGAGTCATATACCTCATAGTCAGAGGTAGCACGCTCAGTCTTTCTCATCTCATGCCTATCTGACTTCCCCACCTCCAGTATCTCTTTTCTGTTTCTGCTGGGTAAGGTTCTCAGCTGTGACGGGTTCCTGTAATTCAGTTAAATCACCTGGGTGATCCTGGTTATTCTCCTAATGGTGCAACCTTAATTATACCTACACAATCCCTTTTGCCACATAGTGTAACATATTTGCAGGTCTGGTTTGGGGATGTGGATGTCTTTAGAAAGGGGGATCACATTACTAGGCCTGCCACACCACTGATCAATTTGAACCTCACAAAGTACAATTGATAATTGGCCCTCACATACCTGCTAATGCACTGATATGGGCAGTACATGGTGCTGCCTTTGAATTTTTCTCACTCTATCACTGCCAAAAAAAAAAAAAAGTGCAGGATCAAGCCTCTAGACTTAACAAACAGTTTTATAGTAAACCAAAAATTAAAAAAATTTTTTTTAATGCTAGAGGTGGTTGGATGGGAGAAGGGCCTGGCAATCCACTCCCAAGGCAATCCCGAAACAGTCAGCCATTGAAAACCCTATGAGGCTCACTATGAGTCAGATACCGACTCAACAGCACCTAACAACAACATAACAGCAGAGGTGGTCGGTAGTGCCCATAATCCAGTTACTCAGGGGACCAAGGCAGGAATATTGCAAGTTTGAAGGTCAGCTTGGGCCACATAATGAGACTCTATCTTGGAGGGGAAAAAAAGAAAAGAAAAAAATTTTTTCAATCTAGTATATACAAAATATTATAGGGCAAATGGTTCAGTGTCATCAACAAATATATGATAGAGAGAAAGTGGAGAGGGGGGGAGAGAGAGAGAGAGAGAGGAGAAGAGAGGAGAGGAGAGAAGAGGAAGAAAGGAAGGAAGGAAGGAAGGGAAAAAAGATAGATGGAGGTGGGTAGTTATAAACAAAAGAGAGTTATGGTACATTTTAATCAAATGCAATTGCTGTATATTCTTTAGACCCTAATGTGATCAACTCAACTGTAAAAATACATTCCTGAAAAAAAATGACTTGGGAAAACTTGAATGCACATTGATTTTAGATGGTAAAGAATTGTTAGCTTAATTAGTTTAACATTGTAGGCTTTCATGAGTTTTCTTTAAGTTTTTATTTTTAGAGATACATACTAAAGTACTGATGGATAAAATGATATGATGTCTAAGATTTAATGTAAAATAATCCAGGAAGAGAAAAAAGGGTGTTGGGAAAATACAGGTAAAACAAGATTAGCAAAATCTTAATAATTGCTATATCTGGGTGATAGATATGCAGAGGTCTACTGTACATTCTGTGGGGTTGGGGTTTAGCTCAGTTGGTAGAGTGCTGCTCTGCACTGTCTGAAGGCCCAGGTTAAATCTCCAACACTGCAAAAACAGAAGAAGGACAGTCGGCAATCCACTCCTGAAGCAATCCTGAAAATAATCAGCCATTGAAAACCCTATGAGGGCCACAATAAACTGGACATGACTTGATGGCAGCTAACAACAACAGCAACTATGCATTCATGTAACTTTTGCACATGTTTGAATTTTCTTAATATATGTCACAGGGGAGTTCTTTCCCCTATATTTTATCACCTCTCAAATTTAACACGTATGACTAGATTTCTGCAGAAGAGAAAACACATGTAATACAGCTAGATCTCATAACCTCCACCACAAACTTGTATGTTCTAAATTGCTACAAAAGTCATCTACTGATTACTAGGTTGTTACCTTTACTCTTCACTTTCTGTTTCCCATATAACAGCTGGCTCATTCTTTCTAAAACATAAACCACACTGTGACATCCTTCTGTTCAAGCCCTCCAATGGATTCCTATTGCATATCATTAAAATCCAAAGTTTTACCAAAGCTTATAAGGTCTTTTGTACTATAGCCTTCAACTTGTTTTCTGTTGTAGTTTAAAAATAAAATGTTCCCCCCAGGTTGATGTTTGAAAGCTTGATCCCCAGCTGGAAGCACTATTTGTGGAGGCTGTGAAACCCTTAGAAAGTGGGACCTATTTGGAGGAAGTAGGCCACTGGGGCTAAGTATGCAAAGGTTATATCCAGCCTCTGGCTCCTGTGAGCTCTCTCTGCTTCCTGGTCTGCCATGATGTGAAAATCTCTCCTCTGCCACACACTCCTGCCAGTTGTTCCACCATGCCTTCCTCACCAACATGGACTAACCCTCTGAAACT
Organism: Pedetes capensis; assembly: GCA_007922755.1. Classification (NCBI taxonomy): domain Eukaryota; kingdom Metazoa; phylum Chordata; class Mammalia; order Rodentia; family Pedetidae; genus Pedetes; species Pedetes capensis. Next base: position 20,332 of record VMDO01001754.1, read on the forward strand.
GTGAGCCAGAATAAAGCTTTCCTTTCTTAAGTTGTTTCTGTCAGGGATTTTGATCACAGTGGTATATACATTGAGCTAAACCCAAACCCCACAGAATGTACAGTAGACCTCTGCATATCTATCATCCACTTATAGCAATTATTAAGATTTTGCCAAAATTTTCCCAACACTGTTTTTTCTCTTCCTGGATTATTTTACAATAAATGTTAGCTATCATATCATTTTATCCATTAGTACTTTAGTATGTATTTCTATAAATAAAAACTTAAAGAAAACTCATGAAAGCCCACAATGTTAACCTACTTAAGCTAACAATTCTTTACCATCTAAAATCAATGCGCATTCAAGTTTTCCCAAGTCATTTTTTTTTTCAGAAGTGTATTTTTACAGTTGAGTTGACTGTGACTTATTTCTTATCTACCATCCCAACTTTCCTAGCTCCATCTTCTGCAACCATCCTAGCTTCCTTGCTGGTTCCTCAAGTAAGTTTACACTTGCCTTGGAACCTTTGCATGTACTATTCCTTCTTCCACAGACATTCTTTCTTGAAGTTCTCCAATCTCAGTCTCCCACTTCCCTTAAGATTTCTCAAATATTAATCTGCAGAAAGTTCTCTTTTGATCATTCTCTATAAGAGAGCACCCAATAACCTTCTTAATCCCTACTCTGCTTGATTCTTCATTATAGCAATCACCATTTGTGATAATATCTTTATTATGTGTCTCCCTACTTCATAATTGTTAAGCTTCAATAAAGCCAAAACCATGTTTTGCTTGAAACTATTGCTGATATTTAGAGTAAACCCAGGTACTCAAGTATTTATTCAGTTAATCAGTATTAACTGAATGACAATTAGAATGAAGTCATCTTATCCCAAGCTACAGTACAAAGTCAGAGTGCTTCTCCACACTCTGAGGATCCAAGTTCCATCACCAGCACCACAAAAAGCCAGAGGACATTGCAATCCACTCCCAAAGCAATCCCAATACAGTTAGCCATTGAAAACCCTAGGAAGGTCTCTATGGGTCAGACATGACTTGATGGCACCTAACAACAACAAAATAACATTAACTCATATAAAGAGTTTTACTATATATTAGTCAAAAGCTTCCATAAACTTTGTAAGTTGATGAATGTGTAATCAAAAGTGATGTCATAGTTACATAATGGAAAAAGAAAATGTTGTATTACCCTGTGCCTCACCAACATTTACCAATAAATGGAAACAAAAGTTTATGCCTAGGTGGTTTTTTGAGGCTATTATGAGTGGTACTGCTTTCCTGATTTCCTTTTTCATGAGTTCATTTTTGGTGTATAGAAAAGCTACTAATTTTTGTATGTTGATTTTTTATTCTGCTACTTTACTGATGAAGATCAAAGATCATTGCCTTCAGTATGGATTGTGGCTAAACATCAACAAAACAAAAATCTTTATGACTGCATCAGTATGCAACCTCATAATAAATGCAGAAAAGTTTGAGGTTGTCCTAGCTTTTGCTTTGCTTGACTCTAATAATCAACACCCATGGAAGCAGCAGTTAAGAAATCAAAAGATGTCAGCCAGGCGAGGTGGTGCACACCTGTAATCCCAGCGGCTCAGGAGGTGGAGGCAGAAGGATCGCAAGTTCAAGACCAGAGGCAGTCTGCGTACTTTAGCGAAACCATGTCTCAAAAAGTAAAAAAAAAAAAAAAAAATGAGTTGAGGGTGCATCTCAGGGTCCAGCACTTGCAAAGCATGCAAGCTCAAGGCCCTAGGTTCAACCCCCAGTACCGGAAAAAAAAAAAAAAAAAAAAAAGACGCATTGCTCTAGGAAAAGCCGAGGCAAAAGATCTCTCTAGAGTATTGAAAAGTAAAGATATCACATTGAAGACGAAAATGTGCCTGACTCATGCCATGGTATTTTCAGTCACATCATATGGTTATAAAAGCTGGACATTGAACAAGGGAGACAGGAAAAGAATTGATGCTTTTGAATTATGGTGCTGGAGACGTCTATTGAATATACCATGGACTGCCAAAATAATGGACAGATTTGTCCTAGAAAAAGTGCAACCAGAGTGCTCCTTGGAAGCAAGAATGGCCAGACTGTGTCTTACATATTTTGGACCTATAGTCAGGAGAGATCAATCCCTGGAGAAAGACATCATGTTTGGGAGAGTGGGAGGCCAATCAAGAAAAGGAAAACCCTCCACCAGATGGATTGACACAGTGTCTGCCACAATAGGCTTAAACATAAATAAGATGGTGAGCCTGGCACAGAATCAGGAAGTGTTTTGATCTGCTGTACATAGGGTCGCTATGAGTCGGACTCGTAACAACACCTAACAACAACAACAACTTTACTGAAAGTATGTGTTGGATCTAAGAATTTTCTGGTAGACCTTTAGGGTCTTTTAAGTTTAGAATCACATCATCACATAAAGGAACCTGGCAAATTTTGTGTCTATAAACAATGACTACATACAACTTAAAATGTTAAAATACATAAAATTTCCTAAATTACCTTAGTAGCTTGTCAGAGATATAAATCCAGAGAAAATAATTCATTACCTAGGAAATTCTCCAAATATGGTTTCTTTTAATAGATGTATTTTAGAATTGTTCAGCAGAAGCAGGAAGCTGTAGAAATTCAAGATTCCCTCTTGATTGTGAGGTCAAGTACCCAAGTTACACTTTGATTAGCTAGAGATTTATAATATGTGCAATGTTAAGATTTAATCATTTATGGGAGCACTGCTATCTCCCCTTTGTTCATAACGTTATGTAATGTTCTAACTTACCTTAAAATGTACCAATTGCTTATGGCTCAGTTTTACCTACATCTCTCTGAGCTTTGAATTCTTGCTTTGTATTTTCCCTTTGTACAAAACATATATTTATTTTTATCTGCAGCCTTCTTACCTAGGTTTTACCTTTTAGCAGAGACATTTTAAGGTAAACCTGAAATTAAGCTGTACATTGGTGGGGAATTTGGCAGACATAAGATATAAATAACTGTATCCCAGATTTTTTAAATGCTCTCATTTTTGCTTCTCTTCAGGCTGAAGAATTTAGAGCGTATATATTCTAGTAGACCCCATGAAATTTCATTCATTTACCATGGTACATGCCTTGTAATCACTGGATGCCAAGGATGTACCTGACAAGTCATATGTCAGAGCAAAACAAATAGCAGGTTTCCAGAGATACTGGTAAGATGATATGTTTCCCAGGCCCATAAAGTTTCTCATCTTTCATTTGTCTATCTCAACAATCTTACTAAAACATTTTTAATCTCATTTTATATGAAGTATCCAGGGTTTAAAGAGACTAGACATACACTTAGCTTTCAAGTGGCTTCATATTAAGGAATTTTTTTTTCTCAGCTTCTCTTCATTTTATGCTCCATTCTGGTCTTATTCTGTGCCTTTTCAATGATATTTTCCTCTAACCTCCATTCTGCCCAACTCCAGGGATTAGAAGAACATGGCTCTGGCCAAGTTAATGAGAGTCTTCCATCCTCCTACCCACAGGGACTAATTTGAGGACCCAACATGAGGTGCCAAATGGAAATATGCTCTCCTTCTCTGTGATCACAAGTTTTAGGGGAAAACTAAGCTGAAGCTATTTCTGGCAAATTTCCTTAGTTCCATGTGGACAATATCTTCAATACGAGAAAAAAGCTGCCCACTAGTAGACAAGTGAGAGGAACAGAAGTCAACAAATTTCACCTACTAACTAAAGCAAGCTTCAACTGGGTTTCTGGCCAATTAGACTGTGCTCAATTCCTGGTCCTTCAATAGTCAAGTATCTCTTTCTTTTCATGTTAACTATCTTGTACCCAAGCAGCCTTAGCCCACTAGGATCAGAAGATCACAACTAGGAACACAAAGTTTTAGTCACCCAAGGATTTTACCTTCCATACTTTTGAGTTTCAAATAGCTGGTTTGCAGGCCAGCTCCATCACTTACCAGTTCTATGGCTGTGATGATTTATTTAGCCCAAGACTCAAAAGCATCTTTACTATAATGGGAATAATAGGCCCTACTCCATAAAGTTATTATTACCTGTCAAGCACTTAACTGGCACATAGTAAACGTCCAGTAAGTTGAGACTTCTGTTATAATTATTCACTATTGAATGAGAAGACTTTAAATGCAATATGGGAATTAAATATGAATATTTCAGAGCTGGGCATGGTGGCATACACCTGCAATGCCAGCAACTTGTGAGGCTGAGATAGGAAGACCATGAGTTCAAGGCTAGAGTCAGCCTGCACAACTTGGTGAGAGCCTATGTCAAAATTAAAAAAAAAAAATTAAAAAGGTGCTGGTAGTGGAGCTCACTTGCCTAGCGTATGTGAGGTTGTGAGCTCAACCCTCTAGAACAAAAAATATTTCAGAGACTCTTCTACCAATATACCATAGAGTATACAGCTTACCTGTATCAGCATATTTTGCTTGGATTCCCAGAAAATAGGGGTGCTGGTGAGGAAGAGAGGGCTAGGAATTCTACTTTCATTAGAAAGCCTGTTTAATGCTTCTGACACCAACAAGTTTCATGCTAAAGACCAGCAATTTCATAAGGTAGATAAAAATAAGGGAGAGAAAATTAGTGTCTGCCAGGAATCTACTTCACTCTAGACATTTCACAAACAACATATCATTTAATTTCCATAAACACCTTACAAAGAAATGGGTATTATTATACTCATTTTATGGATCCCAAACTGACATTCTGAATGTAATGCATGAAAACACACTGCTAGTAAGTGGAGTTTGGGTTTAAAAGCAGTCATACCTGGCTTCAGATAAATGCTGTTCTTTCTTCCATACCACACCTTCTCTCATAAGGACGAGTGTAATCACCCCAGAGGTTTGAGAAGCACTTAAATTCCCCCTTTGTGGGCTGGGATTTAGCTCCATTGGTAGAGTGCTGCACTGCAGTCTCTGAGGTCTCAAGTTCAATTCCTAGCACTGCAAAAATGAGAGAAGGGCCTGGCAAGCCACTCCCAAGGCAATCCCGAAACAGTCAGCCATTGAAAACCCTATGAGCGTTGCTATAAGTTGGATACCAACTCGACGGCACCTAACAACTAAGTTCCCCCATAGAAATGGAGAGATAAGCATTCCTTCCACATCCTAAAATCCTTTAGGTAACCTGCTGTGTCATTTCCAAGAGAAGAGGACCCAACACCCTAAATTGCCAAACCAAATGACTCTTAAGCCAGTTGCACCCTTCATTCTAGACATCCCATCATCTCATTTTCCATTCTTTCCCCTGTTCGGAACTCCCAAGAAACTGCACCATTATCTGCCAGAGACAGAATGGAGTTACCATCAAAATGTCTAGATTATGTTCCAACATTTTCACTTGATTAGCTTTTGATTAAGAATGTTTTCTACCATTATCTGTGATATATAAATAATAGATGCATCTTTATATTAATGGAGGTGATGCTTATAAAGGTACCCAAGAAAGAACAAACCAAACAATAGAGAGAAACTGATTGCATATGTGCTGACTTGTTTTGTTCTGTTGTTTCGTGTTCTCTTTCCCCTTATCGGCCCCAGATAAATTCCTAGGGAAGCTAACTATATTTTTCCTTTATCAGTATCAATGCCTGACCCCACACTGTAGACACAGCTAGAAGCTAGTGATTTATGGACTTTTCCTTAAGCCTTAGAACATCACTTCTTTCGAGCTTCTTAGTCTCCAAAAGCAGCCTGCTAAGATTGGGGTAGCAGTTATAAATGAGACTTTGTAACAACCTTAAAATAACTTCACAGCCTTCAAAGAGACTCTTCATCAGTTCCCAAATTTTCTGCCATGCTTCTATTGTGTAGAAATGACCATATCAACAAACTGTGTTATTAGAAGACTGTGGATGTGATAAACTACACAGGATTTTTAGTACACGTCTTAGTCTAAAATTTCAGATGTTCGTGTAATTTGTAGCCTTCTTAGAAGGGCCTGCATCACCAAGTAACATTTACTCTTTTTTAATAGTTCCACTCCAAACATTCAGTTCTTCACCTGCAAGAGAGTCTTGGAGTTCCTTATCTTTTATCAAATGCTGTACAATAAAGACTGCCACATCTCCCTGTTCACCGAATTTTCCAAGGCAGTTTTTTTCAATATATGGCCCCTCGAGATAGAAATAAAAGCAAGACAGTCACATAAATTTTATGAATGTTGCACATTTAAGAATCCTCCCAGAGAGGGGCATAATATTTGTGTGTATATTTAAAATTCAGACAAGACTTGCAGTAAAGGAATCTTTTAACTTTATTTAACATAACTCTTCCATGTGTGGTCCTTTTTCAGACACTATGAGAGTTATGAGTTTATGAGAGTTAAAGAATTCTGGTTGATTTTGTTTGTGTAATAATGTCAACAGTGGATGATGTGCTGAGCCACTCTGGTCCCCTTTCAGAAATGTAAGATCATTCTCTCCGCAGTTGAGAGGACTGACAGCTAACAGCCACTTGTAATGGGCATCTCTAGCAAATGACCCCACGGTACTCTCAGCTGAAGATAGGTAGCCTCTACTCAAGGTTATGTAGCATGATCAAAAAAATATGGTGAATGTTTAAATTTTAAAAGATTTATCACAGTAAAAGACACATTGCTATTGTTGTTGTTAGATGCCATTGTGTGGGACTCCAACTCACAGTGATGTTCCTAGGGTTTTCAATGGCTGTTTAGGGATTGTTTTGAGAATGGGTTGCCACATCCTCCTCCCATATTTTTGGTGCTGGGGATCAAACCTAGGGCCTCAGAGAGTGCAGTGCAGCACTCTACCCACTGAGCTAAACCCCAGCCCCACATTGCCACTGTTGTTGTTAGGTGTTATTGAGTCCTGTCTGACTCATAGCAACCCTTATAAGGTTTTCAATGGCTGATTGTTTTGGGATTGCCTTGGGAGTGGATTGCCAAGTCTTCCTCCCATTTTTGCAATACTGGGAATCAAACTCGGGACCTCAGAGACTGCAGAGTGGTGCTCTACCAACTGAGCTAAATCCCAGCCCACATTGCCACTAATCTCCTTTAAAATACTAGAACACACTTATCGCATCATTCTTGCCACTTTCTGAAGCAGTTCTGGAAGTCCTCCTTCATGTCTTTCGTTTCATGCTCGATCATGACAATGCTCTATGTCACACATCATTTCTGATATGGCAATTTCTGTTAAATAAAGATATTATGGCTTGTCCTCATCCACCCCATGCCACCAGATCTGGCACCATGTGATTTCTGGCTTTTCCCCAAAGTCAAAATGACCATGAAAGGTGAAAGTTTTGAATCAATTCAGGGAACTGAGCCAGCCACGACAGTGTAACTAAAGACCCTCATGAAAGAGGACTTCCAGAACTCTTCTGAAGGTGGCAAGAACTATGTGATAAGTGTGTTCCAAGCAAGGACAGCATTTTGAGGTAGATTAATGACAACATGTCTTTTACTATAATAATGTTTTAATTTAAACATTCACCATATTTTTTGATCACAACTTGTATACCCACTGCCCAGGGATGTTCCATTCAACATGGGAGCCTTATGAGAGTATAGAGTTCAAGCCTTCTCCCCCAGACTCTGGACAAGTAAAAAAGTGCTCTGCTTAATATGCTTCCATGGGTTCAGCCGAGAACTTTATAGAGGGGGTCCACAACCTTGAGCCTTGGACCAGTATTGGTGTGAATAGCAGGTGAGAGAGTGAAGCTTCATCTGTATTTACATAATAAATTTAATGCATGTAAATCATCCTGAAACACATCCAATCCTACCCCTGGTCCATGGAAAAATTTTCCTCCACAAAATCGGTCCCTGGTGCCAAAAAGTCTGGGGACTGCTGTTTTACAGGATTGCCTGGCAGCCCTCTTTTCCCTCTATCCAATCTTCCTTCTTCCTGTTTCTTTTTCCCTTCCGCAGGTGCTGACCTTACAGCCACTCCTAATAAAACATCTGCCATTTGCCATCGGAGTTGCTTCCTTGGCAATGCAATTTGGCACAATATTATAAGGGTACACGTTTATCTATTAGAGATGTATTCTGAAAATTTTAAGAATGAGATGATTTGAGGCCTGGAAGTTGCAAAGGAAAAAGTGAGAGAAAATAGAGGAAGAAAGATCACAAAATGTTGATGACTGTTGACGCTGAACAATGAGTGCATGGGCATCCAATGTAATGGAATGATTTGTGTGTGTTTGAAATTCTCCATTATAAAATGTTTTAAAAATATTATTTCCCAAACTTCCCAGAGAATCATCTTTTCAAGTAATTCTACTATCACCTTGGGATACATTTGACACTCCTGCATTCCTAACTTGGGCCTCAATGAGCCAGAGAAAATTTCCCCAATCACTTCCCAATGCACAGAATAATTCCATTCACACTGGGTCTGATCTTTTCAGATGGGCCTCATTAATGCTAATGAAAATGTCACAGATGCTAATGAACAGCCAGCCCTCTTTAACTCTGCAGACAACCAGCCTAGCTACAAAGGCTTGGAAATCAATTGTTGTCTGATGGTAGTCCTACCCTTGGAGGTAACCTAAATGTGCAGAGCTTGCTGGGCTGTGAAAATTCCCTGAGACTAAGGAGAAGTAATAGAATGATGGAGAGAGTCTCAGGAAAACAACCAGGATAGCAGAGCCAATTAGCCCGGCAAGCTGCCACTCAGAGTTGGAAACCAAGAGCTGTACTTCTCATGTGGAGTATCAGCCTTCCTTGAATGTCCTAGGAAATGACTTGTTGGCAGCTTAAGGAGACTTTGTAAATAAGAAGAGAAATACAGTTCCTTTCCTCAGCACTGAATAGATCAGGGTGGATCTGTCAGCAACTTGTAAATAGATGAATAATACTCTCCATAATGGAAGGCAACCAGGTTTGTTATTTGGGGATTTTACCTTTAATTAAGACTCCCTTTCTTTGAGTAGCCCGAAGGGTTCAGCTCGCTGTTCATGGAGCCATCTGCTCGGCAGTCCTTCCCTCCTTCCCTCATTTCCTCCCAGAGGAATCTCTTAAGCTTTGAGATATCAGGAGACCTGCCCTGAACTGAATTCACATCTTTAACTGAATCTATTTTAAGGTTTCTTCTGTAAACCTAATGGCTCTCTCTAGTCACTTTCCCACTTTGCGCAACTGATTGTGAATCCTCTGCGGACTCCTCAGAGCACCTGTTCCTCCCCCAGGGTTTCCATTTGATGCAGGCATGCACTCTCCACCATGGAAACTGTCTGGCAGAGCAGCGTCTGAAACTTTTATCTCCTTCCTTCAGAGTTAGGAGGAAATGGTTTCTCCAGAATTTTCTATTTGCCTCACGTTCACGGACAAGCTGCTCAATCTAGGTTCCCTTGGGGCAGGAACTATAAAGTCTCTTCCTTACCCAAATTGGTTTTCGTACTTATGAAGCTCTCCGGGATTAAGCTCTTTCTTTTACCTCCTTCTGGAACCTTCCTTCACTTCTCTCAGCCTCCACATGCCAGCCATTCGGGTTTCGTTGCAGCCCTTCAATAGGGCAAGCTCATTGCCTTCCTTCCTAGAGACTCTGTGTTCTCTTTCCTCGTTAGGCCCTTCCTGACCCCTGGCCCATGGTCGACTCCTCTTTGCCAATCACACCTCAGCCTGAATGTCCCTTGTTTGAGAAAGCCTTGCTGGCCGTTCACACTGAAGTGGATACCTTATCAATGGTATGACCCAGTTTTATTGTCTGCATAGCACTGCCTTTCAAATATTTACTTCCTGTCTCCCTATACCCCCAGCCAGCATGGAACATAAGAGGCCTTATTCCTCTTGCTCACTGTTTGCCCACAGTGCCTGCAACTGTGCCTGTCATATCTTTGGTGCTCAATAAATATTTGTGGAATTTAAATTAATTTTTATTGAATTCTTCAATAACCCTAAGGCTACAGGTTATAATTATCTTTTAACAAAGGGTTAAAAGGAATTTCAGAAGTTAAATAACGTGCCCAAAGTCACCCATGTCTAGTGAGGAACAGGTTCAAGATCCTGATTGATGGCCAACATTACCCACTGTGTCAATCAGGTCTGTGAGACCTTGGGTGAAATGTGAGATTGGGCTGATGTGTGTCTGCAATGTCAGTGGGTGTAATTTTGCTTTGTACCTTGGGATGTGTGACTCAAAACCCATCTTGTTGCTGTTGTTGTTAGGTGCCATTGAGTCGGATCTGACTCATAGCAACCCTATGTACAATAGAACAAAACACTACCTACCAGATGCTGTGCAATTCTCAGAACTATGTCAGCACTTCTCTGCTCTTCATAGGGTTTTCAATGTCTGATTGTTTCAGAAGTGGGCTTTCCCCCAGGTCTACAGTACCTAATATTCCCAGACGGTCTCTCATCTAAAGACTAACTAAGCTCAACCCTGCTTCACTTCAGAGATCTGATGAGATCAGATGCCAAGGTAGTACAGCTGTAGACAGAAGGCATCTTAGAGACCATTTAATTTTATGCTATACAGTCTTCTAGGGAAGAAGCTAACCTATTAAGTAAGAATAACTGGTCAAAAGCAAACATGTGGTGGCCAAGGTGAACCTCAACCCCATTCATGCCACCGCACCAGGCCAGTCCTGGGATGCCCAGAGCTGCTGGAAGAGGGGGTGAAGGACAACTGGACTTCAGCAGTTCTCTAAGCCTTGTGTCCACATGTGCCTGTCCAGAGGGGGTGCCATTTTCCATTTTGCACATTGCTAAATTGCCTGCCATCTCTTCATTTGCTTGTTTCCTTAGAAAACCTTGATGTCTATGAACACACAAATATGCCACATAATGGTGTGGCAATCAATGATGAACAGTTATATGATGGTGATCCCAAGAGACTATATTGTCTATTGAAATTGTCCCCATCCTACTTTGTGCAATCACACTCTCTAACATTCACAGAGCGAGGAACTTGCCTACAACAACATATTTTTCAGAACATGCTCCTATGGATTAGCAATACATGATTATAAACTGGTTCTAGCTTCCTAGACACCAGAGCGTTCAGAAGCACAGCTGAAGATGCTGCAAAGGTGTGCATTTTTGGAGGGATAAGTTGTTATTCCCAGGTAGTTGCTGGCCCATCACTTCTCTTCCTAATTAACAGATGAATCTGTATGTGAAATATCGTAAGCAAGCACCACTCTGGGCGTTCACAAAGACTGGAAGTACTATTATACAGAGGGATGCTCCAGCTTATGCCTCTTCTACATCCTGTTTGTATCATCTTCGCTCTCTTTCCCTTGAAACACTCTTATCTAAAAATAAAGTCGTACTTGGAAATCTTCAATAGCCAATGAACAAGAAAGTAATAGACATGGGCTGGGAATCTTAAAGGTGCTAGAAAAAAGTCCGGAAGGAAATGTCAACATGTTTACAATGTTTGTCTTTGGGTGGCGGGGCTCAGGGTTGGCTTTTTTTCCTCTCCTCTGCCTATTTTTATAGTGATGTCCTATAAGAAGCGCAGTGGAGGAGAAAAAGGCTGTGCTTTTGAAGAGAGTGGCACAGGAAGGTAAACCGCAGGAATCAGCTCCTGGCCAGGCTGTGGGGCTGCCTGCAGAGCTGGCTGCAGCAAAGGGAGCAGGAAAGATGCTACAGTTTAAAGCTTCTGCCATTCAAAGCCGGAATAAGCCTGTGGGTCCTTCCCTTGTGACAGCAGGAAGACAGCAGGGCCTGGAGCTGGGAGGGGAATAAAAAAAAAAAACAGACCCAAAAGGTGGAATTCTTTTTATAAGCATCTTTGATTTGGATTGCTGGCACATTGCTATTTCGAAAGCAGGGTCTCTGTGCTCTGCCTCAATGCCTTCCGGCAGGTGGCCCCAAGCAGCAGGCCTCTTGTAGGCCATTCGCTGTGTTTCTTTCCTTTGTGCTGCGCTTTGCCTGGCTCCTATCAAATAGTAGGGAAGGAATCCAGGAGGCGTTCAGAGATAAACCTTGGAGAAAACAATATGTCCAGATGACATAATAACTTCTAGAAAGAACTCAGGGAAGGGAGGAGAGAAAAATATACTTGAGCTCTTAACGGCATAGGAAAAGCACTGGTCTAAAGAAGGATAAGACAATTCTTTCACTTTCCTCTTGGCAAACCTCTTCTGCTCTTGCTTTCTACAGCCACCACCCTCTAAGAAATCTGAAAGCAAAACCTCTTTCACTGAGCTACACCCAAGACCAGCCCCACCTTCTCCTGAGTCCTCAAGGGAGCTGGGATGAGAGAAAGGATGTCGGCCACCTGGGGTTGCACACCCCTGCAGGGGCTTTGCTGGGGCATCTGCAAAAATGAAGGCACAAGTTTGAGAAGGTGTGATAAGGGTTTTGCTGGGAAAACAAATCCAAGATGAGAATTTGTTTTTATTGCAATAAAAACATAGACCTCCCTGAGATGAGGACCTTTCCACAGATCTGTGCTGAGCTCTGAGAGAATAAGGAACTCTGGAGAGATGGGAAGAAAAAAGAAACAACAAAACAACTCCCCCACACACCCAAAAAGTCTCCACAAGCCCAAGGCTAGAACTGAGGAGCTGGGAGAGAAGAAAGGGAAAATTTAGGGCTTTTCCTTGGAACAGGACTTTTCTTTGGCTGTGGGTGCAGAGAGCTGCCTCTGCCTGGTGCTGGAATTATAATATGTGGGCTAGCATTAAAAATCTTGGTCTAGGTTCTGATTCTAGGTGAGCCTTACAGACCTCAGTAAGAAGAAAAACACCCAGGTCCAGAGTGAACGTAGGGGCTTAGGAGGCTGGTTTACTCATTTCCTTCAACTAATTTTGTGTGTAACTTTGATCTATCAGGCCAGGCACTTAGAATAAAATGAGAATCAAAACCAGAATTTACCTGTGTACTTACTAACCAGGAGATAACATTGTTTATTGTTGTTAGGTGCCCTTGAGTCGAGTCCAACTCATAGCGACCCTGTGTACAATGGAATGAAATACCACCCAACACTGTACAATGCATATGATCTTTATGTTTAAACTCATTGTTGCAGACACTGTGTCAATCCATGTAGTTGAGGCTCTTCCTTTCTGCGATTGACCCACCACTCTCCCAAACATGATGTCTATCTCCAGGGATTGGTCCCTCCTGACAACATGTCCAAAATATGTAAGATGCAGTCTAGCCTTTCTTGTTTCCAAGGAGCTGTCTGGTTGCACTTCTAGGAAAGATCTATTGATTCCTTTGGCAGTACATAGTTTAGTCAATATTCATTTCCAGCTTTCATAATTTGAAAGCATCAGTTCTTTCTCTGTCTCCCTTGTTCAATGTCCAGCTTTCACAACCATATGATGTGACTGAAAATACCATGGCATGAGTCAGGCGTGCCTTTGTCTTCAATGTGACATCTTTACTTTTCAATACTGTAAAGAGGTCTTTTGCAACAGCTTTTCCCAATGCAGTGTATCTTTTGATTTCTTGTCTGCCGCTTCCATGGGTGTTAATTGTAGAACCAAGTAAAGTAAAATCTTGGACAACATCCATCTTTTCTCCATTTATCATGAAGTTGCTTATTGACCAGTTGCAAGGATTTTTATTTTCTTGGTGTTGTGATGCAATCCATACTGAAGGCTGTGTTCTTTGATCTTCATCAGTAAATGTTTCAAATCCTCTTCAGTTTCAGCAAGCAAAGTTGTGTCAGGTGCATAACGCAGGTTGTTAATGAGTTTTCTTCCAATCCTGATGCCACGTTCTTCTTCATAAAGGCCAGCCTTGCAGATTATTTGCTCAGCGCAGAGATTGAAGATGTAGGGTGAAAGGATACATCTCTGATGCTAATCATATACAAGTAATATGCAAATAAGCCAAAATTAAAACTTCAGTGAGATGAAGCATTGAGGCCACAGCCATCTTTTCACTGAGTTCTGAATAATTGAAAGATAAAGGGTTTAGGCAGCTGGAGACCTCAAACCTGGCGGAGAGTGTGGGTTAGGCAGGCAGCAGCAATGTACTACCTCCCTACAGCTTTCCTGAAGGAACTCAGAGCTGGAGAAGAGACATATTTACCAAGTGCTATCACATGGGCCACACGTGGAAAGGAGACAGGGCCCCGAAATGACCTACTCTGATGATTGTTACTGTTGATAGGTGCTGTCGAGTCGGGAATGACCCTCATAGAGTTTTCCATGGCTGATTATTTTGGGATTGATTGGAGTGAATTGCAAAATCCTTCTCCTGATGCCAATGATTACCAGATACCAACTATACAGCTCACACCCATTTTGGGGAGGTGGGGGGTAAGGCTAGAGGCCAAGACTGGTTAGGGAAAATATAATTCCTCCTCTTGGAGTACAGAGGTGGAAAAATGTGTCACTCTCTTACTTTCCCTCTGTGTGGGGTGTGTGTGTGTGTGTGTGTGTGTGTGCATTTAACCCATTGCACTTGTCCGTCGGGTCTGTGGTCAGCCAGGGATGTGTGCCTCTTTGCCTAGAGAGGCCTCAGCAACCTGTTTGTGCCATCCAGCTCCTACTTTCATGAACTAAATCCCAGCCTGTTCTTTGGGTATCCCCCATGGACTTGCAGGGCTTCATCTCCCCCACCTTACCAAGGTCCACATAAATCTGAAGTATATGTAATAAAATTAGTTCATAGATTACTCTGTGTCTCCTCTTTATTTGGTCTCTGATGCCAAATTTTATCCACCTGAAACAAAATCCACCACCTTTTGTAAGTGAAGGCAGTGTTTAGTGGAGAGTGGAAGACCTTGGCCATGGTAAATATAGTTGACACAGCCAGAGCCAAACTCAGGCCACATGTTGGGACATGACTCCAAGAGCTTGTGAGTAAGCTCCATTATCCACATCAATTATTACAAGTCCACAAATAGTGGTTTCCTCTCTGTTCCTCAATTCAGTTCTAAATAACACCCTCTCCTAGGACCCCTAAGACTACATGTTTCCACACCAGAGCTCTCTGCCAGCAGGCATGGACCTTAGTTACAGCCTGGACTTCTGACCTTAAGACTTGGCAGAAACACTGTAAATGCTAAAAATAACCATTCTGTTCCCTACTCTCTCAGAAGTATGAAATTCAAAAGGCTCCTTTTTCCTTATAATTACATTTTAGAGAGTGCTCTCTGGTGTTGAGGCCCTCGTCACAGGGCTATACTCAGTGCTACTGAGCCACATTCTATGTTAACTCCCCATGGTGTGTTACTACACAACATAGAAGTGTGAACTAACCATGGTGCGAACTACTAAACCAGGCAGGAGTCTGAGCCATCTGCAGTGTGAGCACAGTAGTGTAAATTATACAGAATGGGTTAAGGAACAATATAGTGGCATGAACAAAATGCAGGGTAAACTACCCTATAGTTTAGGAGTGTGAACTATTCACAATGTGAGCTAACACACAGGTCAGGAGTGTGAATAATACACAGTGGGAATAGTGTAGTTTAACTACTAAAGAGTGTGATCTAAGCCAGACTCTGTGGTGCAGGCCTATAATCCCAGTGATGCGGGAGGCAGAGGCAGGAGGATTGTAAATTCAAGACCAGAGGCAGTCTGTGTAATTTAGTGAGACCCTGTCTCACAAAAGTAAAAAAGTGGGCTGGGGGTGCAGCTGAGTGGTACAGCACTTGCAGAGCATGCAAGCGCAAGGCCCTAGGTTCAACCCTCGGTACCGCAAAAAATAAATAAATAAATAAAATAATAAATAAATAAATAAATACATAAATAAAATAGTGTGATCTAATACACAGTGTAATTATGTTCAACTATACAGTGAAATAGTATAAACTACTACACTATGAAGTAACAGGAACTACCTCATATATAGTAATACAAAATACCACCTAATATAGTAAGGAGAATTATCACATAATGTCTTACTGCACAGGTCAAATGATTTTTGGGAATTTTCCATAAATATAAAATTATTCCAAAGTATAATTTATGTTAAGTGAATCCTTCACCAAGTTGCATTTTCTCCGTAGTTTTCAAACACCCCATTACAGCAATCTGTTATGATAACATATATGGCCTAGTATTTCAAAATAACTATTGTCATGTAACCTTAAATTTTATTCTGAGCTTCCTTACTGAATAGTGTGAGGCAAACAGTTACAGAATTATTAGTATTAAAAAGAAGTAAAGTTACTAGTTCATTAGCACAAGCAAAGCCTTACCCAGAAAAATCATCTAAAAGATGACTTTATAAATGGGACACCAAGTGTTATAGAGGGCAATGCTCTCAGAAGCATTTTGATAACAAGTGCAGTGATAAATTTCAAAAGGGTCTTGAAGCAAACTCCTGTAGAGGCTAAAGCAAAAGATACACAATTCAAAGAAATTAATTCTGTAAAAGACCAAAAAGGCAAATCTTAGGGGTATAAGTTTCTAGTGGTCCAGCCTGATTAATGATTGACTACAGATTCCCTGGCAAGGTAGATAGAGTACAGGTTCTACACATCATTCCTACAAGTGCCATTTCCTTCAGTAGAACTTTTCTTTGCTGGGAGGCAGAGTTCAAGTGGACTCTAATCTAGCCTGGAATACCACAATCCCAAGCAGTTGGTTGGAGATCTCTCACTGGAGATAATATATTGTCATAACCTGAAGGGGCTGGGATTTAGCTCAGTTGGTAGAGTGCTGCGCTGTAGTCTCTGAGGTCCCGAGTTCGATTCCCAGCACCACAAAAATGGGAGAAGGACCTGGCAATCCCCTCCTAAGGCAATCCTGAAACAGTCAGCCATTGAAAACCCTATGAGGGTCGCTATGAGTCGGATACCGACTCAACGGCACCTAACAACAACAACAACAACATAACCTGAAGAGCCATCTTTCAGAGGTATACACAAGGAGAAACATTTTGAGCTAGCCAGTTCAGAGAGAGAACAGTTTCACATTAATTAATTGGTAAGACAATGGGCAAATTACTTAACCTCTGTCAAAGGGATTATTGTTGTTGTTGTTAGGTGTTGTCAAGTCAGTATCCAACTCATAGCGACCCTATATACAACAGAGGAAACACTATTGTCAGTGCTTCTGTGCTGTTCATAGGGTTTTCAATGGCAGATTGATTTTTGGGAGTGGGTTGCTGGGTCCTTCTCCCAAGCCTACAGCACCTGGTGTTCCCAGGCGGTCTCCCATTCAAGTACTAACCAGGCCCTACCCTGCTTAGCTTCAGAGATCTGACAGGATCGGATGCCACAGAGCTACAGCTTCAGGCTGTCAAAGGGATAATAACTATTTTGCAGGGTTGTTGTGAGCACCTAGAAATTTACCTGGCCAATAACGGCTGTCATTTAGAGTTCTCCAATGATGCTTACCTGGTTGTTTTCTAGAATCTTTACAATATAATCTGTTGATATCTCATTTCATTTCTTCAGATGAAGAAATAGGCCCAGGCAGTGAGACCAGCTTGGCCAAGGGCACAAACATAGTACTTGCCAGAGACAAGTCTGAATTCAAATCCCAGCTCCAACACCTACTCTCTATGTGAGCTTGGGAAGTGACTTAAATTCCCCCTGTCTCAGTTTCAATGGCTGTGACATGGGGATAATAACAAATACCTTGTCTGGAGTTATCAGGGGGATTAAGAATAGATGGAATGAATAATGTAATAATAGATGAAATAATAGATATACCATGTTTAGTACAATGCCTAGTGCACAGTAAATCCTCAATGAAGGATAGGATTTTATAGCGCACGAAAATCACCTGAGAAGGTCAGTGCTTTGTAGAAGCAGAGGCAACCACATAGAGTTTCCAGTTAGATCAAAAGCTCCTGAACTTTGAGACAAGCTCCAAAAACACTAAACTTTTCCTACAAAAGCAGCAGTATCTCTTGTGTAACATGAGCAGTGTTTAACACAGTCTTCAAAGTTTTATGAATTGCAACCACCATAGCCAACAAACACCTTCCAGTCCTCATGGAATGTGCAGCATCAGTCAAAGAACTTAGGGACTAGAGCAGGTGCAGTGGTTAAAGCCTGTTATACCAGTGACTCAGGAGGCTGAGAAAGGAGGATCATGAGTTCGAGGCAGGCTGCACAATTTAACAGGATCCTGTCTCAAAATAAAAAATAAATAAATAAGTACTCAGGGAATAGAAAGAGATGCAAGTCCAAGGATCTCCCATGTGCTCATTTGCAAGGTTAATATAACCACCAAATGTAGCATTTCTACTTAAATATTATGGGAATGTTCATGTTCCATTTCCCTTATTCCTGCCATATGTGTAGGTGCAAAACCTATTTTAATATTGTAAGTTTTTTATTAATATTATAAGTTTTTCTATTAATTCAGACACTATCAAACCACCAAAAATGAGTACCATTCATGATGAATGTCTGTGTATGTGACCATAATCTTAAGAAAATCAAGAAGATACTAAAATAAATTGAGAACTTAAGAAAAATCAAACAGCAGGCTTACTTTTTAGAGACCACTAAACTAGGCTTCTTAGCCTGCAGCCATACTACTGTGGCATATGATCCCATCAGCTCCAGGAAGCTAAGCAGGCTTGGGTCAGGTTAGTACTTGGATGGGAGACCACCTGAGAGCACCAGATGCTGTAGGCTTAGGAGAAGGAAGGATCTGGCAACCCACTCCCAAACAATAATCAGCCATTGAAAACCCTATGAATAACAGAAAAGCACTCACAATAGTGTTTCACCTATTGTACATAGGGCCACTATGAGTCAGATACTGACTTGATGGCACCTAACAACAACAACAAACTAGGCATCCAGGAGAAACACGTGACAATCCACTCCCCAAGCAATCCATGAAACAATCAGCCATTAAAAACCCTATGAGGGTCGCTACGGGTCCAACCTGTCTTGATGGCACTGAACAACAACAATAAACTAAGCATCTAAACAGATTTAAAGTTCAAATTCTTTTGGAATCTCTTCTATACTTGCATTCAAGGGATTATTCCACTTGAACTTTTCCTGGGACAAAAAACACATGATCTCCCAGAAAAAAAATCATTTGATCTATGTACTCAGGTTCACCACAAAACCAAATTTATGTAGTCTCAACAAGATAGACTCAGTGTACCTAATGCCTGGCAAGTTTCTTGCTACATACTTATAAAATTTAATTGTTATTTATATTTTAGCCTTAGAATCTTCAGCTTTTTTTTTTTGACACAATTTCACTCTTCTCAAATTTAAAACATATCACATTATAAAAGAAAGACTCAGGGGAAATATCTAAGTCACTATTACTAAAACAGTAATAACAATTTAGTGTAAAAATGGGCAAGTATGTAGCACTTTGACCACTACCCTCCTCTCCATTGTTCATGGTAGAAATGACTAATCCATCACATATACTACCCATTCTGTTGTGCTTGACATAATCTCAGCCTTCACTCAAATAACACTTCAGGAGGACACAAACAATGGAAGAAGCTTGTTTGAAGAAATGGGGATATTTTCCATTTTTCATCACTCATTTTTCTTTTGAGACAAGGTCTTGCTGTATAGTCCAAGTTGTCCTGGAACTCATTATGTAGACCAGGTTCACCTTGAACTTGCAGTGATCCTCCTGCCTCAGCCTCACTAGTGCTAGGATTACAGGTATACACCACCATATTAGCTTTCATTACCCATTTTCTATGGCCCACTTTTTGACCCAAACTCAGCCTTATGCTCTAATGCAAGTCCTCTCTCTGTGCAGGTCCAATCCATTAGAACCTGGATAATAATTCTAGCTGCCAGATGAGCACAGATGTGCCTTTATTAGTCCAGGATTCTGAGTTGCTTCCAAGCAGTGTGACCAGAGAGGACCATGCAGTAGAATATCAGTATGTCACTATGTTATTTCCTACAAAGACTCCAGTCCAGGTTAGCAGAAAATGCTACCTGTACATCGAAGCTCTTTTCAGAACTCAGGATCAAGTTAGTCCTTCTATACAAAGTCCAATTCTCCTCTTTTTACTAGCTGTGAAAATTCCCTTTCAAACTCCTCCCCAGAACTTCCTCTGAGTGGGAACTGGCATGACCATATGTGGTCCTACTTATAATGACTACTTCGCTGGCAGGCATTTTTCTCATTATAACGCTATTATAATAAGGTGATAACTTTAAAACCAGGGCAACAGGGATGCAGAAGCACACGGAAGCTATGGTGAAGCCCTTTAACTCCCTTTGGTCAGATGGTTTCTGTGCCACCTGTACCTGCTGTTTCAAAATATACAAATTGCTCCATAGTTAGCTGTATTATGCCTCTCCCTCCATGAGGCCTAATCTGAACATTGTCCTCTAAAACTTAGCACATTTATACCCCGGGTGCTTTTATCCATTCCTGTGTATTAACCTTACTCCAAGCAAGCTGCTCCAGTCTTCACAGATAGCTGGTGCTAAGAAAAAGCTGTTGCCACCTCACCCTAGTTACTGCCAACACCTCATGATCCCTCACTGCCCACTGCCTGCCCTGAGCTTCATGTCTGCACTGTTGTCTGCCTGTCTGGCTTCCAATTCACCCATAAGATCATCGATTGAGATATTGTTTCTGTGTCAATAGCCAGTCATGTTGTTCTGAGATGACAAAGTGCACTTGCCCTAGGACTATTCAGATGGTTGGTTTGTAAGGATAATATTTGTAATAGGATTGACACAGGAAAGGAAATCTGTAAGAGGCAGGGATGCCTAGTTTTTAAGCAAGAGATGTCTGAGCTTATCCCCTCCAGAGGTCCAAAGGTAAGACCTTATCTCCTACGAGTCTCCTCTGAGCTCCCTCAGCTCCAGCCACATGGGTCTCACTGCAGTCTCCAAAACATGGTATCACCTTTGGGCTTCTGCACTTGCAAATCCTCCTTCCTGAACTGCTTCTCCCTCAGGTACCTGCATGGTTTGCTCCACCACTCTTCAGGTCTTTATTCAAACATCACCTGCTCAGTGAGGTCATCTCTGATGGACCCGATTTAATATAAAATCCCATACCCACTACTCCAAGTCACTTTTTCCTGCTTTACTCCATATCACCATTTTTGGTAGCATATATTTTTAACAATGCTTACTGATCTTGCTTATCTGTCTCCCCTTCTGGAATATAACCTCTGGGAGCAGAGGGATTTTGCCTCTGTCCTACATTGCTGTATTCCCAGAACTGAGAAAAGAGCCTGGCATATGTTAGGTAATCAGTACTTATTGGGATTTTGTTTTCTCTTTTTCTGAGGCAAGGTATGACTATATAGCCCAGGATGGCCTGAACTTATGATCCTTATGTGTCAACCTTGAACTTGAGATCCTCCTGCCTCAGCCTCCAAGTGCTGGGATTATAGGCATGTGCCACCATATATAGCTAAGGGCGTATGTATGCTAGGTTTCTTTCTTTCTTTCTTTCTTTCTTTCTTTCTTTCTTTCTTTCTTTCTTTCTTTCCCTTGTGCTAGACTGAACGCAGGGGCTCATGCTTGCTAGGCAAGTGCTCTACCACTTAGCTAAATCTCCATCCATATTTGTTGAATGAATGAATGAACGGATGGATGAATGAGCTGACAAAAAATTGAAGCAGCAAGCAGAAATCATTATAATGTATCTTAGCTCAGGTAGCTCTGACAGTGTAACATAAACTGGGTGCAAGTAATATTTATTTTCAGAGTTCTGGAGGCTAGGATGTCCAAGATCAGGACACCTGAAGATTTGGGTCCTGGTGAGCTCTTTCTTCTAGTTTATTGACAGCTGCCTTCTCACTATGTCCTTACATAGCCTTTCCTTAGTGCTTGCTGTTAGGGACAGAGAGGGAATGAGGGAAAGAGAGAGAGAGAGAGAGAGAGAAGAGAAGTCAAGAGATCTATCTCCCTCTTCTTACCAAAGCACTAATCCCACTATAAGGGTCAGACCTTAGTGACATAACCTGAACTGGTTACCTCCTAAAGGCCACACTTCCAAATCCCCCACATTGGGGATTAGAACCTTGTGCATATGAATTTCAGGAGGACACAAACATTCAATCCACAACAAAATATAAACTGTATGAGTACAGAAATTTTGTCACTTTTTGTTCATTGCTATTGTTCCAATATCTAGAATAGTATATGACATGTGATGGCCACTCAGGAAATATTTGTTGACTTAGAATGGAAGAGATCATAATGTAACTGCTGAGCTAAAATATAATGGACATCATCGCATCCAAGAACTGGTATTAATATATGTGCTCAGATTTCTACTCTCCAAACACTGTAGGATCACTCATCAAGATTATTAATTAGGACACTGAGTTTGTTGCTGGTGACAAGACACACAAGCAAACTACAATTAAGTTAGAAGACCATATATCATAAAGTAGAGAGATGTTTACTTCTCTTTCACATAATGATCCAATTCTGTATGGCAGTTCAGTGTCCAGAGGCCTAGACACTTGCTATTTTGTAGCTCTACCATCTGGAAGGTATAGTTTTTATCTCTAGTCCAAAATACTTTGTTTCCTTATCTATGAAACAAAGGAGTAGAGGTGGAAAGAAAAGGGAAATGTCATGCTCCTTGCCTTACAAGACATACCTAAAAGAAACACAAATCTCTTGCCCACATGTCACTGGCAAAAACTAAATTATATAGTCACACCTAGCTGCAAGTTAGAATGGAAAATGTAGTGGCTACTCTTGATAGCTGTTAAATCTGGGCTTCTACTATTATAGAAGAAGTGATCAGATTTGGGGAAGAATCACCATTCTATGCCACAGCATATATTTTTAAATAATTGTTTAGAATTAATATCAACTGTGTAAGTAACTGTTGAAGGTGGATAACACAGGCAGAGGGTGATTCTACTGTTTTCTCTACCTAGATTTGTGTTTGAATATTTCACAGTAAAGAGTTTTAAAAGAATTAATCGCACAAGTAAATGTTGTGGGCTTTTGTTGCTGTTTGAGTTCAGAAGTAGGAACTGGCATGGTCAAATATATCATTAAAGGATGGACAGGGCCTTATAGGATTTATAGGGCTTTGCAGGACTCTTGAGGAATTCTATGGTACTGAACAACTTGCACCTGAGCCAGCTGCAAAAAACAAACAACAATAAAACAAACAAACAAAAAACAAATAAAAAACACATTGACCTGATAATTCTCTGAAATTATCTCTGAGCTATCCTGGTGGCTTAGAGGATACAAATACCTGGAGCACATCTTGTTTCCAGGTGATACTGTTTGATTCAGCTTATTCCAAGCAATGCCCAGCCCAGCCTGTGCTCAGGGGCCTGTCCTGGGTCATTACAACGGCCATTTCTACCTGCTCTCTGCAGCCAGCTTTCGGTTATTCTTTTTTAAAATCATACAAAACTTTAAAATTCTAAACTTGATTTTGTAATTTATTTTATTTTTCCCTCTAGTACTGCGGGGTTGCCTCACACATGCTAGGCAAGTGTTCTGAGCTGCACTTCTAACCCTTTTATTATTTTTAATTTTGAGACAGAGCCTTGCTAAATTGCACAGGCTGCCTATGGCCTCAAACTCACACTCCTCCTGCCTCAGCCTCTGGAGTTGCTGGGATTGCAATTGTATGCCATGGAGCTTGGCTCTTCTTGCAATTATTATTGTTTTTTATTTTTATTTTATTTTTGCAGTACTTATAGATTGAAGCCAGGGCCTTGCACACACTTGGCAAGTGCTCTATCACTGAGCTGTACCTGCAGTTCCTCATTTTATTTTTTATCTTGAGACAGGGTCTTGCTAAATTATACAAACTTCCTCTGGCCTCAAACCTGTAATTCACCTACCTCTGGCTCCGGAGTCCCGGGGATTACAGGCATGAGCCACTGCACCTGGCTTCTTTTTGCAACTTTTTAAACCCTAACCATAGAGAGCTGGCTCACAAGTTGTTCCTAAATTCTTGCAAATGATACAGCATGTAGGGTTTTACAAGGCCTTATTGGACCAACACTTCTCAGAGGCTGGCCTACCAGCTCCTAAGGGGAATCCACACTCCCCACTCGTCGGCTTGGGAACCTTTCAAACTTAAGGGAATCGAGGCCCATTTCCTTCACTCAGGCAGTGAGGATAAAACCAGGGTCCCCAACCCGTGAGTGGGAGACCAGTACCACTGCAAGGAACCGCACATCAGGAGGTGAGCCATGGGCCACTGAGTGAACTTTAACTGTACTTACAGCCGCTCCATCTCTGGCATTACCATCTGAGCTCTGCCTCTGGTCCGGGGAAAAATTGTCTTCAATGAAACAGGTCTCTGGTGCCAAAGAGTTGGGGACCATCCTATGGTAAGTATGAATAAAACGAAAGTGAAAGTCATCCCTAAGTATAAAAATAAGAGTCTTTTCAAGTTTGTAGTCCTTCTGAGTTTAGCCTTGTTACTGACCTCCAGATAACGTATCCTTACATTCTATAAAGTTTCCTGGGCCTCATCCTACTGGCAATAAAGTGGAAGTTGCGTTCAGGGATCCACACTGTGTTCTTTGACCCTGCACCCACCCAACTTTATAAGGGCTTGCTTCAGGTCCCTTTCAAAATCCCCATGGACTCCTAGGAGTTCTCAGAGGTGCTGAAAGTGCTCATCACGTTAGCCATTTCAGACACAAGGTGGCTTCTGCCATCATTATTTCTTCTCCTTCCTTCTCTATTATCCCAAGATCTCAGAAGGCCAGAAAGTTGTCATCACAATTAAGGACACGTCTCTTTAAGAACTACAGCTGCCAAAGACAAGTATGGAAGATGAATCTCAATTATAGTTTCTGCCCTTACCTTTGGTTCCTGCTTCCATCTTCTTACCATCAGCTTAGCTTTGGGGTGTGGAGAGGGATTGGAATTAGTCCCACCCCCCTCTGCTGTTTTTTCCTTTGAACTGCTATGCATTTCTATCCCAAGACATCAGTCAGTCCTAGGCAATAGTGCTGTCATGGTCACACTCTTAATGAAGTGAAGACATGCTCTCCCTGCTTTGCTCTTTGAGTCTCATGCTAGGTGATGGGGACACCCACTTCTTAAGGAGCATTTAATGAGCTGTCTCTTCTGGCTTGTTCTTGTAGCCCATTCCTGAGAACACTCACACGTGATTCCATGACATCAGGCCTGAAGAACATTTGAGAAAAGGATATTATGTCCCCAAATCGATTTCCCCTCGGCCTCTGAGGCACTGCTCTTGAATCAAGGTAATGCTTCTCATTTCTCTCCCTCCTTATCATAATTCTAACCTAGGGAGGTGCTTCTGCCTCTAAGGAAATAGACTCACCTGTTACTTCTCTATGCCCAGGTCTTTATGGATTCTAGAAAGGGCATAGCTCTGGCGGAAGCTAAAGCAGTTTAACACACTTCTTTATGAGTTCCTGTGCCATGGGCTAGATGTTGGTCCCTTAAAATCTCCTGTGCTGCTGGGCGCAGTGGCGCACGCCTGTAATCCCAGCAGCTCGGAAGGTGGAGGCAGGAGGATCACAAGTTTGAAACCGGAGGCAGTCTGTGTAACTTAGCAAGACCCTGTCTCAAAAACAAGTTTAGAAAAAAAAAAAGGGCTGGAGGCGCAGCTCAATGGTCCAGCGCTTGCAAAGCATGCAGGCGAGAGGCCCTGGGTTCAAACCCCAGTACCACACACACACACACACACACACACACTTCCTGTGTTGAAATTTCCAAAGTGATGGTGGTAGAAGGTGGGGCCTGTGGGAGGTAATTAGGTCATGAGAACAGTGCTCTCAAGGATGGGTTTAGTGCCCTTATAAGAAGAGATATGGGGCTGGGATTTAGCTCAGTTCGTACAGTACTGCTCTGCAGTCTCTGAGGCCCTAGGTTTGATTCCCAGGAAAATGGGACAAGGATGTGGCAATCCACTCCTGAGGCAATCCCAAAACAATCAGCCATTGAAAACCCTATGAGGGTTGCTATGAGTTGGACATGACCCTACAGTACCTAACAACAACAACAACAACAACAACAACAACAACAACAACAACAACAAGGGACATGAGAACGTGCCATCACTCTCCATTCTCTACCAGGCTGTATTACAAAGAGACGATGGCAAATGAAGAAGCAGAACCTCTCCAGACACCAGATGAGCCAGCACCATGGGCTTAATTTCCAGCCTCTAGGACTGTGAGGGGCTGGGATTTAGCTCAGTTGGTATATCGCTGTTCTACAGTCTCTGAGGTCCTGAGTTCTATTCCCAGCACCACAAAAATGGGAGAAAGATGTGGCAACCTACTTCGAAGGCAATTCTGAAACAATCTGCCATTGAAAACCCTATGAGGGTCGCTATGAGTTAGACACTACTCGACGGCACCTAACAACAACAACAACAAGGACTGTGAGAAATAAATGTTTGTGGTCTAAATTAAGATATTCTGTCTCTAAACCATGTACACTAAGATATTCTGACTCGGCAAGTGACAGTCCCTTCTCAATATTTTATATAAAAAATGAAATACTATGCATTAGTGAGTTCAATTACTCAAGTTACCTGAGATTGTCAATTGCCACTTTCATGGGTTACCTCTAAAAGCAGAGAGAGTACTATTGGGATTTGGGAGTACAATGCAAGTATCATATGAACACTGAGAAATGTGCTATATAATAGTTTCCATGGGAGAGAAAATAAGAATATTATAATCAGCAACCTGTCTTCCTTTCTCATTAGATTTCTTGCTGCTTCTCTTCATGTTTCTCTGTCTTATTTGTGGAACTTAATAGACTCAAAACAGATTGTTTGCTGATTAAAATTTCTTTGTTTTATGCCTTGAGCAATACTGATGAAAATAGCATGACCAGTCAATCAAACATACAAAACACTTGCTATAAAAAGAGAAAAAAATATTAAGGAAGTTCCAGACATCAGAGTATTCCAATTTTTAACCCTGCTTTACAGAAATTAGAGACTTGGGTTTAAATTTAGCTGAGTCTGACCTCCCTCACCTAGATTCCCTCACTATTAACAATGAGAAAGACTTTTCAAACTCCCCAATTCCTGTCAGTTTCCATTATTAATCAGAAAAGCATTTCCTTGGTCCTTCACCCCAATAGCAGCTTTATTACTGTTTCAAAGTTAATGGGGAGAATCATGCTTAAAATATTATTTTTAAAAAATGATTTTAAAAGAAATGGAAATTAAGCAAGTTGACAAAACTGTACTTATAAACTATTCATTTATTCAGAAAGACAATATGTACATCTAATGAACTGGACCAAAAAACAAAAAATAAAACAAAATCTGTAGCTGGTTCCTTAGAGATGTGAAATAGCGGGTATCCAGAAAGAAGTCTTTATTAATTGGAAGACTTCTTGACCCAAAGTCCAGCTTTCAATTTTTTCTCTGGAGGAGGAAGGAGTTAATTCATATATATCTTCCCTTTTTTTCTATGAAGGACAGGCTATAGGCTCTGAATTGCTGAGCTCAGTGCCAAGGCTGCACAAGATAATGAGAGACATATTGCAAATTCTTTCATCAGCATCTCAAAAGGCTGCATACCCATTAAGATACCACCCTAAATCTCCTCTTTGGAGGAGTATGTGGCAAGTGTGAGATTAGAAATTAAATCTCTCCACAGGCACCTTTTCCTATGTCTTCATTCCTTTGAATATATTCAGCACCATAAATTGAAGACCAAAGAGACTGCAGTCTCAAATACTTCATGGCATTCCCCTCACTCCACATAAAGAGGGCAGCTTGACCCCTCCCCACAGGAAAGACCAGGCAGAGCCCCCAGGATCAGCTCAGAGAAGTTGGCCTCACACAAGGCTGTTTAGACCAAGCATTTGTTCTTGGGTGGCATTTATCTCACCATGGCACTTCAAAATAAGCAAATCTTTACCTGGTGAAGTGGAGTGGGACACTGGAAATGTGGAAAATTCCATCAGAACCAAGGGCGAGGACTAGGGCATGAGTTGGCAAGAGTGGATTCCCACCAAGTGATCTCAGTTAGGGAAATCTCACCAGGAATTAATTAGAATAACAAATATTGTTGCCCTTATGATTCCCTTCATTTTTTAATCTTTCTGATTTTTTAGTCACAATTCCAGATTGAGAATGAAAATAGGAGTTTTTTTCAGAGCTCTGGAGCCAGAAATCTCAAGGTCAAGTTTTATTCTGAACTTAGTAAGTATATGAGGTGACATGCAATGCGAATCTGAGCTTTACATTTGTTTCCCTGGACCCAAGCCCTCTCAGGGCTGGTGTGTAGCTCAGTTGGTAGGGTGCTGTTCCATGCTGAGGCCCTGGGTTTGATCCCCAGCACCTCAAAAATGGGAGAAGGAGCTGGCAGCCCACTCCTGAGACAATCTTGAAACAATCAGTCTTAGAAAACCCTCTGAGTAGCGGAGCAGCACTGACATACTGCCGGGTGTGGCACAGGGACAGGGAATGTTTTGTTCTGTTGTACATAGGGTTGCTATGAGTCAGATCCGACTCCACAGCAACACACACACACACACACACACACACACACACACACACACTCCCTTTCAATTTTTTATTTTTTTACTCTTATGTTCATGTTTGCTTTAAATAAATTTGGAATGAGGGAAGATAGCGCAGACGTAACAAAAAAGAACACAAATGGCTAGATAAGATGAGCAAGTGCTGTGAAAGGCTCTGGGACTATAATGAGTACTGAGACAATATCCATCCTGTTCTTGAAGGATTTATAGGACAGTGAGAGAAAAACGGAAACAGGAACATATCATTCCCCCTAACACGGCAAGTATAATTAAAAAGACACGTTCTGGGTATTTATGAGAACTGAAGTACTTAGTCAACTTTACAGGCTAAGGGTTTACTTCTTGGAAGAGATAATGTTTAAGCTAAGTCTTAAAGTTACAAGTACGGGAGAAGGACCTCTATAAAGACATAGTCATAAGGACCTATAAAAATCCACTCTTCCGTAAAAGCAGTGTGAAAAGGGACAAAGTATTATCAAAAGTGACGTTTCCAGAATGCTGGAAATTAGCCAAAAGCTTGCAATAATCTGAGGAGTGTTTATTAAGGAAACACAGCCAAATCTCAGTCACAGCAGTGAGATTTGCTGTCCTTTAATTGATCCTATTCTCATTCCCCTCTCCCAGCTCTACAGTAACCTTGAAAAGCAACAGCATCACTGTCAAGCTAGCTGTGAAAAACAGCAGCTTAGCATACTCTTGCTGCTGTTAGGTGCCATTGAGTTGGGTCGGAGTCATAGCAACCCTATGGACAACAGAATGAAACACTACCTGACATTGTGTCCTGCCCGGCACTATGTCAGTGCTTCTCTGCTATTCATAGGGTTTTCAATGTTTGATTGTTTTGGAAATCAGCTGTCAGGTTCTTCTCCCAAACCTACAGCACCCAGTATTCCCAGGCAGTCTCCCATCCACATACTAATCAGGCCTGACCATGCTTAGCTTTCAGGATCTGATGAGATCAGACACCAGGGTAGTATGGCTGTAAACTAGCAGACACTAGAAGAGGCAAAATGAGTTTGGAACACTGCAAAAATTCCCATCTCTGTGGAATTGTCATTATACAACTTCTCTGACAGTTCCTTGGAAAGGCCCCGTTCACTAGTCTCAGGGTTTATCTTCAAGTGACCCCACTCAGAACTCCATGCCTTGGAAAATTCCTAACCTTAGCACATCTGTCAAAAAGTAATTAGCAGCAATTATTTAAGATGCAGGTGCCTGAGGTAGGGATACAAGTTGAAAAATATGAGGCATCTCAAAAAACTCCCAAGGAAAATATGGAAAATTAAATGTCTATAGAGAGCTTTGAAAAACTCTGACATATTCCCAGGAATCTAGAAGGCCTAGGAAAGAGCTAAGAGGACCTTAAGCTATGAACTGTGGCTAATCTTAAGGTTCTTTGCAAGTAAAAAGTAGTAACGCGGAGTTAAAAATTGCGAAAGTATAGAAAGCATCTCACAACAAACTTCAGAGACACTGTACGAAGTGTGAGACACCAATTGCTAATGGCATAAGAAACTCTTGGTCCAATTACTAGTTGACCACTGAACTGAGCAGAGACTTCATTGTCCGTACACAATAAATAATATACATATTACAAAAATACTTCGGAAAAGTCATTAAGCAAGCAAATGGCAAAAAACATCAAAAAAAATCACTAATCTCTAGGTAAGGGGAAAAAGCCTGATTTCCAGAATTGTCACTCAAGAGATCATACACACACACACACACACACACACACACACAGACACACACACACACACCATATATGTGTGCATATATATATATATATATATAGAGAGAGAGAGGGCTGGGATTTAGCTCAGTGGGTAGAGCGCTGCACTGCAGTCTCTGAGGCCCCGAGTTCAATTCCCAGCACCACAAAAGTGGGAGAAGGGCCTGGCAATCCACTCCCAAGGCAATCCTGAAGCACTCAGCCATTGAAAACCCTATGAGGGTCGCTATGAGTCGGATACCGACTCCACGGCACCTAACAACAACAACAATGTAGAGAGAGAGAGAGAGAAATCACATAGAAAAGGAATAGCCAAATGGAAAATGTAAACTCTACCATATCATTAAATTTAGATAGATAAATCCTCAAATCAGAAGGCAAAGTGTGGCAAAATGTATACAAAAATATGATCCAACTATTAGCTGTCTACAAGAGACACACTTTAAATTCAAAGACACAACTAGGATGAAAGTAAAAGAATATCATGCAAACAATAAGAAACAGAGATCTGGAATGGTTGTACTAATATCAAATAAAACAGACTTTAAGGTAAAAATTTACAGACACAGAGAGGGGTATTTTGTGACAGTAGGAATAGTCCGTCAGGAGGCATCAATAATTATAAACACATACACACCTGACAAAAATCCCCAAAATACATGAAGGAAAAACTAACAGAATTTAAAGGAAAAAAAAGACAACTAAAAATAATAGAGGCTTCAATACTGTGCTTGTAATAATAGATTAAACAACCAGGCAGATTATCCACAAGTGAATAGAAAATATGAAGAACACCATAAGCAGCCAGACACCATGGCACATATTGATAAATCCAGTGACACAGGAGACTGAAGCAGAAGAAGTTTGAGGCTGTAGGCACCCTGCACAACTTAAACAGGACCTTGTCTCAAAATAAAAAATAAAAAAGGGGATGAGAGTACAGCTCAGTGGTAGAGCACATGCCTAGCATGTTCAAGGCCCTGGGTTCAACCCCTTAGCACCTCAAAACAACAACAAAATCCTAAAATAAAAAAAGATAGAAGACTACTATGAACAATTGTGTGCCAACAAACTAGATGATCTGGATTAAAATACACAAATTTCTAGAAAAACATAAACTACCAAAATTGACCCAGGAAAAAATGAAAAACCTAATTCATAGTTTGGAAAGTAATTTTGTTGTTGTTGGGTGCTGATGAGTTGGGTCAGACTCATAGGGGCCCTCAAAGGGTGTTCAATGGCTGATTGCTTTGGGATTGCACAACACTTAACAACAATAAAACTTGCATATGAACATATTTTCAGCACTATTGAAATTACCAAAAAGACCCAGGCCTGTTGGTGAATGCCTGTAATCCCAGTAACTCCAGAGGAGGAAGCAGGAGGATACCAAGTTCCAGGCCAGAGGCAGCCTATATAAGTTAGTAAACTCCGTCTCAATTTAAGAAATAAGAAAGGGGCTGAGAATGCAGGTCAGTTGCAGAGTGCTTGCAAAGTATGTATGAGGCACTGGGTTCGGGCCCACAGTAACACACACACACACACACACACACACACACACACACACACACACAAATATATATATATATATTTTTTTCATTTTTAAAATATTTAAAAAATAATTTTTAACTTAAAAATTCTAATTTAATTTTTCTAATTTTTGAAAAAGTAAAAAATTATCCAACAAGCAAATAAAAGCTAAATGCTCAACTGATGAATGGAAAAATAAAATGCTGTATATCCATACAATGGAATATTTGGGGCAATAAAAAGTTGTTGTTGTTGTTAGGTGCCGTCAAGTTGGTATCCAACTCATAGCGACCTTCATAGGGTTTTCAATGACTGACTGTTTCAGGATTGCCTTGGGAGTGGATTGCCAGGCCCTTCTCTCATTTTTGTGGTGCTGGGAATTGAACTCGGGACCTCAGAGACTGCAGCACAGTGCTCTACCAACTGGGCCAAATCCCAGCCCGCAATAAAAAGTAATGAAGTCTAATTCATGCTACAATTTAGATGAAACTTAAAAATAGAAGAAACCCAATCATGAAGGATCACATGTATAATTCCTTTTATATAAAATCTTCCAAATAGGCAACTCCATAGAGACAAAGTGTAGAGACTTGGGGAGAGGGCAACAGGACATAATGAGGAATTGAGTTTCATTTGGGAGTGATGAAAAGGAACTAAAATTAGAGAGTGATGATGCTTACATAATCTGTGAATATACTAACGATCTCTGAGTTGTACCTTTTGATAGGCTGA
This sequence comes from Pedetes capensis, assembly GCA_007922755.1. Lineage (NCBI taxonomy): Eukaryota > Metazoa > Chordata > Mammalia > Rodentia > Pedetidae > Pedetes > Pedetes capensis. The sequence continues at coordinate 52,627 of VMDO01001754.1, forward strand.
TTTTCACTGTTATTGTTGTTGTTAGGTGCCGTCGAGTCAGTATCCGACTCATAGCGACCCTTATAGGGTTTTCAATGGCTGGCTGTTTTGGGATTGCCTCAGGAGTGGATTGCCAGGTCCTTCTCCCATTTTTGTGGTGCTGGGAATTGAACTCTGGGATCTCAGAGACTGCAGCACAGCACTCCACCAACTGAGCTAAATCCCAGCCCAAATTTCACTGTACGTGAATCTTATCTCAATAAAGCTACTATTTTGAAAAAATAGCCAAGGGAAAGAGGTGGAAGGGGAACTGCCTGAGCCCAGCAGCATTGTTGCCTGAGCCGCCTCCATCCATGGCCATACACTCCTACCGTCAGGGCCCCAGGACTCCCAGCCCTGCTGCTGGTGCAGCACGGCCGGGCCAGCGCTTCCTGTGGAACGCCCCTTCTAGCAGGTTGAAAAAGGCAGGAGCGGGATGATATTGGAGAATGAGCCTCGGCAAGTGCTATCAATGGCACGCGGACTCTGTTTAATCTGGTGATTGTCAGGTCGCTCATTTCTATGCTTGACTGGGGAACTAGGCTGGTGTGAACGTCAGCGAGTTCACTGGTATATGGAGGTACATTACAGACTTGCAGAGTGTCTTCTGGCCCTGTGACAGGGACAGCTCCAGGATGATTGACGAGAACAAGCCCAGACACTCTCAGGATACCAGCTCTCTGACCAGTTCCTTGACATTCCCTTCTGAAAGTTTGACAAAGGGCGAGGGCAGATTGCATTTGACGACTTCATCCAGGGCTACGTGGCCTCACAGAGGTGAACAGACATATTCAGATGCTACGACACAGACCAGGATGTCTGCATTCCGGTGTCTTATGAGCAGGATCTCTCCATGGCCTTCAGCATCATATAACCAGGCCCCGTGTACAACAGGAGAAGAGACTGAAAACACCAGATCCCTCACCTGTAATGAAATGAGACACAGACACGGTTAGATGCTCCTCTTCCTGTAGATTTTGTGTAATTAATTCTTGGGGACCTGGCTGTTCATATGTGAGTAAGCCAATTAGTGCTTTTGGAGTTGTAACAGTAGCCACATCATTAGCGTACAAACCTTGGGTTTGCAGACTAATTGTGCCATGAAGTGAAATGTAAGAAGGGTTCAGGTATTCAGCTTGTAAAAAAACAATGCATCTTATCCTTTTCTAGGTATTTCCAATTCTATACTCAAAATGCTTTAAGAGCCAATAGGATATAAAAGACTTTTCATGTGTCTTACTTTTTAAACAGAATTTATTATACTCACTGGAATATTCAATATAAGCAATAAAGTAATGGCACAGGAAGAAAAAAAAGAAGAGAAAAAATAGGCAGTAGGTGAGATTTGGCCCATGGGCCACAGTTTACCAAACTCTATCTTATAATGAAGTCTTTTGTACAATAAATGTTATAGAAATATTTGTTCAATGAATAAATAGAGTATGCTATACCCTCAAGGCCTGCAGCTGTCGCCCTGTGGCATTCAATCCCATCAGATCTCGGAAGCTAAGAAGGGTCGGGCCTGGTTAGTACTTGGATGGGAGATTGTCTGGGAACAGACAGTCTGTAAGCTTGGGAGACAGACCCAGCAACCCAATCCCAAAAATCAATCCGCCATTGAAAACCCTATGAACAGCAGACAAGCACTGGCAATAGTGTTTCGCCTGTTGTACACAGGGTGGCTGTGAGTCTGATATTGACTCCACAGCACCTAACAACAACAACAACATACCCTCAAGAGCCTGCAGCCATATTACTGTGGCATCTGATCCTGTCAGATCTTGGAAACTAAGCAGAGTTGGACCTGGTTAGTACTTAGATGGGAGACTGCCTGGAAACACCAGGTGTTGTGGGCTTGGGAGGAGGACCTGGCAGCCCATTCCAAAAAAAAAAAAAAAAAAACCAATCTACCATAGAAAATCCTATGAATAGCAGAGAAGCACTGACAATAGTATTTTACCTGCTGTACATAGGGTTGCTATGAGTCAGATACTGACTTGATGGCACTTAACAACAACAATACCCTCAAAAAAAATCACAAGTAGGGGTTAGATAGAAGAAAGGAGACCATGACATTTCAGGTAATTGCAAGAGAATGACTAAAGGCACAAAACTAACAAGAGATGCAGTGTATATGCATCACCCATGGTTCGGTCAGGTCAGACCATCAAGTGTAGAATAAGCAGTGTCAGGAAAAGACAGAGAAGAAATGGGAGGAAGCAGATGGTGAGAGGCATAAAGTGAGGATGTCAATGCCATGATAATGGGGAGTTATTGACACTGATGATAGGGATGGAAGAGAAAGATGGACTTAAGGGATGTAGGATCCACAAAGGCTTAGATTTGTCTTTGGATTAAATATGAAGAGCACCCAGGGAAGAAAGACAACTCCCATCTTTGAGCAGAACTTTTAGGAACTAAAAGAGGGAACTCTTCACTATGTCACACAGGAGGAAAAAATTGTTGTTGTCATTCCGTGCCATCAAGTCGAGTCCGACTCATAGCGACCCTGTGTACAGCAGATAGAAACACTTCTCGATTCTGTGTCAGGCAAATGATCTTATTTATGTTAAGGCCCAATGTTGCAGACACTGTGTCAATCCACCTGGTGGAGGGTTTTCCTTTCATTCTTTGACCTGCCACTCTCCCAAACATGATGTCTTTCCCCAGGGATTGATCTCTCCTGACTACGTAAGACGCAGCCTAGCCATCCTAGCTTCCAAGGAGCACACTGGTTGCACTTCTTCTAGGACAGATTTGTTGGTTCTTTTGGCAGTCCGTGGTATATTCAATAGATGTCTCCAGCACCCCAATTCAAAAGCATCAATTCTTTTTCTGTCTCCCTTGTTCAATGTCCAGCTTTCACAACCATAGATGCCACTGAAAATACCATGCCACGAGTCAGGCGCATCTTCATCTTCAATGTGACATCTTTACTTTTCAATACTCTAAAGAGATCTTTTGCCACAGCTTTTCCCAGAGCAATGCATCTTTTGATTTCTTGAGTGCTGCTTCCATTGGTGTTGATTATGGATCCAAGCAAGAAAAAATTGTACATTAAGTAAAAGATGCATGCAAACTAAGCGTGCAGTAAAAAAAGAAGATTCACACAAATAAAAAATTGCATCAGAAGTTTCATTAGCAGGAGGTGCATGGACTGCATCATTGTATGAACCTGAATCCATATATCCTGGGATTCTGAGAGCACCATCCTGCCTTTGGCTGGGAATGTAATGTACTCACTCTTGAGCAGCAGAAGAAATAACACAAACACATAAAATATGTGCACCCACACACAAGCTCAAAGTCTAAATTCTTACTTCATGCCTATCAAGTGTCCACAGAGCTATACAGTCCTTCTAATGTTCAGGTGATTTCTCTCTCTTTTCCCTGTAGAATGTTTTCAGCAGTGCTGAGCTCACCTTCAGAAGAAGAGCCTAGAAGGTGTTCCATGGAAAGCAACACCAGGAAATCATGTAATTTCATAAATGCTGTGTCTCAAGAAATCAATACTCATTCAGAAATTCTAGTTAGTTTAATGTATTACCATAACTGTAGGTGATTTTAGAATGGATGTCATAGAAAATTATTTGCAATTTTATTTATCAGTACAATTTGACTGTGTGCAAAAGGGCTGGGATTTAGCTCAGCTGGTAGAGTGCTGCTCCCCAGTCTCTGACGTCCACAGTTCTATTCCCAGCACCATGAAAACAGGAGAAGGATGTGGCAATCCACTCCTGAGGCAATCTTGAAATGATCAGCCATTGAAAACCCTATGAGGGTCCCTATGAGTAGGACTCAACTCTACGGCACCTAACAACAAATAACAACAACATGTGCAAAACGAAAACTGGTACAATGAAGTATTGTCAGATAAATCATTGATAGATCTTATTGTTGTAATTTTAACTATTCTAATTAATCTGCACTCTCCCAGATATGTGTTTCTTCTAGTTCTGCCATTGCTTTACTTTATGCAACTCACTTTTTCTGTATTTATGAAATGAATGAGTTAAACTACTCTGTAAAGTTCCTTTCTACTCTAATAATACTTGTGGTTTTGAAATAGATATTAAACTTTAGTGATAATCTAATTACATGTTAATTTCCTCTTTCTACCATACTAACTATAGTAACTAAATTGCTAATAAAATCAAAATAGCAGAGAAAACATTTCAATTAAGTTCAAGAGGGAGTTAAATGGGAATTTAATATCTCAATTGAATAAACATGGATTTCACAATTGCCTAGTTGTCTACTATTATCAAGAGGTTCAAGGTAAAGTGCCCAGTTGTAGCCAAATCGCATTAAAAATACTTTGGGAATTTGGGCAAGTTTAAAAAATAGCTAACAAACTACATGCTTCAGAAGTTTTTATAGAACAACTAACAGACATATATTTGCAAAGAAAAGTGGGTGATTTGTTTCTATAAATCTGGAAGGGCTCTGCATACATCTTATTTCCCTATATAGCCAGTAGAAATGTGTGCTTTGTTGAGAATCTCCTAGATTGTATCATCCTGTTCCTGCATTATACTTACAACACAATATTCTGCAACAGAAATACAAAAAATGTTATCTCCATATGTTATTCAGTTGAAGGTTATACTTCTATTACTATACAAATACATTTAAACAATACCCCATTTGCAAATGGGCTATGTCCATAACCACAAGAGTAGGTAATACCCATATTGCATTTCCTCTGACTTCAGCCAAGCATAAATGCAACAAATGGGTTTATTACTCTGCTTTGGTGTTCAGTTTTGGTGTTCAGCTAAAATCAGAGATTTAAATTTGAATAGTCCTAAATGGCTCTCTACACTCAGGTAGCACTCCCTTGAACATCTGCCAATGCTCTCATTTCCTAATATAGAACACCACTCCTGTTGGCAAATTCATTTCCTCAATTTTCTAGAAGCTACAGAAAAGCACAGGTTCTTGCCTTCCTTTAGAAATGGTAAACACCTCAAACAATGAAAATCATCCATTTCTTTGAAAAATTAAAATATGATTTGGAATACATACTTTCCCTGGGCATAGGCTTCCCTTAGTAAAATGCTCTGTAGTTGACTTTATTTGAATCATTTAAAAATGATTTGAAGACAGATGAGCCGAAATCACATCTTTAAACAAAGTAATATAGATTTAGACTTCCACAAACATCTGTTAATTTTTCATACACACTGAATCCATTAAGATAATTCACCTTCTGGGATAGCTCACAATATGAAGCTCCCAACACAACACAAAAAAGGGGAAATTCAGTTATGCAAATGATTTCCATTTAAACTGGATCCAGTGAACAACACAAAGAATCAGCGATTCAAGCTGCATGCTAATCACCTTCACATCTACAGAACTCTAGTAAAGCCAAGTCAACAAGCTCACATTTTCTGCAGGATTCCAGAAGGAGGGTCCTTGAGGCAAAAACCCTATCAGGTCATCCAAGTGATGGCCTAAGCTTGTTCTTTTATTTGAATCTATTTAATGGGTGACCATTGTCCCCTGCTGAAATATAAGAACAATTTCAGATCATGAAATAATACTTGATATTCTTTCTGGAATTATTCAACTTGGACTGAATTAAAAATTTGCTGTGGTCATTGGCTACTGTGTTGAAAAACACCAATGGTCTTTGGCAGTACCGTCAAGGATCTCTAAATTAAAAAAGAACCACTCCTAGCTCTGATAGGCAGGTTGGCTTAGGCATTGGGAGGCAATATGAAGGGAAAGGGAAATTCAAAATGACTCCTGCCTTTCCACCATGATGAAACCACATGGGTCTCTGATGACATTGGAATGACATTTTCAGATGGATTCCATACTTTACCCAAGCCTTTGGGCCTCTGGCTTTTTTCCTTCCCTTGGTGAACAGAAATATCCTTATGCTGAGTCACCCAGGGAATGTAGATATTTCCAAGTTCCTTTTGAGATTTACATAAGTTTCTTCAGGTGCCTCAGTTTTCCCTATAATTCCTTAAAGGTGTACCATCTTTAATAAATCTATTCTGCACTCTCTATTATAACTTCTGTGTATAAATTCTTTTATATGCCAGACACAAGGACCAGAGTTTTGCTGCCAGAATCCAGGACCTGCCTCTCTCTACTCTCCACGAATCTCTGGTAACAGCTGTGGGAACCATGACTGAGAGACTAAAGCAGGAGGATTACAAACTTGAGGCAAGAGGAACCCAGCCTGCACAACTCAGTAGTACTTTGTCTCAAAAATAAAACAAAATTTAAAAGGGGGCTTGGGATACAGCTCAGTGGTGAAGCACTTGCTTAGAGTGTGTGAGGTCCCTGGGTTCAATCCCCATTACTGCCAAGAGAAAATAAAATAGGAATTACTCCTGATTCCTTGTAGGATTTGAGACAATTTTGGTGAGGGCCAAGAAGGTGATTCCATAGCTGAAAATTTTGGTGTTGTTTTTTGGAATATCTGATAGGTTCTGGTGTGCTTTGTAGCAAATTCTGGCACAGAGGAGTTGTTCAGCTATCAGAAAGATTGATTTTAATACAATTATAAAAATAAAAATATTTCCACTGTTCCCTTATTTTCTAATAAGCTTTCTATTTAGGGTTTAATGGATTAAAGATTTACTTTTAAGCCAGAATCTCTACTAAACAAAATATAATTTTGTTTAATCTTCTGAATGTTAAAGAATAGTAAATATTAGATTCATTTTACATTTGAGAAATCTTTAGCTCTAGGAGTTTAAATTATGAGATTGAAATCCTGCTTTGAATGATTTCCAAAGCATGATGGCTCTACTATGCTTCTCTACTCTCCACATAGTAAGGAAGAATAATGATAACACTGACCTCCAAGACCATAGGGTTGCTTCCTTTGCCCCTAGTACCTTAATAAGTTCAAGCTGCTACAACAAATTGCCATAGACTGGGTGTCTTATTGACAGAGGTTTATTTCTCACTTTTGGAAGCTGCAAGTCTAAGACCAGAGTGTCAACACGATCAAGTTCTGAGTGAGTTTCCTCTTCTGGGGTGAAAATTACCAACTTCTTATAACCTCACATGACAGAAGCAGCAGCAATGACCTCTCTGTTCTCTTCTTATAAGGATACTGTTCCCATTCATGAGGGCTTCACCTGTGTGGTCTTATCACCTCCCAAACACCCTCACTCCAACTGCCATCACATCAAGGATTAGATTTCAACATATGAGTTTGAGGGAGACTCAAACATTAAGCCTATAACATTGGAGTTAGAATTTGAACCCTAGTGTGAATGACTTCCACAGTCTATGCTGGCTTCAGTATGCTACTTCCCCCTCTGTATAGCAAGAAAGAGTTATGGTCACTCTGAACCCCCAAGGCCATAACGTTTGTTCCTCCACCCTTTGGCTTAGTTTGAAGTGTCAATTTACGGTTCAAAATTCACAGACCTTGACCCTTCCTCAAGGAATCCTAATTCAGTAGGTTTGTCATAGTTCATACAAGTCCCTCAGTTGATTCTAATGTACATTTTCCCATCAATAACCACTGATTATAAACATTAGTGATTCTGTAACATATGAATGCATGGATATATTCTTGGACATCATTGAAACCTACAAGAAATTTTAGTATTTTGCTATCATTTCAATATTTTTAAAAAATTATTCTAAGTCAATTTTGGATCTGGTTAAGCAAGCCCTGACAGTTAATCTTACTACTTTCTATAGACTTCAGTTTGGGATTTGTTATCCTTCACTTATTCATTCATTCAATAAATATTTATGCTTCTAATACATGTTACACAATATACAATGGTAAAGAAAACAGTGAACATGATTCTTCTTTGGCAAAATGGTGTTAATAGTAGGTATGTCACCTTGCTGTTATGACATTTACTAAAATAGTAGATATAAAGTGCTTAGAAGAGTGTCACATATTTTGATGGTTTGAATATAAACTATCCCTCAAAGTTCATGTGATTTTTTTCCCTGTGGTTCTGGGGGTGCAGAACTTAGGGCTTTGTGCATATTTTGCAAGTGCTGTACCACTGAGCTGCACCTTCACTGACTTATTTTTTTGTAACAGGACCTCACTGTGTTAAACTGGCTGCTTCTGGCCTTGAACTTGTGATTCTCCTGCCTCTGCCTCCCAAGATGCTATAATCGCTGGCATTATAGCTGCATACCACCATGGGAGGTAGGTCTAGCTTGGAAGAAGTGAGTCACTGGAGGCAGGACGTTGGAGGTTTTGATTCTGGACCTGTAGCTCTACTCCCTCTGTACTTGTTCCATCATGCCATGAGGTCATCTAACACAGGCTCTGCCACTACTGCTGCCATACCTGCCCTGCCACCACTATGACTGATTCTCTAACCATAAGTCCCCAGTAGATACCTCTCCCTCATAAGTTTGTTTGGGGTGGTTTTTCTGCTACAGTGATGACAACTGATGAATACACATGTAGTAAACACTCAGTGAAGGTGACTGATATTTAATCAGAAGCCTGAGTGAATTGATGGAACAAGTCACATGGCAGTAAAAGAAAGAACATTCCAAGTCAAAGGAAGAGCAAGTGTAAACATTCTTAGGCAAGAGCAAACTAAGGCGTTCCTAGTCATTACTTGTTTAACTCAGGAGTTCATGTAAGGGACAAGATGTAAGTTTTAATGGAATGCTTCTCAAAAGTCTTGTTATGAGCTGAATTGTGTCCCCCCAATGCCCACAAATTCATATGTTGAAGTCCTAACCCCGCTTTTGGCACCCCTAAATGTCTGAATGTAATTGTATTCGGAGACAGGAACTTTACAGAGATAATTAAGTTAGAGTGCGGTCACTAAGATAGGCCCTAATTGAATATGACTGTAAATTACAACCCAGATGCCTACAGAAGGAAGACAAGATGCAGACGAAGGGAGGCAATGGCCACCTACAAGCCAGGCAGATAGACCTGGATCTGATCCTTCTCTCATGTTCTTCAGAAGGAACCAATCCTATGGACACACCTTGAGCTTTGATTTCTAGCCTTGGAAACTATCAGAAAATAGATTTCTATTTTTTAAAGCTAGCAGGTCTGCAGTGCTATATGGGAGCCACAGAAAACCAATACATACCTCACCTTTAAGAATAAGGAGGATATTTTCCCTTCACGTGGATCTATTTATTCTTCAAATTCAAAAGGTCAATCCTAAAATATTTCTATTTATTCCAAGGGGTAGTAAGCACTATTTCAGTTTAGATCTCTCAGGACATTTGCCCTGTGGGTTGGTCAAAATGGAAGAAGTCTAGAAAGCAAAGTAATTTGCCAGGAGGTATGTGAATCAGGCCAATCTCAGATAACATCTGTGAAAGCAACCTGAGCAACACAGGATTGTTAATATTTTTCATGAATGAATTTAACATAAAGAAGATATTGTGGAAAGAATATGGAACAATTCTCTGTTAAGCTGCTATATACTTTTATTCCCCTTACTAACATGAGGGTCTAGGGGCTTCTAGTTGGAGAACAGCAGGCTGAAAATCCAGACTGTATCTGAGCCTAAACCTCAGGATGTATGCTCAGTGGGAGCTGCCCACAAATCAGCATCCAAGAACAAGAGGTACCAGCATGATAACAAGGAACACCTTGGTGACAGTGTTGGGATTACACTCATAGAAATGCCTGGCCAACAAGAGGAAGCTGTGGGTGAGAGAACTGAGCCACATGTTTATCAGGACAAGAGGGACCAAAGCAGGAACTAGAATGAGAATAAGCATTGATAAGAAGTTGACCAGCAGAGGGAAGTGGGGACTGAAGCCAGAATAAAGCCTCCATGACATGTCTCTCAAGGGTGAGCAAGTGCACTCTGTCAACTGGAGAATGGCCGCTTAGAGGGCAGAACTACCTCTGCAAATAGAAACACTGTAGAGCATAGAGTTGATTGCAATTTTTTTGTGTGTGGAGGAGGTTCACACTCCTGGTGACTGGGCCATTAATTCTGTGATCTCTCTCTCTCTCTCTCTCTCTCTCTCTCTCTCTCTCGCTCGCTCTCTCTCTCTTTCTCTCTCTCTCTCTCCATATGTATATGTATATGTATATATATATATATATATATATATATATATATATATATATATATATATATATATATATATATCCCCTTTATTGGTAAATGTTGGTGAGGTACAGTATTTACTTCTTCCATTATGCAATTGATTGCAATTTAATAAAAGTGGTGCCCAAGCAACCAGAAAGAAAAAAAAAGAACATTCTCACCAAAGATAAGACGCTCCAACAGGCAATGTTGCCATGGCATTTTAAAGTGCTGGTTGCACCAGAATCTTGGCTATAAATTAAAATGGAACCATAATCAAGTGGCATTCAAACTCTGGCATACTATAATTAAGTCATTATTTGATCGGATGGTTTTATTAAGTTTCTCTGCACAAAAGCCAGCGCTTCTCTTTATTTCATGCCACATGCATTATATTTAGTTCCTGCTTGATAGCTCCTAGTATAAAGGTTAAATATTCAAAGTTTCTTTTACTTGTTTATAAATAATAATATGATTTAAGTTAAAGTGCTAGAAGCATATCCCTTATTACAATATAATCAAGCCTGCTTAGAGTTAGTCACACATAAAGACAAAAACAATAAATTTAGACCCAAGTTTGTGCTATGAAAAAAAGAGAATCGGTTAAAGGAATAGAAAACAACGGAAGGATTATCTGCTTCTGAGAGGTGAGGACATTTGACCAGAGAGTCAGAATTAGGAGGAGGAGCCAGCAATGGTAAGATCTGGAAGAAATTCATCCCAATCAGAAGGAATAGGAAGTACAGAAGCCTTGAGTGGGAATAAACTTGTTTAGCGACATTGAGGGACAATAAGAAGAGTGGTAAGGGTAAAATTAAGTTTGTGAGTAAGAGGGGGAGTTACCACTGGAGAGTCAGGCAGAGGACAGATTAATTAAGGCCCCATGGACTGAAGGAATTGGGATTTTATCTTAGTGCAATGAGAGACTCCTAATGGCCTTTAAGAAAAGGGTAACATCCTCTGATTTCTCATTTCAGAAAAGCCACTGCAAAGGAAAGGGGAGGGCCATCTAGAAGGCATTATCAAACCAAGAAATGATGGTGGCTTGAATTATAGTGTGATGACTGACAATGTTGGGGGATTACTGATGGGCTGACTAAGGGATGTGAGGAAAAGGTAAATCACAGGAGAGGCAAAGAGGAGTCCTACTTTTAGGTACCTAGGACAGCAATGACATTTATTGAGATGGAAAATCTTGGATAAGAAGAGACAGGATTGAAAGAGCTATTAATACTTCAGTTTTGTTGGTGTTAAATTTGAGGTGCAAATTAATTGAGCTATCAAGTAGACAGTGAAATATAAGGATCTGGAGCTCAAGTTAGAGTTTTTGGGTAAATGTATAGCCAGCCGTGGGTCTCACTAGTATAAATATGGTATACTACAGTGTCATTGGTGTGACTTGTATCAGCATGACTGTAAAATAGATAAGAAGAGCTCTGAGTTATTCCTATATTCTGAGATTTGCTGAAGCTAGCAAGGGCAGCTAAGAAAAAAAGTCAGTATGAACAAAAGAAAGAAAGAGAAAAAGAAAGAAAGAAAGAAAGAAAGAGAGAGAGAGAGAGAGAGAGAAGGGAGGAAGGAAGGAGGGAAGGAAGTAAGGAAAGAAAGAATGAATGAATGAAGGAAGGAAGGAAGGAAGGAAAGGGAAGAAAGGTGGGAAGGTAAAGAGTATAGTCAATCATTACAAATGCTGCTGGGAGTTCAAACTAAACATGGACAGAGAAAGGACCATTGGGTTTGGAATTAATGGGAGAAGTAAGAAGTGGAGACTTTGAGAGAAGACTCCATCATAAAGCTAAACTTTGAATAGGGAGCAGAAAAATAGGGTGGAGGAGTTCCAGAGACCAAGGGAAAGATGACTTCAAAGTAGGGCAATAATAACAAATACATAGTAAGCCAGTAAAAATAATCTAATGGAAAGAAGTTGATTGATTATATTAATTAAGCTAAGTTATTCTGCAATAAGAAATAAAAAACAAAAACTAATTTTAACAAAATAAAATTTCATTGCTCAGCCTTGACCATAGTCATTGGTGCAAGCCATGGGATAGGGGTACAATTCTGTGTTCTGGTTTTTTCAGTAATTCAGTGAGGTTCTTTCCACATCCACACTGAGACTTTAAATTCCTTTAAGGGGGAGAGAGAACATGGGGGCTCAAGCAAAAAGTTGATGTGAAGTATGAAAGAAGTGCACTTCTCTTCCACCCACATTCCACTGGCAAGAATTCAGTCCTGCAGCTCTGCTAAGAAGATGGAAGAGTGAGCAATATGGTCTTCCAATGTGGTCAGCAGGAAAATGAAGTGAGTTTAATAAATCCCTACCATCATCACTGCAACCACCCCTACTTCTCGTCACTGAATATGCGTCTTATTATTTCTCCAACACCTAAAGCATGCTCACACTTTCCCCAAGATGGCAACCCACAGACTCAATCTGCACTGAAACTGGCTCAAAGTTCAGGGTTTCTGGGTGGTCATTCCACGTACATCTGGATGTGACCCTTTATGACACAACAACTTATGAACTAAAGAGACGTTTTCTCGCTCCATCCCCACATAGAGTATGCAATGGTGGGACAGGGACACAATGGCCATGTAGACACTGCTATACAGAAAAAGTAAAGTTGGGAGATGCTTAGTAAGGGTTTGAAATACTGTGGGCATACACTAAGTACCATGGAATAGGGAAACTTCCTAAAACAGACCTCCGTTCCACTCTCTGGAGGAGAAACTCACCTGCCCTTTGTTCTTCAGTATCCTAGACTTTTACATTAGGACTGTCTCCAGTTTATTATGTATCTTGGCCACATCTAACGTGGGTGTTGGAGAGTGCTCACACAGCCCACTTCCTGCATGAGAGTTGCTTTAAGGCCCACTGAAGAGTCATAGGCTTTTTTGAGAAAAGACTCAAGACTTCTTTGGCAGCAAACTCCTTCAGTGGTTGGCATGCTTTTGATTTATTTGCTTCTAGTTGGATCCATGTGTTGGTGAAGATACTCAAATTTCTTTGACATTTGACTGACAGATCTCTTTCTTTCTTTGCTTCTTTTCCTCCATCCTGTCTCTTAGCTAATGGTAGCTACCTTGACACCACCAGGCTTGAGTAAATAGGCTATTTCTCTGTCTCAAAACTGATTGAGTCACTGCATTCAACCAATAAATCTCTCCATGGCTTTTAAATTATAACTTGTTCTTGGGGTTTAGAAGCAGTTGACTTTTCTAATCCTTCAGCCCTATCACCCTGGCATTTGATTCCACCTGATCTTGGAAGCTAAGCAGTGTTGCCTGCTTAGTACTGGATGGGAGACCACTTGGGAATATCGGGTGCTGTAGGCTTAGGAGAAGAACCTGGCAACCCACTTCTGAAACAATCAGCCATTGAAAACCATGTGAATAGCAGAGAAGCACTGACATAGTGACAGGCATGGCATAGTTTTGGGGGGTGTTTTTTCTGTTGTGCATAGGGTTGCTATCAATCAGACCTGACTTGACAAGAACAACAACAACTGAACTCTGCCTTTGTAGCCCTCTTTCTTCTCATTTTTTTCTTATAAATTGTCCAATTCCTTTTTGAACTCATCTTTTGTACCACATACCGATTGTTAACTGCATATCATTTCTCACTGTAACATCTGACAAAATAATTTCATGAAGAAAGTCTGTTAGCCAACTAAAAAGGAAACTTATTTTTCTTAATGAAAGCTATATATCAAAAATCAAACTAAATTTCTTCCTACTATGACCAAAAAGAACTCCTTAGAATAGAAGCACAAGTATACAACCAAGGTTGTTTACATTCTGCATTGTATAGGGCTGTTGTCAAGATGGAGAAATAAGGTATCAGAATTAAAAAGTAATAGAAGGTATACATTAATTTGCAAACAATGTAATTGTAAGATTTTTTTAATTATCTACTGAGAAACTATTAAGACAACACAGATAATTCAGCAAGATTTCTAGAAAAAAATGAACAGCCTTACACAGTTAATAAACAAGAATATAGAATAGAAAAATATATCACTTATAATATCAACAAAATTATGTAGGACTGAATTAAACAAAATATTGTCAAGATCTTGATGAAGAGAATTATAAACCATTACCAAAGAGGCAGAAAATCAAAGAAGGTGCTGCTCTAAAAAATACCTTAAGAAATATACCATGAATGAAAGAGTTAATATCATAAAATGTCAATTTTTCCCAAAATTATCTTTAAAATGAATGCAATACAATTTCAATCAAATGTTCACAGAGCTTTATTTTGTTTCTTTGTATCATACTATTTTTTTGTAAATGATATAGCAAGCCAAGTATAAATTGCATATGGAGAATAATAGATTTTTGAAGAAAGTAAAAGAATTATTTACTTGATATCAATAACCATTTCTAGGTCACAGTAATTAGGAATGTCTGGTATCAGCAAAAGCATACACAGAGAAGCCAATAGAATAAAATGGAAGGCACAGAAATAAACCTTTGCCTATATGACAAATAGACACCATGTACTAGTTATCTATTGCTGCTATAACAAATGAACAAAAATATGATGGTTTAAACAATATAAATTTCTTATTCTTACATCTCTATAGGTGAAAAGCCCAATACAGATCCCACGAGACTAAACTAAATGCATTGGCATGACAGTGCTTGTTTCAGGTATCTGTGAGGGTAATACAGTTTGCTGTTTCCCACTTCTAATAGTCAGTCACATTATGTGGCTCCCTTCTTTTATTTTAAAGCCAGAAGTGTTGCATTTCTCAAGCTACCCTACAGTAATTATTCCTCCCTCTGACTTTCTTCTGCCTCCTTCTTCCACTTTTGAGGATCCTTTTGATTACATTGTATCCATTGAGATAATCCAGCACTGGGGTTTAGCTTGGTTGGAAGAGTGCTGCTCTGCATTTCCTGAGGACCCAAGTTCTATTCCAACACCATAAAAATGGGGGAACGATGTGACAGTCCACTCTCAAGGCAATTCCCAAACAATCAGCCATTGAAACCCCTATAAAGGTTTCCATGAGTTGGATCTGACTAGACGGCACCTAAGAACAACAACAATGTCCTAGATATTACAAGATATTTCATATTTTAAAGTCACTGATTAGCAACCTTAATTCCATCTGCAGCATTATTTCCCCTTTGCCACGTAACCTAACATACACACACATTCTGGGAATGAGGATGTGGACACGTTTGGGAGACCATTATTCTGTCAACCACTAATGTCATAAATAAATAAATGGGCATCAGATGCCTCCAGATTTTATGAAGGCTGAAGCTTACACAATTTGAAGCAGGCATTCTCTTTAAGAACACAAAAGTATTTTTAAAACATTTACAGAAATACATGATTATATGAGCACAGTGTTAAATCTATTTCTGGTGCCATAAAAAGGTCTCCAAGTAAGAGTCCCTGAAGTTTGTGTTTTATTAGCTTTCTCGTATTGTGCCCCTGAGCAAAAGATAGACTGTTAAATATTGATTATCTGGAATCATTTGTTAGCTATCTGGACAAAGATAAAAATAAATCTGACATCATTCTCATCAATAAAAAAATATATAACAATAACCCCAGTGGACTACAAACGCTCATATAAAAACAAAACTTCTGATGTAATAGGAACATCTAGATGAAATGTTGTTGTTGTTAGATGCCATCTAGTTGGGTCTGACTCAATAGCAATCCTCAGAGGTTTTCAATGGCTGATGGTTTCAGGGTTGCTTTGAGAGTGGATTGCCATGTCCTTCTCCCAGTTTTGCAGTGCTGGGGATAGAACCCAGGGCCTCAGAAAGGGCAGAGCAGCACGCTACCAACTGAGCTAAACATTAGTCCTGCTGGATGAAATAGGAAAATATTTTTACAATCTTGGAATAGAGTGGGAAGTCTTTTAAAAAGTACATATCCTAAAGGAGAAATAAGGGAACTTTTAGCTACATTAACATTAAAGCTTTGAGTAAAACTTTAAGTTCTTCCCTGTTTTCCTTGAACTAACAAGAGGCTGTGTTTGCTGCTAGGGCATGCCCTCCTACTCTGATAGCTCTGTGGATGTGAGGAGAGACCATCACGTTGCTCTCCCAGAAGGAGTAACTTCAAGATTGGCCGTAGATAAAGGCAGATGGTCCACTATACAGGAGGCGGGCATCACACACTACCCGTGCAGTAATCTTCAGCACTCTCCCTGATGGGAGTCAGAATCTCACCACACAATCATTGAATTCTCAGGGCAGTGCCTGCTCAATGTCGCATGTGATCCTCGGAAGAATGCCTTTGGGTAGTCTTGCACAATTTTCCTAATTTTGATGTTTTCCTTCCAGAAAGGCTGGGATGAGTATGGGAAACCAAAGATACTTGGAATCACAGGGGAAACTCAGTGTGGGAGAAAAGATGCTCCTTGTCAGCCATCTTTCCCATCAGACTGCCGTGGGAGTAAATTAAGAATTCTGATCATCACTTTATAATCAGAGTTTACCCTCAGTATGGACAAGAGGATTTTAAAATATATGTAAAAATAGTACCCAAAGATTCACACATTAAAATCCTATTAAAATGATGGATTCAGGTTTTGATTTGGTCCATGTCTGTGAAGGTTAATGGATGTTAATGTTTATCCATATCCCATTCCTTCATCTTTGGATCCTCCTCTGCTTAACACAGTTGAAGCTGCATTTTTTTTAAGCCTGTGCTATTCTAAATCCTGCGACTGTGCAGAGGAAAAGCACTAAAGAGTGGTCCTCAGCGTTTTGTTGACTGTCACTGCCTCTGAATGTCAGTAGGAACCAGGGAGTTTGCAGGCTGTCACAAATGCCTTCCTTAAAAGAAATAGCATGTCAAGCGCCTCCCATATCTCCTACCTTCTGTCAACTCTTTTGTCAGCTTCCACAAGTGCCACTGCCACTTGAGCTTCTCTGGCAGAAGCAGGGGAAAGGCTGAGCGGGTTTTCCTGAGTCAGTGTCTTTGCACAAACATGCCACTTCTCCCTGCTTCCTCCCCTGGATCTGAGAGCTGTTCAGGATACAACAGCTAGTCCCACTTTCTCTCAGCTCAAGTTGGGATGTTTTTGCCATTCTTTTAAAGATCACAACAGGGGGAAAAAGTGGGAGTTTAAGAAGAAAGAGACATTCATCTGGTATATTCAACAACATCTTCTTTTCTCTGAGCCTCTTTGTTCTCTTTCTAGGTTCAGGAAACTGGAGCTAAAACCAGCAGGAATGAGTCTGGATCTCAGCAGCAGAAGGGCCTCCCATTCTCTCTTTACGTCAATCACTATATGCTGAGAATAGCTATTTCAATTTTCTGACTTTTCCTTCCATGCGGTGTATGTATCTCAAATTACCACCTCATTCATCCAATGAATACAATTTAATCACCTGCCAGGCTCTGCACTAGCTTCTAGGGATATAAAGATGGATGGCACATGGTTTCCTGCCCAGTGGGATCTTTGGATTCAGGCACAGAATAGCACAGAACCAATAGCAAGCTCCATTCTTGGCAGCCTGTGCCTGGGAGCATAAAAGGAGGCACCTGGGACAGCCTAGAGGAATTAGAAAAGGTCTCCTAAAAGAAGTAATCTCTCAACTGGATCCTAAATGAGCAGGAGGAATTTAGCTAAGTGAGGACAGGCCAGGATGAGGGTAGTCCGATGGAATAACACACCCTAGTGGAACCTCAGCATGACCAGCAATCCTTTGCTAATCCGGATGTTCAGCAGTATCCCTGGCCCTCTTCACTATGTGACAGGAGCATCCCCTCCCTCCATCAATTGTAGCAATAATAAATGTCTCTAGACATTGACACAAGTCACCCCCAGTTGAGAACCATTGCACTAAGACCGGGAGGAAGTACTCGAAGCAGGTTGGTCTGGACAGGGCATGAATCACAAGGCCGACACTGACTAGTGCTGGGGATGGAGAAGGAAACAAAAGCGAGGGCTTCAAAGGTCTCTCCTGCCTTTCAGTACCCGGAAAGTTGCTTAACCTAACAAGAAGGGCTTTCTCTCTTGAAAAATGGAATCGGCAATACTTTTCCCAGAGGACTGCAGTGAAGGCTAAATCACAACGCATTGGTAAAACACAGGACTGTGCTGTCACAGACAAGAAGGGATCTGTTCCCTATCTCTCCTCCTCAGTTCCATCGTTCAGAATGGGCAGTAGGGTGAGGAATTCAAGGACAGTCAGAGGCTGGAGTGAGGGGTGGGCAGGGCCTCAGAGGTAGGGACAATTGAGCCACAGGCAGAAGTGGCAACTGGAGAGCTGGACAAGGTCCCACCTGGCCAGCAGAAGCTTTAATCCACTCTGCGCATACCCGCTCTGAGCTTATCTTCCCAGAACACCTGGCTCTCCTGCGTGAGTCAGGCACACTTCTTTGTCTACCATTTATCTTAATCTAGCAAACAGCTACCGTGGCCCTTATATAGACATGCCAGGTCATAGGAAGCAGAGAGTAGACACGATGATAAATAGGAAGAACCTCCAAGTTGCAGAACTTCCATGGGAAGAGTGGAGAAAGAGCACATCCTGCTCCACTGTCGGAAGAGCCTCCCTCTCTGTAAGCTAACAAGTTCAGGTCTCATTGGGGCCTTTGTTCCTCTCTGAAAACTGTCCTGGGGGCTCCTCCTCATCTCCATGCAGCCCACAGCATTCCTCCACCCTCTATCTCAGCCCATGATGTGTTGGGTTACAACCGATTTCTTCACTAGTCAATGACTTTAAGTAATCTGAGAACAAGCATTCTATATTTCTCAAATATTGATTGCATCAGAGAGTGAAGACCCAGCTCAGGTAAAGCATTCCAACTGCCTATTGAATGTAAGCAAACACAGATTTTAAAAATGTGGCTTCTTTACCTCTATCACCTGCTAATGCTTGCATGCGAATTACATTCAAGATAGCACACTATAAGTTTTTGGTTCATGATCTCAGATTTTTTAACCATTTGGCTTAGTTTCCTAGAGCTGCCATAACATGCTCTAAAACTACAGTGGACTTTTCAAACTTGGTGACATAAAACAACAGGAATTTATTCTCTCACACTATTCTGGAGGCCCTAAATGTAAAACAGTACCTCAGGGCCAAAATCAAGATGTGGGGAGAAGGGTGGCCCCTCCAGAGGCTTCACAGGAGAGTCCATTCCTTCCCTCTTCCACCTTCCGTTGGCTGCTGGCATTCCTGGGTTTGTGGTTGCATGACCTCAGTCTCTGCCTCATAGATCACACTGCCACTTCTTCTCTATGATTCTTTCCTTGGGTTCTTATAAGGACATTTGCTATTAGGTTTAGGTCACACATAACTGAAGATTATCATTTCATTTGAAGATCCTTAACTTGATTACATTTTCAAAGACCCTTCCTTTTTTCCAAATAAGGCCACATTCACAGATTCTAGAGATTCAATGTGGACATATCTTTTAGGAAGCCCAACTCGATCAACTATAACACCTTTTGTCCATGAAGCACCGTTTAGAAACACCTTTAGCTAAGACCACTTCCCACATCCTTCTAGCCGAATGGAATGTTTCCTATAATTAAAATTAGTAGATAATGTGTGCTTTTTGAACTTCATATAGTGATAGCATATAACCTATGTTCTTTATAAATGTTATTTTTATCCTCCAGCAGGTTGAGCAGAAATACCAGTGTGCTCAGAGTTAAGCACATGATGGAGTCCTATATTTGCACCTTATAAACACATCA
Organism: Pedetes capensis; assembly: GCA_007922755.1. Lineage (NCBI taxonomy): Eukaryota > Metazoa > Chordata > Mammalia > Rodentia > Pedetidae > Pedetes > Pedetes capensis. The sequence continues at coordinate 72,359 of VMDO01001754.1, forward strand.
ACTGTTCTTTCTTTATTTGTAAATCAGGGACCGTGGGTGAGTTGACAGGTTTCTTCACTCATTACTTACATCTTCTCTTATTTAGTCTTCATAGGAAGCCTGCATGATGGGAACAATTCCAATACCGAGTCTTAGAAAGCAGGAAACTCTGGTTTAATATGATTAAGCAATTTTCCCCTGACCACAAAGCAGATATGCAAAAGATAAAGACAAAATATGATCTGTTTTGAACCCAGTCTTTGCCAGACTCCAAAGTCTCTCCTCTCCACAAACCTTGCTAGGTATCTCTTCAACAATATCTGAGATAAAAATCTCTCTATTTTTTCCCGAGTCACCCTAATATAAGATTCCATTAGTGATCCAAACCAAAAAAACTATACATGTGCACACACACAAATTCTCTATTCATAAAAGATTCTATGAATAATTAAAAGTCAGTTTTCATCTGCTTGACACTAAGTGTTGACAAGGCCCTTAACAGAGGCCTGTGTCAGTATTCTTCAGAGGCTTTTCAATACTTGAGAACTGTTGGCAGCTAAGCCAACATACTAACAAGAAGGCTAGAGTTAGTATAAAACTTTCTGGAAAAAAACCTGCCAACTCAACCTCAATAAGATAGTGACCCTTTTATGCCTCTCTTTGACTCTGGCTTTTATCCTTGATTATTTGGTTTAGCAGACAAAACCAATTCTAGCTGACGGTCAAAGTCTTAGAGAAGGTTTGAGAGGAGAGAGCCTAGGGAGAAGAAAATGAACACTAATAAAAACTATAAACTGAAAAGGGAGTTGCTCTCACCTGGGAACAGGTATTCCCTGCATGAACTTCTCTTTTGAAATATTTGGCCCTCCATATTGCATTTACAAAATAATAATACATCTTGCAATTTTTATTAATTGCAGACACATGTAAATATCAGTCTGAGATTCTGATTAGCAGGAGTTCCTCTGTATTGTCATTCTGAGTTAAGGTACATTTATTCAAAGAGCTCCAATTTTTAGCACGAAGATCTAATACTGTCCTAGACCTCCATATGCCAGAAAAAGAGAAAGCCAGAATAATGTAAGGTGGAAACATATTGGTGAGATAAGGAAATGGCAAGCAGAGAACACTGGAGCTTCCCTGGAGACTGGTGTGGAGAACCCTCACACAGGGGCTTCCTAAAAGGAGAACCCTCAAATTAGACAGATTGGATGCCATTCCAGAGAAGGACTCAAACTTATGGCTAGACTGGCTGCAGGGTTTATGAGCTCTCACAACCAGCCTTAAGCAAAGCTCCTCTGTCCCTGTGAAATGACAATTGTTATTTCTTCTTAATGGATTGTTTCATTTTTTATGTACTAACTTTATCTCTTCTGACTAATTTTGGCTTAAAGTCTAGTTTGTCATGTATGAGTGTATCTACTCCTGCTTCTTTTTGGCTTCTAACCACTTGGTAATTCATTTTCCATCCTTTTACTTTCAGTCTGTGCCTTTTCTTAGAACTTTTAGCTGTGACTTTGCCCAAGGCCACACAGACTCCCTTAACTCTCCCTGCCCAGGCACCTAAGATCACTTAGCTAGCTGGTTATAATAATTATGATTGCTCCAAGACACCTCCTTCAAGTCTTTGCCCAACTATAGTCTTCTCAATGAATCTCGAGCTGATCACACTATTTTAAGTGACCAAAACCCACCAAGGCACACCTGATGTTTCTTATTCTTCTCTCCTTTTTCTTTTATTGGTAGCAATGGCCAGCTTCTAAAGAACACTCAAGTTCACATACATGCTCTATTTCTGTTTTGACTTCTATATTTTCTGCTAGACTCTAAATCTAGGAGGTGAGAGATCTTTGTCAGTTTCATTCATGATGGAATCAAGTACCTAAAACAGGGTCTGGCACATTGTGAGCTCTCAATAAGTATTTGGATGAATGCATACATCAGCATAAGATGTCAAATACAAAAGACCCTGAATTAGAGAAATGGTGGCCTTAAAGTAGAATTATATGAGAAAGAGAGATAGTCACAATATAAGAGCTCAGGAAAGAATAAATGTCATGAGAATTATAGATAAACAAATGTGAGGAGGGAATCAAATATGTTCAATTCAGTAAACCAGCAAACCCCTAAGGTGAATAATAGGGACAGAAAAGATCAAACAGTGCTTGACTCAATCAGGAAAAAATTTACAAGGATCATCAAATACCTCTCAGTAATAATCCTAAATGTAAATGGTCTTAACTCTCTAATTAAAAGATGCAAACTGGCTGGCTGGAACAAAAACAGTATCTAATTGTTTATTGTCTGCAAGTAACAAATCTCACCAGCAAAGACACACAGAGACTGAAAGTGAAAGGATGGAAAATGATATACTAAGCAACTGAATGCTGCAAGCAAGCAGGAGTAGTTATATTCATATCTGACAAAATGGACTTCAAGCCAAAATTAGTTAGAAGTGATAAAGAAGTTAATGCATACAAATAAAAGGAATAATCCATTAAGAAAACATAGCAATTATAAATACATATGCAGCAAATATTAGTGTACCCAATTTTATAAAACAAATACTACCAGACATAAAGGGACAGATAGTTCCAGATAAAATTACAGTACATGACTTCAATACACCACTATCATCAATAGACATTCATTCAGATAAAAATCAACAAAAAAACTTTGAGAGTTAAATTGCACCATAGATAAAATAGACTTAACAGATATCTACAGAATATTCCATCCAACAGCTGTGGAATACACATTCTTCTCAGCATTCCCATAGAACTTTCTCCAAAATATATCACATTTTGGGTCACGTAGAAAGTTTTAACAGATACAAAAAAAGAATTTCTTGTATCTAATCAGATCATAATGGAATAAAATTAGAAATCAATATCAGGAGAAACTATAGAAACCATGTAAACACATGGAGATTGAACAATACAGGAGTTTCTTTTAAGTTCTTTCCTTTTATCAGTACTTGGGGGTTGACTCCAGAGCCTTGTGCATGCTAAGCAAGTACTTTACCAATAAGCCATACCCCAAGACCATTTTTAATTTTTTTTAAATTTTGAGACACAGTCTCATTAAGTTGCACAAGCTGGCCTCTGGCCTCAAACATGTTATCCTTCTGTCTCAGACTCTTGAGTTGTTGGGATTACAAGCATGTTCCAGAGCATTTGCCTTAAACATTACACTTTTGAATGATCAGTGGATAACTGAAGAAATCAGAGAAGAAAGCACAAGGTTCCTAGAATCAAATGAAAATGAAAACACAACTAACCAGGGCATTTGAGATACAACTAAGGTGGTTCTAAGAGGGAAGTGTATAGTTAGGAGTGCCAACATTTAAAAAAAATCAGAAATATCTCAAATAACCTAATGATGAAAGGCAAGGTCTTAGACAAGAATAAGCCAAACTTACAATTAGTAGATGGAAAGAAATAATAAAAATCAGAGTGAAAATTAATGAAAGGGAGATAAAAAGAACAATACGAATCATCAGTGAAACAAAGAATTTGTTATTGAACAGATAAATAAAATTGGCAAACTCTTCACCAAACTAAAATAGAGAGAAGACCCACATTAATGAAACTAGAAGTGAAAAAGGGTGATATTATAACAAAAACCAATGATATCCAGAGTATCATTAGGGAATATTTTGAAAGTTCATATGCCAATAAGTTGGAAAATCTAGAAGACATGGGAAAATTTTGAAACACATATGACCTATCAAAATTGAACGAAGAAGATATAAACAACTTAAAAAGATTTGTAATGATTGATGAGATTGAAGCAGTAATGAAAAGTCTCCCAATAGAAAACCCCAGAACCGTATGGATTCACTGATGAATTCTATCAGGCTTTTAAGGGAAATTTAATACGGATGTCCCTCAAACTATTCCATAAAATAGAAAGGTAAGGAATAATACCAAAACCTTTCTACAAAGCTAATATTACCCTGATACAAAAACCAGATAAGGACACAAAAAAAGAAAATTATAGATCAATTTCCTTGATGAACATAGACATAAAAATTCTCAATAAAATACCTGAAAGCCAAAGGCAACAACACATTAAAAAGATCATATACTATAATCAAATTGGTTTCATTCCATGGATGTGGGGCTGGTTCAACATACACAAATCAATAAATGTAACTCAGCTCATAAGCTCATAAGTAGAATCAGGGACCAAAGTCATATAACCATCTCATTAGATTCAGAAAAAAGGTTTTGACAAAATTCAACATCTTTTCATGATAAAAGGCCCAAAGAAACTAGGAATCAAAGGTAACATAACTTCTATTCGGTTACATACAATAAACACATAGCCAATGTTATACTAAATCTGGAAAAGCTGAAAGCATTTATTCAAAAATCAGAAACAAGATAAGGGGATTTACTTCCTCTGCTCTTATATAGTTTTTGAATTCTTAGTAGAACAGTAAGACAAGAGAAAGAATACAGGGAATACATATAGGAAAGGAAGAAGTCAAATTATTCTTATTTGCAGATGATATGATCCTATATTTAAAAGACCCTAAAGACTCCATTGCCTGCAGCCATAGTCCTGAGGCATCCGATCCTGTCAGATCTCAGAAGCTAAGCAGGGTCAGGCCTGATTAGTACTTGGATGGGAGACCACCTGGGAACACCAGGTACTGTAGGCTTGGGAGAAGGACCTGGCAATCCACTCCCAAAAATCAATCCACCATTGAAAACCCTATGAAAAGCAGAGAAGCACTGACAATAGTGTTTCCCTGTTTTATGTAGGGTTGCTGTGAGTCGGACACCAATTTGACAGCACCTAACAACAACAACAACAACAACAACAATAAAGACTCCATCAGAAAACTTTTAGATTTTATAAATACTTTTAGCAAAATAGCAGGATATAAAATCAGTATCCAAAAATCTGTAGCTTTTCTATATACCAACAGCAAAAATTCTGAGAAGAATCAGGAAAACAATCCCATTCATAATAGCCCCCCCACCAAAAAGTAGGAATAAGCCAAGCCAAGAAGATGAAAGAATACAAAGAAAACTATAAAACACTGAAGAAAGAAATTAAAAAAGACACTAGAAGGTGGAAAGACTCCATGTTCATGGATCAGTAGAATTAATATGGTGAAAATGGCTATGTCACTGAAAGTGATCTATACATTCAATGCAATCCCCATCAAAATTCCAATGACATTCTCCACAGGAATAGAAAAACATACTAAAACTCATATGGGAACACAAAATAGTCAAGGCAATCCTGAACAAAAAGAACAATTCTAGAGATATCACAATACCTAATTTCAAATTGAACTGCAGATCCATAGTATCAAAAACAATATGCAACTGGCACAAAAACAGTATGCTATTGGCACAAAAACAGACATGTAGACCAATGCAATAGAATAGAGGATTCAGAAATAACTCATGCAGCAACAGCCATCTGATTCTTGACAAAGTACAGAAAACATACAGTGGAAAAAAGTATTTTCAACAAATGGTGCTGGGAAAACTGGATATGCACATGTAGAAGACTGAAACTAGATGTCATTCACCCTATACAAAAATCAATTCAAAATGGATCAAAGATCTCAATGTGATGATTGAAACTTGAAACTACTAGAGGAAAACATAAGGAAAACACTTGGCAGAGGCAATGACTTTCTAAATAATATTCCAATGGCTCAGGAAATAATAACAAGAATTGCCAAATGGGATTTCTTGAAACCCAAAAGCTTCTGCACAGCAAAAGAAACAATTACTAAAGAGTAAACAAACAGAATGAGAGAAAAAAAATCTTTGTTAGTTACTCATCTGACAAAGGACCAATATTCAGAATATATAAAGAACTCAAAAGAATTAAACAACAAAAGTAAAAACAACTCAATCTATAAATGCGCAAATGAATTGAACAGATAATTCTCCAAAAAGAAGTTCAAATGGCCAATAAATATATGAAAAAAGGTTCAGCAGTCTTAACCATCAGGGAGATGCAAATGAAAACTACACTGAGATTATGTGTTACCCCATTCAGAGTGTCTATCATCAAGAAGGGCTGGGATTTAGCTCAGTTGGTAGAGCGCTGCACTGCAGTCTCTAAGGTCCTGAGTTCAATTCCCAGCACCGCAAAAATGGGAGAAGGGCCTAGCAATCCACTCCCAAGGCAATCCCGAAATAATCAGCCATTGAAAACCCTATGAGGGTCGCTATGAGTCGGATACCAACTCGACGGCACCTAACAACAACAACAACAATCATCAAGAAAACAAACAACTAATGCTAGTGAGAATTTGAGGTAAATGGAACACTTATATACTGTTTGTGAGAATGTAAATAGTCCATCCACTATGGAAATCAGTATAGACGTTCCTCAAAACCTAAAAAATGTAACTACCATATGATCTTGCTATACCACTCCTGAATATATACAAAAGGAATAAAAATCAGAGACACCACAGAGATAACTATATGTCTGTGTTTATCGAAGCATTATTAACAATGGCCAAGGTATGGAATCAGCTTTGATGCCCATCAACAGATAAATGAGAAAGAAAATGTGGCTTATATATGCAATGAAATATTATACAACCATAAGGAACAAAATTGTCATTTGTAGAAAAATGAATGGAAATCGTGATGTTAAGCAAAATATGTCAGATGCAAAAAGACAAATAGCTCATATTTTCTCTCATAGCATAATGTATATTTTTAAAGAAAATGTAAATGACATGAAATTAGACAAGAAATATTTGGGGAGAGAGAGAAAAAAATATCTGGAGGTGTGAATATGGAGAGGATGGTGGGGGGATGAATATGACCAAAGTACATTGTATTCATGTGTGAAAATGTCAAAATGAAATTATTATTTTGTATAATTAATTTTTGCTAAAATAGTGAGCTGGGGTTTAGCTCAGTTGGCAAAACACTTCTCTGTACTGAAGTCCCAGGTTCGATCCCCAGGTCCACAAAAATGGGAGAAGGATATGGCAATATACTCCCAAAGCAATCCTGAAAAAATCAGCCATTGAAAACCCTATGAAGGTTGCTCTGAGTTGGACTCCACTTGATGGCACCTAACAATAACAATAATAAAAAAGTAATATTATATTCAGATTATGCCTTTTTATTGTTTGTTTAGGATAACATATCTTTCATTAACTTTTCATCATAGGAATAACTACCAGTAATTGTGGGAAATCAGATTAGATATATCTATGTTGTTGCTCTTAAGTGTCCGTGAGTCAGGTCCAACTTATAGTGACCTTATATAAAACAGAATGAAACACTCCCCAACTCTGTGCAGGCACATGATCATTTTTATGGTTAAGCCCATTGTTACAGACTCTGTGCTGATCCATATAGTTGAAGATCTTCCTTTTCTTTTTTGTTGACCTGCCACTGTTGCAAACATGATGTCCCTCTCCAGGAACTGGATCCTTCTGACAACATGTCCAAAATATAAAATATGCAGTCTAGCCATCCTTGTTTCCAAAGAGCACTCTGGCTGCACTTTTTCTAGGACTGACCTATTGATTCCTTTGACAATCCATATTAATTTAAACAATCATCTCAAGCATCATAAGTCAAAAGCATCAATTCTTTTCCTGTCTCCCTTATTCAATATCCAGTTTTCAAAACCATATGTTATGAATGAAAATACCACAGCATGGGTCAGGTGCACCTTCATCTTCAACGTGACATCTTTACTTTTCAACACTTTAAAGAGATCTTTTGCAACAGCTTTTCCCAATGCAATGCATCTTTTGATTACTTGGCTGTTGTTTCTATGGGTGATGATATAAGAATGAAATAAATAAAAATCTTGGACAATCTCAATCAGGATAAATCTCCATTTATCCTGAAGTTGCATAGGATTATCCTGAAGTTGTAAGGATTTTTGTTCTGATGATGTAGAGGCACAATCCATACTGAAGTCTGTGTTCTTTGATCTTCATCAGTAAATGTTTCAAATCCTCTTCACTTTTAGCAAGCAGATTTGTGTCATCTGCATAACACAGGATGTTAATGAGTCTTCCTCCAATTATGATGCTGTATTCTTCTTAATAAAGTCCAGCTTCTTGGATTATTTTATCAGCATAGAGATTAAAGAGATATGGTAAAAAGATACAGCCTTGAGACATGCTTTTCTTGACTTTATTACAGGCAGTGTTTCCTTGTTCTGTTTGAACAACTGCCTTCTGATCCATGTACAAATTCCTCATATGTACAATTAGGTGCCCTGGTATTCCCATTCTTTACGATATTATCCATAATTTACTGTGACCCACACCATCAAATGCCTCTGCATAGTTAATAAAACATAGGTAGACATCCTCTGGTATTCTCTGCTTTCTGCTAATATCCATCTGACATCAGCAATGATGTCCCTGATTCCACACCCTCTTCTGATTCTGGCTTGTTTTTCTGCAGTTCCTGGTCTATATACCGCTACAGTCACTTTTGAATGATCCTTAACAGACTTTTACTTGTGTGTGATATCAGCCACTGATCTTGCTCTGACTTTTAATATTGAGATTTTCCATCATCTATTTCCACAAATGTACTCAATTTGGTTCCTGAATGTTCCATCTGGTGAATTCCATGTATATAGTCACCATTTGTGGTGGTAAAAAAATATATTTGCAATGAAAAGGTCATTGGTCTGACAAAATTACATTATGCAATATCCAGCATCATTTCTGTCAATAAGGTCATATTTTCCAACTATTGAGCCTTCTTTGTTTCCAACTTTTGCATTCCAGTCACCAATAATTATCAGTACATTCTGATTGCATGCTTAATCTATTTCAGATTGCAAAATCTGGTAAAAATCTTCCTATCTTCATTTGTGGCCTTAGTGCTGGGTGTGTAAATTTGAATACAGTCATATTAACAGGGCTTCTTTGTCAGGCATACAGACACTATTCTATCACTGACTGCATTGTACTTGAGGACAGATCTTGAGATGTCTTTTTTGAGGATGAATGCAACCCTATTTCTCTTTAATCTGTCATTCCCAGCATTGTAGAGCATGTGATTATCTGATTAAAAATGTCCCATGTCAGTCCACTTTAGCTCACTGATGCCTAGAATGTCAACATTTATGTGCTCCATTTCCATTTTGATGACTTCTAATTTTCCTAGATTCATATTATGTATATGCCACATTCCAATTATTAATGGATGTTTACAGTTGTTGCTCCTCATTTTGAGTCATGCCACACCAACAAATGGAGGTCCCTGGGGCTTTATGCCATTCCCATCATTAAGGTAGACTTCACTTTGAGAAGGCAACTATTTTTCAGTTATCTTTTGAGTGCCTTCCAATCTGAGTTCTCATTTTCTGGTACTTTATCTGACAATGTTTCTCTCCTATCAATAGGGGTTTCAATGGCTAATTGTTTTAGGAGTAGTTTAGCCATGTCCTTCTCCTTAGTCTTTGTCTGGAAGTTCAGCTGAAACCTGTCTACCATGGGTGACCCTGCTGGTATCTGTAATACCAACTGCACAGCTTTCAGTTTCACAGCAACATGCAAGCCCCTACAGTATGGCAAACTGACAGATATGGGGGGATTTGATAAAGGGATCACAAAAAATCAAAAAAATATTCCCCAGCAATGCCAGTCTAAGTAGCTTACTTTTAGAGCCCTAGCCCCAGAGTCAGTTTCCAAAGGTCAAATCTGACATTACCACTGTCTTGACACCCAAACTCTGCAGGTATCATTACACTACTTATTCAATGAAGATAAGGATAATATCAAGGTTAAATAAGATAATCCAAGGGAAAGTATAGCATTGTGCTGAACACTTAGTAAATGACATTATTATTATATCTTTAAAGTCAATTCTAAAATCCATTTAAATTATCTGGACATGGTAGTTTTCAGCAAGTAGAACATATTCATGTACATATCAACACATAAAGTCAACTTCAAACATCCACTCATGTTCAGAGACTTCCCAGGACCTTCCAAACTTCAGCCAACCAGCTCCTAAAATCTATCCCACCAGGGTCCCAGTTCTAAATCTAATTTCTTATTGAAATTTATTATCATGGAGGGTTTCCTGAGGCTGGGTTCTTTTTAAAGAAAAATGTTCACAGTTCTATCCAAAGTCAGGCAACTATATCTTGGCAGTTTTGTGTGAGGGCCTCATGCTGCCTACCTCAAGGTGGAGAAATGGAAAGAGGGAGAGGCTCTTGTACAGAGGAACACCTGTGCATGGAGGCTGATGCAATTTATAACATCTCACTCTTAGGACAAATAATCCAGTTCTATGAGACCGAACTCACTTCTGAGAGACCAAATCCAGTTTTGAGTACTAATCTAGTGTCTTGAGAAAGATATTTATCTAATCATGATGGTGGTCCCCTATCAATCATCCCACTAAGTGCCACTTCTTAAGGATCCCATCATTTTTCAGTACCATTACCTAGAGAGCTAACTTGCTAGCATGTGAAAATCCAGGGCATGAACCATATGCAAGCAATAGCAGTCATGTTCTACCACTATGGTCTCATCAATATGGACAACTGGTGTTGTCTCAGGAAATCTGACTCAGACCAATCCCACTGGCTTTCCCAACTTAGACCATGTGTAAATAAGATACATACCCAAAATAGTGCATCAAAATCTTAGTCTCAAGTTTAACTCTGGCCTAGCCAACCAACCTGATTCTCCTTGACCAGAGGTCTTGGATATTCTCAAGCATAAAACTTTAAAATTGAACCCATCACTTATTGTCTTTTCTATTATACAAGACATTTGCTGATTCATTCATTCATGCAATGTTTACTAAGCATTGTTTTCTACATTTATGCACTGGCACTAGCACCAGGATAAAAAATTTAATATACAAAAGAAAAATATTGCTGTATAAATTATCCCCAAGACTTGCAATGTATTTGATGACAAGTAATAGATTTTCTAGCATAGTCAATAGAAACTGGGAGCCTGTGCATCTTGCTACCTGTGAATCAGAGTAATAAACTATCAAAGCAAAAGGCAGATATACTAATTCAAATCAATAGAACTTAATGTCACCACAAATTTATTAAATGCCATACCACCAGCCCCTTTCTCATGAAGAAGAATTGCCTACAGAATATTAATAAATTTCCAAAATGAAAAACCTTATATGAAGCCATACCTAACTGAGATACACATCATTCTTTTTACAATTCAGATTTTCAAATACATAAATGAGCCAATAAATTTTGAGAGAAGCTATTCAACATACAGTGGCTTCAGTACTTGCTGCTAGCATTCTCTGTTAACAGGATCAACATGACTCCAAAGAACTGTGTTCTAAATTGATCTTTGAGAAAATACAATTTTAGAACCACAAAAGTTAATTATTCTTTTCTTTTACAATTACCAAACACCGATGTACATTATTTTTACATATGTTTGTCTTTGATTTGAAATGATTAAGTTACAACCCTCTGGGTTTTGTTTGCTCTTGTTCTTTTCAGACTGGATTTTGCTAAAGGCCTTGCACTATGTGAGATGCTCACCATGGCCTACAGAGAGTTTTCTGAATGTTGTTCATTTTGGCACTCTGTTGACATACGGCTGCGTGGACAGGATTGCAAAAGGAAATGACCAAGTCTGCAGGCTCGAAGGTAAAGGCATTTAATAACAGTTTCAGTTCAGAGTTTGAATTTATTGGGGCATATCCAAGGTTTCGACCTCAATGTCAGTGTCGATAAAATAGGTAAAGCACAACTCTTCACCTATCTTCTCACAAGAAAATTGTTACCCACATCAATATCTATTCTGTAGCTCTGGTCCTGGCAAAGCCAATTACATGTAAATAAAGATGTTAAAAACACAGCTTGAGATGGGGAGATACAATTTGCCATTTAAACAATAATTATCATTGGATGTCAAGAAATGGCAGTAGAATTAAAGCAATAGTAATATGGGTACCCTTCACTGAGCACCTCATAAAAGCGAGGACTTCTGCAAGTGGTTTTGTATGCATGTTATCATTGTGAATCTTCCTTTCCATCTAGTAATGGATGAACTGGCTGAGGCTTACAGAGGTCAAATAATTTGGCTATGTTCCCATATATAATAAGTAATAGAGCCTGGGATTAAATATAGCTTCACCTCTTGCTCTTATGAATAAGATGTCACTATGAAATTATCATAAGATGTACATGAATTTAGGGGAAAGGGTCAGGTCTCAATGCACATTAGAAGAATCTAAACATCTCAAGTAATGTGTATATGTGTGTGCATGGATTTGCATATGTGTGTGTCATTCAAATGTTATATCACATCTTCCTTTCTTCTCCTGTGTCGTTTTCCCTCTAAATCACAGAAACTATTTATCTCTCCTTGGTCCATCTACAAAATATAGGGTTTGGTCCACTTGTCTTCATGTGCTGCTCCTTGTGAAAGTATCTGTGGTCCATTCAAGAGAAATCTCCATTATCCATCTGTCTCACAGTCCCAGTCTCTGGTTGGCCTAATCCTTCAAAAGCAGTGGGAGTAACTATTTTTGAAGTCCTTGTGTACCTGTTTGATTTTTTTGGACTTCTAGTAAGACCTCAACATTAAAGAGTGAATGACCCAGTAGGTATTCCTACTTGCCATTCCTCCCAACTCACTGCACTCTTTCCAAGCTCTGTGCCTTTGCCCAGACGGTTTTCCCTGTTTAATATGTCTTTTCATTCTGGCCTGTCTGGTGAAGTTGTTTCACTTGTGTTCATTCTTCATGGCCAACATTAATCATCACATTAATCATCACACTTCCTAGGAAGCTTTCTATAAACTGCTTGTTGTTGATAGGTGCTAGTGACCCTACGTACAACAGAAACACTCCCCGACTCTGTGCCATGTCCAGCACTATTGCCAGTGTTTCTCTGCTAGTCTTAGGGTTTTCAATGATTGATTCGGTGGCTGGGTCCTTCTCCCAACAAACTGCTTGGTGTGTCTGCTTTGCTGTAACAAAATACCCATGGCTTGGTAATGTATTTAGGGGTTTATTTGGTTCATGATTCTGGTGGATGAAAAGTACAAACAGCATGACTCTGGCATCTGACAAGGAACCATGTGACTGCACCACAACATGGCTGAAAGGCAGAAAGGGAAGTGGGCATGGGCAAAGGACCTGTGAGTTAGCAAGGAGGCAAGAGATCATGGAGAGGTCAGGTTCACGCTTTTATAACAGCCCACTCTCATGGGAACCACCTCTTAGTAAGGGACCTAACCCACTCCTGAGAATATTAATCTACTTGTGAGGATGGAACCATCAGAATCTAATTACCTTCCGCTGGGCCTTACCTCTTAAAGGTTCCCACCACTTCAACACAACAACACAGAGAACCAAGTTTTCAGTACAGGAAACTTTGGGGAACAAACCATATCTAAACCAGCGGGACTACCCAGACAGAATTCATTAACATCTTTTCTGTGTTTCTATTAATACTTTATGCTTTCACATGAGCATTTGGCGTCTATGTGAGCAGAATCTACTGTATCCATCTTCCCTTTTGTGCCTCATCACTGGATTCTCAACACAGACCTTAGCACATACCAGTTTAGAAGGCATTTGTTGAATTGCACTAACGAATGACCCAGATTTGCACATTTTTACAGAATAGAAGGATTATCATAAACTTAAATGGGTATCTTTGGAAGTAAATTCTGAATCTGACTTAAGCTTCAACTTCTATACAAGGATTTTCTAGAGAGAAAATTCTGAAGATATTAAGAAAGAGAAATGAAGACAAGTTGGGGTGGAGTGAACGGTGGCAAAAGTAAAATCAGTGAGGCAAAAATATGGGCATTCAAAGCATGCAGTTTAAAGTTTCTTAATCTAGGTTCTTACCTGCAGCCTTTGACAATAACAATGAACACATTTGTGTGATGCTGGGAAGTTTGTAAAATGTTTATTTTAAAAATCACCTGGGCAAGGAGTCTGACCTCCCTTTGAGAACAAAGAACTCGAGTCTCAGAAAACCAGTCAAGGATCACACGTCGAAGGTCAATCAATTAGAGGTTGAGCTGAACTCTAAGGGTTCCTTAATTGTATTACTTCAACTCTGTTCTTTGCCTTATCATATGTACTTAAGTACCAGTCAGTGACTTTCAATCTGCCCTTAGCCTCGGCTCCCTCTTCGCTTTCATTACCCCTTTTTATCACTTTTTCCAATTCCCTTCATTTTCTCCCTGAAATCCCTACACAGATGCTTTCAGACTGCCACTTTGTGAAGAAAGAACACGGTAAACAATGCCAGGTGCTCTGTGCCTTGCTTTAAATCATTAAACCCTGAGTCTGCAGTGAGAAAGTGACTACTGGTGGCAAATTGTCCTTTTCAGTTACACCTGTTCACGCAGAGATCAGTCACTCCTGGGAGAATCATCCTAAAATATTGACTGTTCTACTTTTACTGTTCTCCAAGGTACTGCCATTTAATGCACTTGGAAAAAAAAAAGAAAAGAATCCAACAAAATGTTCTGTTTCCTAATAGTATTTCATGTCTACTGCTTTATCGTGCCACAAATTTCAAGACAACAAAAATATATCGTGCATCAAATCCCAATCACGCCCTGTTTGGAATGCTGAACAGTCCCAGGGTTTCCTGAGGTATGGTCCCGGCCATCACCGGGGTCTGGGAAATAGTTATAATACAGTGGAGGGTGAAGTTGTGCCCCGCAAACCTAGCAGAATGGTACCAGGATCGGTTTTCACTTTCCTTTAGCACCTTGAAGACCAGTAACTTGTCCAGCCATACCTCTGCTTCTTCCTAGGCAACAGCCTCTCCCCTTGTGGACCACAGTTCCAGCCTTTGTCACTCTCCTCAGTCTCTTACCTTAATGCCTCAGCTGTCACACTCAGCTAAAAACTTGGCTCTTACCTCTCAGAAAAATTCAAAGACCTTCTCACCTTTATGAGCACTGCCACTCCTTGCACTGAGCCAGGACACTAGGCAGGAGGCACTACCTCATTCTCCTACGGTTGACAGCCCATCTTCTCTTGCTCCTCCAAGATGTCCTGAAAGAGCCTCCGACTGTCCTTTCTCTGCAACATTTTCCACCATCCCTGGTTCTTTGCACATAGCCGACAGAAGCAATTCTCTTTCACCCTCCTGGTATCCAAGTCAGCAACTTGGTAATCACCTTTCATGCTTCCTCCACATCATCAGCTGAAACAGTCAGCCATTGAAAATCCTCTGAGGGTTGCTATGAGTTGGATACTGACTCGACCGCACCTAACAACAACAACAACAACAACCACATCATCAGCTACTATTCACACATGCAAACCTTTTTTTTTTTTTTTTTTTTGCACACTGGAAGATTGAATCCTGGGCCTCACATATGCTTTGCAAGTACTCTACCTCTGAGCTACACCACTACCCCATTATTTTTTCTTTATATTTTAAGACAAGGTCTCAGTTACACAGGCTACCTCTGATCTCAAAACTGCAGTCCTCCTGCCTCTGCCTCCCAAGTTGCTGGAATCACAGGGGTGAGTGACCACCCAGCTCAGTGACACTCAGCTCGGTTTCAACCTCTTAAAGACCTCTTACATCCATCTGCTATCTTAACTCATTGTGACTTCCTTGATTCAAGACTACATCCTATCTTATAAGTGTCACTCTAATAGCCTCCTGCCTAGTGCTGTCTGCCTCCATCTTTATTTCTCTCCTACCCTACTGTTACGATGTTTCCAAAGAGTGTTCTGAAACTTGCCAGGTATGGTGATGCATCCCTGTAATCTCAGCCACTTGGAAGCCTGAGGCAGGAGGATAGCCAGTTCAAGGCCAGAGATAGCCTATGTAATTTAATGACACCCTGTCTCAAAATTGTTGTTGTTGTTGTTAGGGGTCATTGAGTCTGGTCCAACACATAGCGACTCTATGTACAACAGAATAAAATATTCCTAGATTCTGTGCCAGACACAAGATCTTTTTCCATGTTCAAGCACATTGTTGCAGCCACTGTGTAAATCCATCCAGTTGAGGATATTCCCTTTTTTCGTTGACCTGCTACTTTCCCAAACATAATGTCCTTCTTCAGGGTTTGGTCCCTCCAGACAACATGTCCAAAATACATAAGACACAGTCTAGCCATCCTTGCTTCCATGGAGCACCCTGGTTGCACTTCTTCTATGACAGACCTGTTGGTTCTTTTAGAAGTTCATGCTATGTTCAATATTCATCTCTAGCACTGTAATTCAAAAGCGTCTCTTCTCTTGTCTCCCTTATTCAATATCCAGTTTTCACAAGCATAAAGTGCAACTGAAAATACCATGGCATGAATCAGGTGCACATTCGTCTTCAATGGGACATCTTTGCAACACTTTAAAGAGGTCTGTTGCACGCCAGGCGCGGTGGCGCATGCCTGTAATCCCAGCGGCTTGGGAGGCGGAGGCAGGAGGATCGCAAGTTTGAGACCAGAGGCAGTCTGCGTAACTTAGCGAGACCCTGTCTCAAAAAGCAAAAAATGGGCTGGGGGTGTAGCTCAGTGGTCCAGCACTTGCAGAGCATCCAAGCGTGAGGTCCTGGGTTCAACCCCAGTATTGAAAAAAAAAAAAAAAAAAGAGGTCTTTTACAACAGTTTTTCCCAATGCAATGTATCTTTTGATTACTTGACTACTGCTTCTGTGGGTGCTGATTATAGATCCAAGTAAAACAAAATCTTGGACAACCTCAATCTTTTCTCCAGTTATCATGAAGTTATACACTGACCGAGTTGTAAGGATTTTTGTTTTCTCTTATGTTGAGATACAAAACAAAAAATGTCTCAAAACAGAAAAATTTAAATAGTTTAGGAGTACAGCCCAGTGGTAGAGCACTTGCAAAGCAACTCCTAGGTACTGCAAGAATATTAATTAATTAATTAATTAATTAATTAATTTTGAAACTAATCAAGATGTTGTTGTGGTGGTGGTTAGGTGCTATTGAGTCGGTTTCTGACTCATAGTGACCCTATGTACAACAGGCGAAACACTATTGTCAGTGCTTCTCTGCTATTCATAGGGTTTTCAATGGCAGACTGATTTTTGTGAGTGGGTTGCTGGATCCTTCTCCCAAGCCTACAGTATCTGGTGTTCCAGGCGGTCTTCCATCCATGTACTAACCAGTCCTGACCCTGCTTAGCTTCCAAGATCTGATGGCACAGTGCTACAGCTGCAAGCCTAATCAAGATACTACTCTGCTCATAACATCTTTTCATGGCTCCTTCTTGCCTTTAGAACAAAATTAGACTTCTGTACATACTTTACAAGATTCCAGTTCTGCCTGCCATCTACCTGGCTAGCCACTCTGCCTCTCCCACTTCTCTGTTTCCTCCCACATCTTTGTCTTTTTGGTCATATTCCCCTCCCTGCCTAAAACACATAGCTTCTCCCACATTCTAGTTTTGACAAGGCCTTTTCCCTCAAGATTTCCTTGACTCCCATTAGGTCCCCCCACGTGCTCAAACACTGTGTCAGTACAGTCAATTATGTCAACTGTTCAGGAAAATCCGAAAGAGGAACTAATTTTGCCTGTTAAATGACCATTTTAGGGACTTTATCTAAATAGATTTGCTTATGTTATTTTAGGTTATGCTTCTTTGAATGTCCAGCAATAAATTATTATATCCTCCACCCATTTTTAAAAAATTTTTGCAGTACCAGGGAGTTGAACTCAGGGCTTTGCACATGATAAGCAAATGCTCTACCACTGAGCTACATCCCCAGCCCCTTTTGAATTTTGAGTCAGGGTCTTCTTAAATTGCATAGGCTGCCTCTGGCCTTGAACTCATGATCCTCCTGACTCAGCCTCCCAAATTCCAACTGGGATTACAGGTGTGCAACTCCGCACCAGCAACCCCCCCCCCTTTTAAAATGACACTCCTATTTTTATGAAACATAATTTTCAGGTCAAGAGGGGTTGCTTTGGAAATTCTAGCTGCAAACACAACAGATGCAGATCACTCTGGGAGAAGAGCAAACAAAGACAGTTAATCATGAGATCCTGTTCTTCAGTAGGCAAAGCCAGATGCTACAGTTGTAGGTCAGTGACAGGTAGACTACAAATAAAATAAATGATCACACAGGCCACATTAGGTACTGAAATCTTGATGAAGGTTAAGCTTTTTCCTTTTCAGCAGGAAACACACCTGTTTTCCATCAGAAGTAAATAAAGGCGTATCAGCACTGTTTCTGGATCATCAAGAATCACTCAGTCATATATAATCAGCCCACGGATTTCCCTGTTCTGAGGACAGATTCCCACTGATATACAAAGGAGCCTCCAATGGAACAACTGCACGATGGTTAAGCTCATGGTACTGGGACCTATTTCTCTGCACTGATCCTGGCTCGGCATGAACATGGTCCTCACCCTCAGTGCCTCTTGAGAGAGGAATAATAAATGTCATGATAACATCGATCTCACAGACATGTGGCAAGAGTTAAATAACATGCAAAATTCCTGGCACATGTCAAATGCCCAATAAGCCATGCTAATATTTACCACATTGTTAAACAGCAACATCTAAGAGACTCAATTAAGAGGAAAATAGTTTTATTTCACAAATGTTGTTCGTGTTTCTCTGAGTGTTACTTCTAACCAATATTCTCTTGATAGCACAGTAGAGCATCATGAATAGCCTTGGCTGCAAAAGGGTTTTGACCAATGCAGCCAATTTTATCAACAAAATTTTTTGTTAATACCAAAGTTTTTTTCAACCATTTTAATTTCAAGAGGGACATCTTTAGTCCATGCCTACGTATTTTGGAAAATATTTCAGCCCAAGAATGAGTTAATTGAATCAGGTTTTCAGAAAGTGGACAGTTAGGAATGACAGATATTTGACAGCTATACCACTTCTAGGAATATACCCAAAGAATGATAAGTCATCATACCCCAGGGACACCTGCACTTACACGTTTATTGCAGCACTCCTCACAATTGCAAGGGTATGGAATCAACCCAGATGTCCATCAACAGATTATTGGATTTAAAAGAGTGGTATATATACACACAGTGGAATATTGTACAGCAGTAAAGAATGAAATTAAGCCACTTGCAGTAAAATGGATGGAACTGGAGATCATTTTAAGTGAAGTAATCCAGTCTCAAAAAGAGAAATACTGCATGTTGTCACTCATATGCGGGAGCTACATCTACTTTAAAGAAAATGTATATATACATATATGTATATATATATATATATACAATTATACATATCTAAGGTTGGGAAATACAAGGGGACCCCATGTGAGGGGGGAGGGGACTAATAGGAGGGCAAAGCAATGGGAAATGTAGGAGGGGTACCGGGAACGACAGAGGGGTAAAGAGGGAAAGAAAAAGTGTAAACTACAGGATGTAGCTCTATGAAAATCACATAATCTCACTATACTGTATGCAGCTTAAAATCATACTGTACCTCACAAATATCTACAATTATCATCACAGGTTAATAAAAAATTTTTGTATAATGTTTAGGGACACAAAAGTGTCAATCACTTTGATTTAATAATTGTACACCACATATGTTAACTGAATTATCACTCTGTACCCCATCAACATGTACAATTAAAAATACTAACTTTTTAAAAAGAAAAAAGAATAAAAATAACTATAGATGTTTGATGTCACCATGCCCGGCACTTAGTCATGAAAGAATCCCTTTACAAAAATTATTATTGTCCAGGCTGTAAATAAAGGAAAAATACTCAGCACTGAGAGACGGAGAGGTCAGCAGAATGTATCTTGCTGCATTCTTTATGAACTTACTTATGGCTGGGTGCATACCTGTAATCCCAGCAACTCTGGAGGCTGAGGCAGGAGGATCATATATTCGAAGCCAGAGGCAGCCTGTGCAGCTTAGCCAGACCCTGTCTCAAAAAATAAAAATAAAAATAGAGCTGGGGATATGGTCCAGTGGTAGAGCACGTGTCAAGCATTGGCAACGTCCTGGGTTCAGTCACCCAGTACTGAAATAAATAATAATAAAAATAACTTATTTGTGGACCTTAGGAACTAAAGGAAAATTTTAGCAAAATTGCATAAGGTATTAGAAAATAGCAGAATAATACTATTCTGGTATTGATTTTGATGCTGTTGTTGTTGTTGTTGTTAGATGCCATCAGGCCAGGTCCAAATCACAGTGACTCTGTGTACAATAGAACAAAACACTACCCAACGTAGTGCCATGCACACGATCTTTATTTATCCTTAAGCCCATTGTTGCAGCTACTATGTTGATCCATGTACCAGAGGGTACTTCTTTGTTTCCTGACCCGCCACTCTCCCAAACACAGTGTCCTTCTCCAGGGATTGGTCCCTTCTGACAACATGAGTTTCATCTTTTATTTGCAAAATTTGCATGATAAAATTTTATTTTTACTTATTTTTTATTGATGATAAGGACTCTATCACTAATTAAAATACATGGCCGAATGTGGTCTGAGTATATATTATACACCACACACACACACACACACACACACACACACACACACACACACAATTTGCCCACACACGTAAGATAGTATTTAGGATGGGAAGAAATCAGAGGAAAATTTTTCTAGAGATTTTTGCAGGGTTTGAGTGGCGTCTGAACTAGTACAATCCATTCTGTAACACTGTGTTTTGCAGTGCCCACTCCTTTGATTTTCTCAAGTTTGTTTCACTGCATTCTCTCAAGAAATAATATATTATGAGTTCATGAATTAAAAGAAAATTGTCAAGAAGGTGAGCAATTTCTTTTGTTGGAAACAGACACTGGGTCCAATACTTCACATACATAACCCCAATTAACCCTAACATGAGGGAAAACTGCCGTCAGGCCCACTTTACAGATACAAATGAAATAAGACAGCTAGGAGTGAGCACTTAGTCTTCTAAGAGCTGCCTCCTTCGATAACATCCATATCTTTTATTTATCCACATCAATCTGATAGTTTTTCTCTTAGTACTTGCTTTCTATTCCCTTAATGGTTGGACCATTTTTCTCTGAGATCTTCCCAGAGTCTTCAGGTCTATCCAGAATTTTAATACATTCCTCCTGGCCCCACCTCCATGAGCATACACTCAACCACAGAGATAGAATTCCTTATTAATTGATTCAACAATTATGTATTGAGGCTCTTAATTCTAGACATGGGGACACTAGAAGCCTTCATGGAAGATTTCACTTCACAAGAGGGACAGACACTAACAAAATACACCCAACAAAAAGTCATTTCATTACAAATGCAAATGCCAGAGTAGAATAAAGTTAACAATAATAGCATCTAACTTGGGGACCTAACCCTAAAATTGAGAAAAGAACTAAAATACTATCATCATTGAGAACATATTATAGAACAGTGAACACCCTTCTTTGGGCAGCTCTATTTGCTTCCTGGCTGTGTAAACTATTCCCCAACCCCCACCCCTCCCCTTACTACGACGCCTAAAATAATTGTATGTGCTTGATCTTTGATCCCTTGCTCTCCTTACTTTACCTCACCAAAGATCTCAGAAATCTCAAAGCTTTTTATGGTTGAACAAACGCCTTTACAGTACTACTACTTATCTGCTTTTAACTTTTCACAGATTAGTTATCCACTGTCAACTGGTCAAAAAGTATTAAAAGCAAAACTCTAGAAATAAATAATTTATAAATTTTATGTGAAATTCTGGGTAGATGTGAATCTTTCTTTTATTCAGTGTATCCATACTTTATATCCTACCTACCCATTAGTCACTTAGCAATTGTCTCAGCTGTCAGATCAATTGTTATGGTATTGAAGTGCTAGTGTTTAAGTAACCCTTATTTTACCTAATGATAGTGAACTACAAACATTTATTACAATAAATCATTGTAATTCCTGTTTTATTTATTTATTTTGGTTTTTCAAGACAGAGTCTTTCTGTGTAACTTATGCTGGACTGAAATTCACTATATACACCAGGCTGATCTCGAACTTGTGTTGATCCTCCTGAGTCGGCCTTCAGAATGCTGGGATTATAGATGTATGCCACTACACCTGGCAAATTCTTCTATTTTATTATTAGTTATTATTATTCATTTCTTACTATGCCTAGTTTATAAATTAAACTTTAGTATAGATATGCATATATACAAAAACATTATATAGATTATTTCAGGGTTCAATAATATTCAGGGTTCAGTACTATCAATGGTTTTAGGCATTCTCTGGGGGTCTTGCAACATATCTGGGGATCATGATGTATCTTCCTATGCTAGTATATTAACTGTGTATATATATATATACACATATGTATACATATATATATATATATATATATATAAATACACATACACACACAAACACACATATATGCATATATATGTATATACACACTTCCTTTTTTATTTTTAGTGCTTTGGGCTGAAACCAGACACTTGCACATGCTAAGGAAGCACTCTCCCAAGGAGTTATATCCCTAGCCTTATGGCTCCTATTTTTAAGCCATGGATATGTGACACTGGATTTATGATTCTGCCTTAGGTACTTTTTTTCTTGTGATGATCCTTACTTATTAAGTGCGGTCTACCAAAGTTGACATAGTTGGGCTTTACTGTTACTTGTGATTCTATCTACTCTTATTTATATATTTTATGACTGACTCATAGCAACCCTCATAGGGTTTTCAATGGCTGATTGTTTTGGGATTGCCTCTGGAGTGGATTGCCATGTCCTTCTCCCATTTTTGTGGTGCTGGGGAATCAAGCCCAGGACCTCACAGACTGCAGAGCAGTGCTCTACCAACTGAGCTAAATCCCAGCCCCGTATATATGTATGTATATATATACACACACACACATACATACATATACATGTATATGTGTATATATATGCATACACAACAGCCGTGGCATCTGTTGTTGTTGTTGTTAGGTGCCATCGAGTCGGTATCCGACTCATAGCGACCCTCATAGGGTTTTCAATGGCTGACTGTTTCGGGATTGCCTTGGGAGTGGACTGCCAGGCCCTTCTCCCATTTTTGCGGTGCTGGGAATTGAACTCAGGACCTCAGAAACTGCAGCGCAGTGCTCTACCAACTGAGCTAAATCCCAGCCCGTTGTTCGAGTCGGTATCTGACTCATAGCGGCCCTCATAGGGTTTTTAATGGCAGTTTCGGGATTACCTTGGGAGTGGATTGCCAGGTCCTTCTCCCATTTTTGCGGTGCTGGGAATTGAACTCGGGACCTCAGAGACTGCAGTGCAGCACTCTACAAACTGAGCTAAATCCCAGCCCTGTGGCATCTAGTAGATGATATATATATAGTTGTTGTTGTTAGGTGCCATCAAGTCGATATTCAACTCATAGCAACCCTATGTAAAACAGGCAAAACACTATTATCAGTGCTTCTCTGATGCTCATAGGGTTTTCAATGGCGGATTGATTTTTGGGAGTGGGTTGCTGGGTCCATCTCCCAAGCCTACAGCACCTGGTGTTCCCAGGTGGTCTCCCATCCAAGTACTAAGCAGGCCCGACCCTGCTTAGCTTCTGAGATCTGACGGGATCAGAAGCCACAGGGCTACGGCTTTATATATATATAGTATTGTGTTAGTCAGTGGATACTAAACTAGCACCACAACAGACATGAATCCTCCCCTCATGGAACCTAAATACTAGACTAATCTTTGCTAATATATAAATATTGATTCCTCAAATATTTATTGTTTAAAAATGCCTTGCTCTGTGAGAGATGAAAAGAAAGCAGAAAATAACGTCTCTGCCTTTATATATTTCATGTTCTTAATGAGGGAGACAAGATCTAGACACACAAATCATGAAAGTATATTGCTGAAATGGAAACTGATATAGAGTTGAGTAGCCAGGGAATACTTCTCTGAGATGAGGTTTGAAAAGTACGTTGAGGCAAAAATTAACTTGGGTAAATGATTAAAGAGTTGAGGCCTTCTAGAGTGAAAATGACAGAGGACCACCTGAAAGAGACAGGATTAACCGGCACCATGGTGTATGCCTGTGATCCCACCTACTTGGGAAGCTGAGGCAGGAGGATTTCAAGTTTGAGGGCAGAGGCAGCCTGCCAACTTAGTGAGACCCTGTCTCAAAGTGAAAAATAAGAAAGGAGCTGGGTGCACAGCTTAGTATACACCACTTACCTAGCATGTGCAAGGCCCTTGGTTTAAGCCCTGTACTGCAGCGGGAGAGAGAGAGAGAGGGATTATCTCAATTGCAAGCTTACCAGAAATAAGGCAAGGTGAAGCCTCATATACTACAAAAAGTTATTGAGAATTGTTTTGACAGATAATGTGAAGCTCTTCTTCCATGGTAAACGAAGTGATTTGGGATCCCTGTATAATCATCTTCCATAAGAAATGTTGTTTTAGAAAATGCATCTGGAAGCCAGGTACCGTGGCACATGCCGGTAATCCTAGCATCTTGGGAGGCAGAGACAGGAGGATCACAGATTCAAGGCCAGATGTGGCCTATGTAACTTAGCAAGACCTTGTTTAAAGATAAAATAATAGCCGGGCTTGGTGGCCCATGCCTGTAATCCCAGCGGCTCTGGAGGTGGAGGTGGGAGGATCGCAAGTTCGAGACCAGAGGCAGTCTGCGTAATTTAGCGAGATCCTGTCTCAAAAAGTAAAAAAAAATGGACTGAGGTGCAGCTCAGTGGCCCAGCACTTGCAGAGCATGCAGGCGCGAGGCCCTGGGTTCAACCCCCAGTACTGCAAAAAAAAATTAAATAAAATAAAAATAAATAAAATAAATACATAAAATAAAATAAAATAATAAAAATGGGTAAAGAATGTATGAGGCCCTGGGTTCAATTCCCAAATAACACAAAAAGGAAAAAGAAAAAGAAAATGTGAAAATGCATCTGAATTTAATTAGCAAAGAAATAATAGGAAGACAAGTAAGAACATTATTAGCTTGATGTAGGTGTGATGATGTTGGTCCAAGTGTGAACCCAAAGGAACGAGAGGAGATACGTGCAGGCTATAATCCACAAGTCCACACTGCAGACTGAATTGAAAGGCTTAGGGCCTGATGGGAGGAAGCATGTGGATGTAAATGAGGAGCTGGGCAGGGGAACGTGAAAGACACAGCTGATACTGGAGGCAGTCTTGGTTAAGTTTGGGTCTATTGAACTTTACTTGATAATGGAGCTACCATATAGGAATGTCCTAAGGCCATTTGCAACCTTGGGCCTGGTGTTTGGGTAGGAAGGCTAGCCAGGAAGTCAGAGTGTCACCGGAACAGAAGTGACTGTGCAAGGTAAGAACACAGGGGAGTTCTATGGATAGAGAAGAGGCAGCGACAAACCCCCACTTCCAGAAACCAACGAAGTTAGCAGTAACTAATTATCTACTAGAAATAGAAAACTAGAATAATTACAGTTCAGATGATAAGAATGTCTATGTCATGGATGCTAGAACATTGTTATGATTATAAATTTCTTGAGAATATGTAAATGCTAACTTAAAAAAATTCATTAAATCATCGCCATTCTAATTTAGCAATCTCATAGAGAAGATGACATTGTTATCTTGGAAGAGGCCAGATTTCATAATTACCTGACAAAGTCTCATGGTTTCTGGAAAAATGGCAAACTCCTCAAATAGACACTGAGAAGGTAGGAACTGATTTATTTCCAATAGCTCCATAAATCACAAGAAAACTTGAAAGATTCAATTAAGAGCAGAAGTGATACCCAGAAATTTTAATAAAGGTAGCTTTTTGCAGATTGTTGTCACTTTTAGCTCAGGGAACTCATGTTAAAAGCTTTAGTAATTGGTAATAAAGAGAACTTTTATTTCTGAGGCTCTCGGCAAAAGATGTGTGACCATGTCATTGAGTGTGTTCCATATATACCAAAATATTTGCCAGAGAATTTTCATGACTCCTCTCACCAATAACACACAAAAAATCCCCCACCAAAGTATTTAAATTATACACTGCAATTTTGTTTTTAAAAATACCATAAAGGTAGAATTGGAAAATATATAATCACTGTCATAACTTCTAAGTTCAGACACAAACGTGGCCTGATTTTTCTGAAAAATCAAAACACATTCCCAGTGTTAGTGCTTAGTCTTAGTCTGGCTTCCTTCAGTGAAGCATATGCAATGCCTACTTGTGAGGAATTTATTCCCAGGTGGAATATTAGCCATAGTATTGGTAGTTTCTTATCTATCTCACTAGGCAATTTGGGGACAAACAACAGTTTATAGGTTAAGTTCTCATTGTACCTCTTAGTCTGAAAACCTTTTACCTTGTCTGATGTAATCTTCCCTCAGAAATCACTCATTCACTGGCAAATACCAAGTGATAAAGTGTTGACTGGATAAATATGAACAAGACAGAAGAGGTCCCTGATCTAATGAAGCTAATTGCCTCTGTGTGTGTGTGTGTGTGTGTGTGTGTGTGTGTGTTTGTGTGTGTGTTTGTGTGTATGTAGAGGGCAAGAGTGATGAGGGATTAGTAAGAAAAGATAAACAAATGATAGAACAAGACAACTGCAGATATTGTTATGTTCTATGAAGAAGAAAAAAGAGTGACTAAGTAACTGCTGGGGCTGGGATTTAGCTCAGTTGGTAGAGCGCTGCGCTACAGTCTCTGAGGTCCCGAGTTCAATTCCCAGCACCGCAGAAATGGGAGAAGGACCTGGCAATCCACTCCCAAGGCAATCCCGACACAGTCAGCCATTGAAAACCCTATGAGGGTCGCTATGAGTCGGATACCGACTCAGCGGCACCTAACAACAACAAGTAACTGCTACACTGAGTAAGTAACTGTTAGGCTGTTCATGGGTTCCCATGGGAGAAGACAGCTTCATTCAGAAAGAGTGAAGCGAGAGCGAGCTAGGCATATTTAAACACCAAGAGAAGGTGGATGTACGCCCAGATGCATTAATTTAACCTATAGCAAGTCATAGATGGTGCACTAATTGTACATTCCACAGTTATTACCAGGTAGAACTGAATGGAAAAGGGAAAGAGACAAGGAAAGAAAAAAAAAAAAAAGACACAGGACAAATCAGCCTCAGGCCTCATAGGCTTCCACCAGGTGTTGGGTTTAAAGATAAGAAGAAGCCACTGAAGAGCACTGACGAGTAGAATGACATGATTTGATTTATGTTTTCAAAAAGACCAGGGTGTGGAGAATGCCTTGTGGGCTGGCAGAATGGAAATAGTGCCACCAATGAGACTAAGAACTAGACCAGTTTACACTAGTTAAAGAACCAGACAAATTCTTTGAGGGGGGAGAAGAAAATCAAGAGATCCTTCTCCCACTTTCATCTCATTCAGTAGCAGCCTCCTTCCCACCATTAAGACATCTTTGTCACCTCTTCTACCATGTTTCTGGAAATGGTAAGTTTAACGGATTCTGAGTTCCTGGAAAGCAAGGGTCATATTTGATTCATTTTGTATCCCAGATACTATCACAGTATCTTGCACATAGTAAGTGCTCAAAATAAACTCATTCAATACATGCAAAAATCAAAGTAAGATGCTTCAAGGATAATCAGATGTATTTTTAGAAAAGTAGTGTTTTGTATATATGTTTCTCCATTGATTCATTAAATAAGTTGTTAGAAAATAGATGCCATATACAATAAAAAGAGTAATGGCTGCAATTTAGATGTGTCCTAATTAAAATAAACCTCTATTTATATGCAAAACAGATTGAACTTTACATAGAAAAGAAACTAAAAATGTTCCTTATGCAAAGAAAATCTATGAAACCCCTCTAGGGCTTAAGTTAATCCCTTTAAACTTACATATTTATTTAATATATGGACTTCAACCTGATAGAATATTTTACCTAAAAGATTTCATTGGCCTATACAAATTATACAGGAGTACAGTGCTTTGGAATAAAGTATTAAAATCTTAGAAGGATTTAAATTTAATATCCTAGGAGACAGAGTCATTGATATTTAAAAACCCTAGTATATAATCAAACAGCTACTTTTCATGGGACTTGACCAGTAGAGATTATATTTTCAGGGACTGTACAGCATTGGCTATTTCAGTATGGTATTCATTCCATATAATTTCCTGTTTTTGTTGTTGTTGCTTCACTGTATCTCACACTTATAGGAAATGAAATGTTTAAATCACAAAATCCCAGGTGGCTCTGCCGACAGATATAAAAAGCAACATGATACAAGAACAAAACATTAAGTCAGTCTTTGATTAATGGCAAGAGAAGCTTTGATGTAGCATGCAGCCTTGATTTTTGTCTTCTCATCCTTTGCAGGGTATTCTATAAAACCTCCACCCACACAACCACGACCAAAAAGCACAGAAAGAAATAATCCTCTGGTTGCAGTAGAAATGCTGAAATTCCTTCAGTGTTAACACTGCAACAACAGATAGACAAGAAACTATAGAAATATATGGGCTAAGGGAGAGAGGCAGGGCACAGAAGAACTCTATGGCTTATAGTGGAAGCTGGAGCAAATGTAGGCAGTGAATTCTATGCTTCTTGATTATCAGGATCTGGTCAATATGTCTTGGACATGAAAGAGGAAGATAACAAAAAGAACAATAATATTACTCACACAATCTTTTAGTAAATATATTCTCTGTGACACACACATCAGCATAAGCTTGGTATTTTTACCATTAATTCACATAATCATTCCATGACATAGATTTATTATCCTTCCTTTTATTTGCGGTATTGGGGTTGAACCCAGGGCCTTGCAAGTGCACTATCACTGAAGTGCAACCCGAGCCAATTTTTCACTTTTTTATTTTTATTTTTATTTTGAGGCAGGGTCTTATTAAGTTACACAGACTGCTTCTGACCTCGAACTTGTGATCATCCCGCCTCCACCTTTGGGATCCCTGGGATGACAGGTGCACACCACTGTGCCCACCTATGCTCACTTTTAACGAAAG
Source organism: Pedetes capensis (assembly GCA_007922755.1). Lineage (NCBI taxonomy): Eukaryota > Metazoa > Chordata > Mammalia > Rodentia > Pedetidae > Pedetes > Pedetes capensis. Next base: position 101,188 of record VMDO01001754.1, read on the forward strand.
AAACTACAAGTCAAAAATGGCTGAGAAGCTTACTCAAAACTGTATTTCTGGCTCAAAACTGTAAGAGGCAGGCCCAAATCCAAACCCAAGTACATCTGGATCCAAAGATGTCACCCTAGCTCCAAATACATTCTGGATGTATATGTTTTGTTGTTGTTAGGTACCATCAAGTCAGGTCTGACTCATAGCAACCCTATGTACAACAGAATGAAACACCTAGGTCCAAACACATTCAAAGACAACACATACACCTGGATCCAAATAAACTCGCCCACAGTGAATGATGCAGAAGCAGGTGAGCATGGAGAATCAGAAATGAAGCAGCATCCTTAGCACAGCTCATAAAGGTTTCACCAGCTCCTATGGAGAAAGACTTGGGCTTAACCCAAGAAGGGCACTGCTGAGAGTATTTGATTAAGAGGACTCAGTATGTTTTATTTGTTGTTTTAGTAAATACTTCTTCTGAATATAGATTTAGTTTTCTTTTTACAGTATACCAAGTAAACCTCCATTTGGATATTGTTGAGAAATGTACCCAAATTGAACTAATATGTCTGACCAGGGGACCAGCTTTCATTCCCAGAGGAACACACTAGGTAAGCCAAACCTCTGGAGGAGTTGTTAGAACCTGAATGTGTCATACCTTCAGAGAGGGTAAAAATATCCTCTCTCCTTTTCACTAACAATAAAACTTTAAATGTCAGCAGCACTTAGCACCTATGCATACATGCTCCCACCAACAGTTTTCCAAGGTATCATTAATTGTGCTGCCACTGTTTTGCCACAGCATAACAAGGATTACCAGCTTTCTGACCTGCACATCTCTGTCCCTGCTGTTCACTGCCTGCCTGCTAAACTGAAGGCACATGTTTAGGTCCTGTTAGGTCCAGGAATCCAATTCAAAGTGTGGAACTCTGAGTAAGTCAAGCTAGTAATTTGGTTGCAGGCATAGAGATTGGAAATAAGATAATGTTTTGTTTTTGTCTCCATATAAAATTTCCAACAAAGATAGTGTTTCTTCTCAGAGACCAGGGAAGCTTTCCATGTCCCTTTCCCCCAGCTCTAGGTCTTCTCCCTTCTACATGGTCAAAGACACCCAACTGCCATAGCCACACACTTAGCCAGTAGAAGACATACCATTTTTCTCTTCATCTTTTTTAATAGACTACTTTTAGAGCAAATTTAGGTGGACAGAAAAATTATGTAGAAAGTCCAGAGAACTCTTTTATTCATATCTTATGAGCCAGAACTTAGTCACTTGCTCACACCTAGCTATAATAAAGGCTGAGAAGTAGAGTCATCATCCCTTGTGACTTTTTTCTTAGATTAAAAACAAATCAAGTTTTTGTCACAAAGGACAGAATAAGCGACATTAGGAGATTCCTAGTATTCTATCCCAAAAACTGTATCATAATTGCAATTATATGCTAATTTGTGTGATTATTATATAATGCTTCTCTTTCCCACTGTATTTTAAACTCTATTAGGGCACAGAAGATATCTATTTTTGTTTTCTGTAAAAAACTCAACGTCAATCCACGTGCAGTGGCACACACCTAATCCCAGCAACTCAGAAGGTTTAGGCAGAAAGATCATGCATTCAAGGCCAGAGGCAGCCTGTGTAACTTAGTAAGACCCCATCTCAAAGTAAAAAAGTAATTAAAAATTGGTTCAGGGTGCAGCCCAGGGGCAGAGCATTTGCAAAGTATGTGTGTGCAAGGCCCTGGGTTCAATCTCCAAATACCACAAAAAACAAAAATAAACAAAACAAACCCCTCTTATCATGAAATGCAATGTCTGTACTGTAGTAGACATTTTTTAAAAAATATGTTGACTACATGGATAAAAGAACAGAGTAGGTCTGAGAAATGTTAAAGACAATTTGCTTACCTAAAAATATATATTAGAAGACAAACGGTGATTCTGGATCTTTAAGAGGCTCTCTAAATATCAGAAGGTTGGCCTTTGTACTTTTACTGCCTATACTTTATTTCCAAACTCTGCAGGAAGAATTCTTATGTCTTGTGAGGTTAAATATATACTTCAAGAGTAAGAGTTTTTTATGGTAAAATAATGTAAGAAAATTTGCATACTAAAATGCTCTTTTAAAATTCACTTTAAACATAATGATTTTTTAACATGGACAAGTCGTGCAGTAATGCATCCAATTATTTTACCATTTTCAAAATCATCAGATCCTAATTCCCTTTTGGAGAGAAACAAGTCATGGCATCTCATGGAACACTAGTGTGCCAGAAAGTACATACTTTGGGAAACACTACTTTAGGTAAAAAGTTTTTGAAAGTTTTATACCAAGGAGAGTTCACTATCAAAATGGAGTCTTTTGGAATGTTAAACTGCTGACAGGAAAGCCTACAGGGAAGAAGGTATGGGTGAAGAAATTTAAAAAGTCTAATGCACAGTTTTCTAAGGTTTCTTTTTTAAAAATGGTAGTAATAACCTGGATTTCATCATACAAGGATAATTAAAGCTACAACACCAAAAAAAAACTTAAAACTACCTCATATTTGTTATCTAGTTTATTAGGTACCATCAAGGCGTGGCTGCCTCATTGCCTCCAGGAATTGATGGAATACCAACAGAGATGTTTCAACAAACAGATGCAGCACTGGAGATGCTAACTTGTTTATACCAAGAGGTTTGGAAAACAGCTATCTAGCCAACTGACTGGAAGAGATCCATATTTGTGCCTATTCCCAAGAAAGGGGATCCAACCAAATGTGGAAACTACTGAACAGTATCAGTAATATCACAGGCAAGCAAAATTTTGCTAAAGATCATTCAAAAGTGACTATAGCAATATATACACAGGGAACTGCTGGAAAATCAAGCAGGATTCAGAAAAGGGTGTGGAACAAGGTACATCATTGCTGATGTCAGATGGATATTAGCTGAAAGCAGACAATATCAGAAAGATGTCTATCTACATTTTATTCACTATTCAAAGGCATTTGACTGTATGGATCATAACAAATTTTGGATAACACTGCAAAGAATGGGAATATCAGGGCATGTGTAATTGTACTCATAAGGAATCTGTACATGGACCAGGAGGCAGTTTTTCAAACAGAACAAGGAAACGCTGCCTGGCTTAAAATCGAGAAAAGTGTGTGTGAGGGCTGTATCTTCTCCAATACCTCTTCAATTTCTATGCTGAGCAAATAATCTGAGAAGTTGGACATCATGAAGAAAAATGTGGTATCAGGATTGGAGGAAGACTCATTAACAACCTGTGTTACGCCGATGACACAACTCTGCTGGCTGAAAGTGAAGAGTATTTGAAACATTTACTGATAAAGATCAAAGAACATGGCCTTCGGCATGTATTGCACTTCAACATCAACAAAACAAAAATCTTTACAACTGGGTCAGAAGCAACTTCATGAAAAATGGAGAAAAGATTCAGGTTGTCCAAGATTTTGCTTTACTTGGTTCCACAATCAACACCCACAGAAGCACCAGTCAAGAAATCAAAAGACAGTTTGCATTGGGAAGGGCTGTTGCAAAAGACATACTTAAAGTGCTGAAAAGTAAAGATGTCACAGTGCAGATGAAGGTGCGCGTGACTCATGCCGTGGTATATTCAGTTGCACCATATGTTTGTGAAAGTTTGACATTGAATAAGGGAGACAAGAGAAGAATTGATGCTTTTGAATTATGGTGCTGGAGACAAATATTGAATATACCCTAGACTGCCAAAAGAACCAGCAGATCTGTCCTAGAAGGAGTGTACCCAGAATGCTTCTTGGAAGCTAGGAAGGCTAGATTGCATCTTTCATATTTTGGACATGTAGTCAGGAGGGACCATTCCCTAGAGAAAAACATCATGTTTAGGAGAGTGGCAGTCAATGAAAAAAAGGAAGACCCTTAACTAGATGGATTGACACAGTGTCTGCAACAATGGGTTTAAACATAAACAAAATGGTGTGCCTGACACAGAATCACAGAGTGTTCCATTCTGTTGCACATAGGGTTGCTATGAGTAGGACTGGACTTAACAGCACCTAACAACAGCAGGCCTGGTTAGTACTTGGATGGGAGACCGCCTCGGAACACCAGGTGCTGTAGACTTGGGTGAAGGACCTGGCAACCCACACCCAAAAACCAATCCGGCATTGAAAACCCTATGAACAGCAGAGAAGCACTGACAATAGTGTTTCACCTGTTGTATGTAGGGTCGCTATGAGTAGGACATGGACTGGATGGCAGCTAACAACAACAACAACAGCAGCAGCAAAAGTTAATTATGTTTTGTGGGTAACTTGGTCCCTTCTTTGGGACCTTACTAAATAACATTTAATTTCCCTCAAATTATTAGCAGATCACCTTTAAAAATTGCTTACTAATTTATTGTAATACTCTACCACAGGAATAAATGAGTAGCCAAGATACATACCGCGTACTAAAACCTGCTTAATTATAAAACTAATTCTACTGCCAGATTATAATGAGCCATACTATAAAATGTTGTTTTTTTCTTTGTATTTTATATTTCAGGTTACAATCTGCCACAGTTAAGAATATGCACTATACTTTCGTTTTATATTCAAATTATACCTTTTTAATTTCATAACTTAAGCGAATTTTATTTTCTTTTTTCCTTTCCTCCATTTTTCTGTCTTTTCTTGAGAAAAGCTGTTATAATCAAAAACTTCTCCCCTTTTACTTCATATTTCATTCTTTCATTCATTCACTGCACAGGAACCATATCAAAGACTTTACTGTATGCAGACACACTCTTGGGATGTCTATTTAAATACAGTATATGACCGATCTCATAATGATCTTTAACTTGTATGTAAGTGGGAATGGGAAAAATATTATGGGAATCAAATAAAGCAAATTTCTTACCTAAAATCTCTTACCAACAATTGTAAATAATTCAAGCTAAAAAGTTTATGAAAATAGCCTTTAGAATAATGATAACTACTATTGAACATGTTTTTTCATGTTCTTGTACATTTTTATACCATATTATCAAAGGTATTTCCATACACTTCACACATGGGAGATCAGAATATACCACCCCAAAATATGCCTCTTTTGCATAAGGAAGATTTTGAATTGGAGACAATTAAGAAGTAAGAAGTTGACTTAAGAAAACTCTCTGTCCTCACTTTGTTTGCCTGAAAGCAGAACACAGCTTTGTAAAGACAAAAGGCATCCCACCCCCACACCCCCTTTCCACCAGGAAGACTGTGTGACAACTTTAGACCCTTATCAGCCAGTAGGTGGCAGAAGAGAAACTGACATTAAGTTTTACTAATGCCTTTACCATTCATTTCCCTTCTCATAAGTTGCCACTGCTAGAGACCCAGTCTTTTTCCTCATTTTGTCCATTCTCTAAAAATTTATTGTTCTTTTTTGAAGCTGCTCTATAAGCTGGAACTTAAGACCACCTCTGACAATTACTTATTCCATGGCTATCTCTTATGTGTATATAAAATAAACGTGATATTAGAAGTGAGCCCAACTCACTTTGCTGAGACAGTGAAGGCTCAGAGCACCCTGTGAAGCTTTCTTCAGGAAGGCCCTGCTGGGCTCTAGAGGGAACCAAGGGGGCATCCAGCGAGGCCAGTCCAGCAACAGCAAACCACAACTGACAAGTGAGGTTTCTGTCCCAGGGTCTGTCACGTTCAGTACCTTACATTGCCAGAGGAAGCCATCCCTTTCAAGCTTCCATTCATTTTTCTCTTGCTAGATGGTTTATGGGGCTGGGATTTAGCTCAGTTGGAAGAATGCCACTCTGCAGCCTCTGAGGTCCCGAGTTTGATTCCTAGCACCACAAAAATGGGAGAAGGATGTGTCAATCCTCTCCCAAGGCAATCCCGAAACAGTCAGCCATTGAAAACCTTCACTGAGGGTCACTTTGAGTCGGATAGGACTGGAGGGCACCTAACAACAACAACAAGATGGTTTATGGGGGCTGGGGTTTAGCTCAGTTGGTAGAGTACTGCTCCACATTTTCTGAGGACCAGGGTTCGATCCCCAACACTGCAAAAGCAGGAGAAGGATGTGGCAGTCCACTCTCAAAGCAATCCCCAAAACAATCAGCCATCAAAAACCCTGTGAGGGTCACTATGAGTTGGACCTGACCGGACAGCACCTAACAAGAATGGATGGTTCATGAGGATGGATATATTTGTGTGTGTGTGTGTGTGTGTGTGTGTGCGTGTGTGTTCTTCCGATATTGTAATGAAAAGTGATAAACATCCTCAAATGTGGTATGTATGTATATATTAGTCTATTTTTCTTTGCTATAATTGAATATCACAGATTTGCTAATTTATAAAGCATAAAGGTTTACTGAGCTCATGATTCTGAAGACTGGAAAGTTCAAGGTGGAGCAGCTCCATTGGGTGAAGTTATTTTAGCGATGCAGGGGATCACATGACAAGACAGAATAAGTGAGCTTGTTCAGGTCCCTCTTCTTCTCCTTATTAAGTCACTATAGGGCACACATAGTGCCCCTGCCATTATGACTTCATTTAATTCTAGTTGCCTTCCAAATGTCCTACCTTCAAATACCATTAATATATTACTCAGAGGATCAAGTTTCTAATACATGAAATTTTGAGGCCACATTCAAACCATAACAGTGTGTGTGCACGTGTGCATGCACGTGTGTGTGTGTGTAGTGTGTGTGTGTTTTATGCAATGAACCAGAAACTTAACAAATCCCTTTGAATAGAATAACTGAATCACTTAATTATCTCTCAGTTACCTCCTAGATGCCAAACAAGACTTCTGTTCCTTCCACACTATGACGTCAACACTTTCTTTTGCTAGGTGGATGATAGATGGACAAAGGGGTAGCTGGTAGGTAAGCCATCTATAGATGAAATAATATGGGCGTGCATGGACTTGCACCTCATCCTATAGACTCTAAATCTGGGTTTGGATCATCCTGGATGGAAACCTATTTTGGTGCCACCAAGCCTCTGGGAAATATTTCTTCTTTCCTCCCTCTCTTTGAGCCATCTGACTCCCAGCAGCTTTCTTTCTATCTCTTCAAAGCAGCCGGCGTCAGCAGCTCCTCTAGAAGTCTTGGCCTGCTGTTTCCTGGACTAATTTCTCTTCTCTTCTGCCTCTCACCCCAGCTGCTCCCCCACATCATGCTGCCTGACTCACTTTTCTGGAACAATGAGGGCTCAGAGCACCCCGTGAAGCTTTCTTCAGGAAGGCCCTGCTGGGCTCATGAGGGAACCAAGGGGGCATCGAGCGAGGCCCATCCAGCAACAGCAAACCACAAGCGACAAACGAGGTCCTGTTCAGCATCTCCCCTTGCCAGAGAAGGAATCCCTTCCAAAGAAACACTGAACGGGGGTCTTGACGCTATGAGACTGTGGGTTCCAAGCAAGGAAGGGAGAAAACCATGAAAGAAAATAGTCACTAAGGTCCCTGATACAACAGGTGCCCTCAAGGTAAAGGTAAGGATTCCGAAGCTCTTTGGTCCTTCAAGAACATGCATTAGAGGCTCATTCTTATTAACAAGTACCTTAGTTAGAAGTGGATTGGTGGCTTCTTTTAACACACACCTAGTCTCCTCTTTCGGGGGTGGGATTTAGCTCAGTTGGCAGAGTACTGTGCTGCACTCTGAGGTCCCTCTTTCAATTCCCAGCACCACAAAAATGGGAGAAGGACCTGGCAATCCACTCCCAAGGTAATCCTGAAACAGTCAGCCATTGAAAACCCTATGAGGGTGGCTATGAGTCGGATACCAACTCGACGGCACCTAACCACCACTACAACAAGTCTCTTTGTGGAAGGCGTGGGGTCTTATTTAAGAGAGGAGAGAAGAAAACAATCGGGGGATATGGGGCATTTGAAGAAGGAAGTTGGACATGTCTTGGTTAAGCCTGACACAGTCCCATGTTGAAGGATGTGGGAAAACAGGAACAAAGACCATTTTAGTCTTGGTGAGAAGATGGTAAGATCCAGTGTAAAGACGGTAAGATCCGGCGAGAAGATGTAAGATCCGGAGGAGGTAGCAAGAGATGGCTTGGTATCTTTTCTCTGCCTCTACAGGGATTTTCTTCCTTCCAAAATCAATTAAACCTCAGTTCTCACTTTTTCTGCTCAGTCTCCTTCACTCACTCCCCTCAGGCCACCCAGGTTTCCTGCCATTCCTCCTTCATTTTAAATTGGTCACCTGCCTGTCTGACATGGTGCCTCCTCAGCTTTTCAGGTCTTTACTCAAATGCCACCTCCTTATACCTGTCCTTCCCTACCCCACCCCACCCTACCTCTGAAAATACTCTAAGCCCCTTTCCTAACTTATTTTTCTCTTGGACAAACATTTTATCCATTTTGCTTACATCTTTCTTTCTTTTTTTTTTTTTTTTTTTTTTTTTTTTTTTTTTTTTTTTTTTTTTTTTTTTTGCAGTACTAGGGGTTGAACCCAGGGCCTCACACTTGCCTGCTTTGCAAGTGCTGGATCACTGAGCTGCAACCCCAGTCAATTTTTTTTTTTTTTTTACTTTTTGAGACAGTGTCTCGCTAAGTTATGCAGACTGCCTTTGGTCTCCAACCTGTGATCCAACTGCCTCCGTCTCCCGAGCCACTGGGATTACAAGCGTGTGCCATCGTGCCCAGCTCTTGCTTACGTATTTCTGTCCCTGCCATCAGAGTGGGAGCTATTGTCTGTTTCATTCACCCCTGTAGCTCCTGAGCGGAGAGAGGCACCTGGGCCAGAGCAGACTCCCACGAAGGATTTGCTGCCAGCAAGATGAATGAACGGCCAGGCTACAAACAGAACCCATTTCAGGACTCAACCTGTCCCCTCTCCCTTCAGACAATGTGGCTTGACTTCTCCTTTCTCTAAGTTTGTCAAAAACAAAACTAAAAATCCTACTCACCTATCACAAGACCAAAAGGAGGTCTGCTACTTTCCAAGTATCTCAGAACTACACTAGATGAAAGTAAGGCTGGGTCGACAAGCGCTTATTCCTCATGTGGTAGGTTTCGCACACTAGTCAGGAAGGGGTCTTAAAGCCACCTGCACTCGCTCGGTCCCTTGAAATTGCTTTAGGTGGTAGAGGATGTCTGCTGCCACCTCCTGCTGCTGCAGATTGGTTAATATCACAAGGGAGCAGGAGAGAGAATAGGAAATACGGATCACTGTGGTGCTGGTTCGCAATGCTGCTGTGCAGCAGAGTCACCTGTGCAGTTCTGTACCTGAACCCATGCCTGGGGATACTGACTTCCTCCTGTGAATCCTTGTGGCAGGGATTTTGATACCCAGACAGGATGGACAGCCCCTTGTTGGGGTGTCAACACATCCTTACTCTTTTCTTTGCCTGTGATTCCTCCCCTCCTTCTCTTTAGCTGAAAAGCTGGCATGCTTTCCCAGTGTGGGGGTGTGCTTCTGTGCAGGTGTGCCAGGCATTATGATGCACAACCTGCAACTATTACAGGGAAACTGCCAGGGATAAATGTCAGACTTTTCAAAATTTTGCTCAGGGTGGGCCAGGTGCCCAGGAAAGTGGGTGGGCCTGGAAAACCACAAACTATGTATAACTTTCCTTTTACGTGAAAAGACATTCTCATTTCCAAACTCTAAGTTCCCAAAAGAGTTGTTGAAATAACAATAGGCTTATACTTTGAGATTTGCCTATAAAATTAAGGATTTATGTATTTATTTACTTTTTATTTATTTATTTTTGTGGCACATGCAGCCGTAGCCCTGTGGCATCCAATCCCATCAGATCTCAGAAGCTAAGCAGGGTTGGTCCTGGTTAGTACTTGGATGGGAGACCACCTGGGAACACCAGGTGCTATAGGCTTGGGAGAAGGACCCAGCAACCCACTCCCAAAAATCACTCTGCCATTGAAAACCCTATGAGCAGCAGAAAAGCACTGACAATAGTGTTTTGCCTATTGTACCTAGGGTCACTATGAGTCAGATAACGACTCGATGGCACCTAACAACAACAACAACAATTTTTGTGGTACTTGGGGGTTGAACCCAGGGCCCCACACCTGCTTTGCAAATGCTCTACTACTGAGCTGCATCCCCAGCCCATTTATTTTTATTTTTATCTTGAGACAGGGTCATGCTAAGTTCCTCTGGCCTCAAATCTGTGATCCTCCTATCTCTACCTCCCGAGTTGCTGGGATTATAAGCATGAGTCACAGCCCCTGGCTGTGGTTTAAATTCATAACCACAAGTTGTACTGTGGTCTTTGCCAGGCTGATGTGTATACTAGGCAAACTATGAGGTGTTTACCTTGGTTTGATTAAAAGATGAGCAGAAGATGCTGGGAACAGCTTATGCCTCCCCATGCATAGTAAGAGCCCAAGCAAAAGCACATATATTTTCAGAATGACAAAAGCCTAAGGGGTAACCTATATGAATAATGTTTATCAAATTGTATATATGCAGATTGTCACAATGAAAAGCATGTCAAAATGAATCACATTATGATGTACATTAAACATTTCTAAAAAAAAAATAAAAGAATGACAAAAGTCAAAAACTTTGGCTAATGTCTGATGTAGAAATTCTAAGAGACCATAGTGATAGTTTTAGAAATTACTTATTATGATCTGCAAACAGGTGCCCTTTTCAGTTAGGCATAAATAGGTAGTTTTCTTTTATGCTTTCAATTTCATATTTTGGACCAAATGTGATCTGTGAATCAGTACAGCATGTCTACAGTTCTGAAAGAAGTCCATGCCAAGGGACCAAGACGATGCCTGATTCTTCTTTCCAGATATCTTATTTGCATGGAGGGGCAGAAGGCTTCTCCATCTTCCAGTCTTCATCCACAGTAAACACAGTAGACTTCGTCCTTGCAGCTGGTCCTACCGTGGGGGGCACCCTGCACTGGGAAGTAATCAGGTGCAGGATCGGTGAAGAACAATCAGCAGAACCTTGGCTGTGAGCTGATTTCTTTGCTTACATCCCTTTCCTCTTTAAATCAAAGTTGATACATTACCACATCATCATGGGCTCCACGAGACCATCCCAATTCACACATTTCCCCCCTTCACCCTATACCCTTCCCTCTCATCTGGTCACTGCATCTCTAATGTAAATGTGTCCTTGGATATGTCTACATCATGGAAGATTACAGGACTTTGTTTTGTGTGTCTATATGATCATACTTTATATTCTTTGTGTTGTTGTTAGGTGCTGTCTACTTGGATCTGACTCAGAGTGACCTATGTACAGTAGAATGAAACTCTACCCAACACTGTGCTAGGCAAGATCTTCCTTCATTTGAGCCCATTGTTACAGCCACTGTGTTTCTTCTCATTCTGCATCGTGCCACATCAGTAAAAGGAGATCCCAGAGGCTGTACTCCATTCCCATCATTAAAGTCGACTCTACTTTGAGGAGGCAACATTTCCCCAGTTGTCTCTTGAATGCCTTTCAGCCCAGGGGCTCATCTTCTGGCACTACATTTGACAGTGCTTCTCTTCTATTCATTGGGTTTTCTATGGCCAGTTGTTTTGGGAGTGGGCTGCCAGGTCCTTCTCTCTAGTCTGCCTTGGTCTGAAAGCTCAGCTGAAACGTGTCCACTGTGGGTGGCCCTGCTGGTATCTGAGATATCATTTGCATAGCTTTCAGCATCACAGCCCCCACAGCACAACAAGCTGACAGACACATAGGGATATACAGTTTGTATTAGCCTATCAATCTGGTTCTTTTTCATTTTTTACTCAGCAATATACTTTAAGATGCATATAGTTAGCTGCATGCTGATTATCGTTTCCAAACGCTACACAACTGGTCTTTGTGTACATCTGCCTGCTTTTACTTATTCCTTCCTCAGTGAACATTTCCCTCAGCCATTCACTAGCACACTGACAGAGTAAACATCCTTTGACATTGTTGAAGAGAAGTCTATAACCATGTATGGGGTGGAATGCATTATTTCATGAGATGTTGTCGGAATGTTTCCACTAGTTTATACTTTCTCCAGCAGAATCTTTCATTATCATCACAATTATCTGCTGTTATGCTAATTTCTTATTCTTAGCAGTCTAAAAGAATATAAAGGATTATCTCATTTCTGTTTTAATTTAAATTTCAATGATTATTAATGAAGATAAAAATCTCTTCTACTTATAAGACATTTAGGTCCCCCTGTTTGTAAGTTTCCAATTTATATCTATTGAACCGCTTTCTATTTTGTTTTCTTTTACCTGCTGTATTAGTCAAGATTCTCTGGAGAAACACAGTAGAATTTAATATTTTGATATTTGCATATTTATGGATATATTTTTACATATGTATTTATGTCTATATAATACATCCTATACGTGTATGTATGCACGTAAATATATATCACCTCTTATAATGTTAGGTATAAAACTTCATGTTGTTGTTGTTGTTAGGTGCTGTCGAGTTGTGTCCGACTCATAGCGACCCTCATAGGGTTTTCAATGGCTGATTGGTTTGGGATTGCCTTGGGAGTGGGTTGCCACATCTTTCTCCCATTTTTGCAGTGCTGGGAATTGAACTCTGGTCCTCAGAGACTGCAGAGCGACACTCTACCAACTGAGCTAAATCCCAGCCCAGTTATAAAACTTCATAGGCAATTATTTTATATGATGGAAAATTAAACAAGAATTCCTGGTTATATAGCACTTAAGCTTCTCCTAATAATTATGAAAATTTTAATTTTTATTAAGATAAAAATAATAGCTGACCCTATTGGGCATTAATATTTGCACTGCTGTTGTACATACTTCACACACTTTATCTAATCCTCTCAAAACCCCATGAGATACTTTCTCTAGCTATTTCTCCCCCACTTATCAATGGGGAAACTGTGACACAGACACAGTTAGGACATAGAGCTATCAAGTGACTAAGCTGGAATTCACACCCAATCAGTCTCATTTGGAGCCTTTAGTCTAACCCCCTGCGGTGAACTCCCTGAGTGGGACCCCCAGCTGCTAGGACAGTGCCTGATTGACCCAGTCACTAGAAGGTTTACTTAGGTTGCTGTATTAAAATTAGGTTATTGGTGACAGAAGTAGGAAAAAGAAGATCAGCTGGGGACCTTTCCAAAAGTGCAAGCAAGAGATGATGGTGATTTGGATCACCTAGGAGGGGTGGAGGAGATGTGAAGGAGAAATTCTGGATTTACTGAGAACTGGATAGTAAGGTAAGAATGGGAAGGATCACTGCCTGTTTGAAGATTTTTATCTTGAATGACTTAATAGATGGAATTGCTGCTTATTGAATGGGGAAGATTATATAAAGCACATATTAAATACTAGCATACCAAATTTAACAGCACACTAAAAAGATCACATGGCCAACTGGGATTTAGTCCTGGGAGGCAAGATTGGCTTGACATACACAAATTAATAAATATGACACACCATATCAAAAGAACGAAGGACAAAGAATAATGGTCATCTCAACAAATGGAGTAAATGCATTTGATAAAATGTCATATCCTTTCAGGATAAAGACCCTAAACAAACTAGGAAGAATGAAAGTTCCTCAAGTTAATAAAGGCCATATATGGAAAGCCCACAGCTAACATCGTACTCCACAGTGGAAAACTAAAAACTTTCTCTAACATCAGGAACACTGCAAGGATGCCTGTTCTTGCCACTTCTATTCAACATAGTACTAAATGTCTTAGCCAAAGCAATTAGGCAAGAGAAAGAAATGAAAGGCATCCAAACTAGAGGGGAAGAAGCAAAATTGTCCCTGCTTGCAGATGCCATAATTTTCTATACAGAAAACTCTAAAGATGTTACACATAAAAAGAAAACTGTTAAAACTAATAAATGAACAAGGAAAGTTGCAGGATATAAAATCAACATGCAAATACCAGATACATTTTAATAGAATAATGACCTGAAAATAAATCAGGAAAACAATCCTATTTATAATAGCATCAAAAAGAATAAAATACTTAGTAATAAAACTAACTAAGAAAGTGAACTACATATGAATTGAAAACTACAAAACACTGGTGAAAGCAATTAAAGAAGAAAAAAACAGATGGAAAGACATCCGTGTTTATGAATGAAAGGTTTAATATATTGAAGATACCCACACGACCCAAAGCAATCAACAAACACTATTCCCATAGAATTTTTTTAAATGAAAAAACCATTTTAAATTTACATGGAACCCAATAATCCAAAATAGCCAAAAAATTGTTAAAGAATACAAAACTGGATGCATCAAACTTCTTGTACAAAGCTATAATAATTAAAACGGTATGGCACTGATATAAAGACAGACATATAGACCAATGGATTATAATGGAATATTGAAAAAAAGCCACACATATATAGTAAACTCATCTTCAATAGGAGTGCCAAAAATATGCAATCGAGAAAAGTCTTTCAACAGTGTTGGGAAAAAACTGTCTATTCACATACAAAACAAACAAAAACCTTTATTTGCACCATATATAAAAATCCATTCAAAATGTATTAAATACTTAAACATAAAACATGCAACTCTAGAGTTTCTCAAAGAAAATATATGGGAAATTCCGCTTGATGTTGGATTTAGCAATAACTTCATGGATATAATCCCAAAAGCATAGGTATCAAAAGCAAAAACATAAAAATGGGACTACATCAAACACAAAACCTCTACACTGCAAAGAGAACATTCAACAGAGTGAAAAGGCAACTTGTGGAATAGAAGAAAACATTTGTAAACCATACACCTGATAAGGGGTGAATGTCCAAACATATGAAGAACTCCTACAACTTAACAGCAAGAAAAAATTAATAACCTATTTTTAAAATGGGCAGAGGACCTGAATAGATATTTTTCAAAAGAAGTCAGATACAAAGAGCCAACAGGTATATGAAAAGGTGCTCAATATCATTAATCATCAGGGAAACGCCATTCAAAGCCATAATGAGATACTGGCTCATACCTATTAGAATGGCTACTATCACAAACAAAAAAGATTACAAGTGCTGCCAAGGATGTAGAGAAACTGGAATTAATTTTGCATGCTACTGGTGGGAAAACCTTATGAAAGTTCCTCAAAAATTTAAAAATACAGTATCTATATGATCCACCAATCCCATTTATGGATATTTATCTAAACAAATACTCAAATCTCAAATTCCAGGATTTCAAAGATACATTAGCCTTCCCAATGTCACTGCAGCACTACTCATAATAGCCAAGATGTGGTAGCAACTTAAATGTCAATCAGCAGAAGAATGGAGTAACAAATGTGATCATGGGAGGTAGGTATGATGGAAATTATGTAGCCTTCACAAAAAGAAGATTATGCAACATAAAACAACATGGATGAATCTTAATCCTGAGGACATAAAACAAACCAGTCACATAAAGACAAATACTGCATATGATCCCACTTATTCAAGGTATCTAAAAAGTCTAACTAATGGAAGCAAAGGGAAGAATAGTGATTTCCAGGGGATAGGGGTAAGGGAAGATTGGGAATTGCTAACCAAGGAACATGAAATTTAAATTATGTAATATAATTAATTGCTAGATATCTGTTTGGGACAGTGTTGTGCCTATACTAGCAACACTGTATTGTATGCTTGAAAATATATTCAGAATTAGATCAAATGTTCTTAGCACAATAAAATAAAAATTTTAAAAAATATTAAGACAGAAAAACTTGAGCAATTTTAGATATCATTAGATATTCAAATGTGGTTTGAATAGACTGTTGTACATGTGAGTCTGGAGTTCAGAAGGAGGTTTTGTCCGGGAGATATAAATTTAAGCAACATTATCCTATAACCTTAAAAGCCTGGAAGAAACCACAAAATGAGTGTAGGCGGAAAAAGAGGTCCAAGGACTGCTCCTAGAGTGCACCAACACTGGAAGCCACAGAAAGGCAGAAGAAATGAACATGGTTGATTTTACTTTGTTTCTCTGCAGAAATATATGCAATGGGTACATACCCACTGCCCACATAACAAAATCTTAACATTGTAGTCTAGCATCCCAAGTCTCTCCAAAATCTAGCCAAAATTAAGAAAAAAGCTTTATCTTCACTATCTCATTCCTTCTGCCATGTTGAACTATTAGCCATTCTCATAATATATACTGTTTTGCTTTATATGGCTTTGACATTTTCAATATTCTGAAAAGACTTTGTCTCCTCTACATCCTCCCTCATCCTTAACTCTCAAAATTACCCTTCAAATTGAACTCTAATCCAAACTCCTACAGGAAATCCTTCTTTGACTGACCAATGGGTTATGACACTTTTATATGCTGCCTTTATTTGTTTGTGCCCTTGACCTGATTTAATCAGTACATCACATGAAAACATAGGGTATGAGATTTGTTATTTTGTTTTATTCCTTCCCAGAGTCCACTATTTTCCCTTCCTCTAGCATCTGCACTTAGACTTTCTAAGCACAGCCTCTACACTATATAATTTTGGGAGAGATACTTTTCTGATGCATGATAAACCAAGGTGTCCTAGGCAGGCAACCCAGGTCAATACACAGTAGCTGTCTGAGTTAAGTCTGTCTTTAAAGTGGTGGACATGAGAACCAATGGGCCTCAGATCCAGAACTCTTACTGGAAGCATGGCGTAGGAGAAGCTATTTACTGGTGGTAACAAATAGGCATAATATAATTCTGAAGTTGCTAAGTGGTCCACATGAAGAGGGCTTCTATGGGAATTAAGGCAAGAGAAGAAAGAAAATCTAAGATAAGGAAGAAGAAATATTCTTGATGACATCTCTGGAGTCCTGAGATAAAGCCATGCTGGAGACAGACTGCTGAAATGTTCAGATATGTCACCAATGAATACCCTCTTTGGGTTAGGCTAATTTGAGTTTAATTTTTGAATCCTTAAAGTCCTATTGCCTCTATGAATGGTCATCCACAACTTTCTCACTTTCAGGCTTCTGAGGAATCTACCATGTATAGCACTAATTTAGTGTTTAAAACTGCTATGTTTGAATATGTCCTTCAAAATATCCCTTATGAATCTAGATGCAAAAATATTTAATAAAATTCTGGCAAACAGAATCCAGCAACATATAAAAAAGATTATCCACCATGACCAAGTAGGATTTATACCAAAGATGCAGGCTGGTTTAACATACGGAAATCAATCAATGTAATCCAGCATATCAAGAAACTGGCAAACAAAAACCACATGATTATCTCAATTGACGCTGAAAAGGCCTTTGACAAAGTTCAACACCTTTTCATGATAAAAACACTGGAGAAGATAGATATAACAGGCAAATACCTTAATTTCATAAAAGCCATTTATGACAAACCTATAGCCAACATTATACCAAATGGAGAAAAACAGAAACCATTTCCTCTTAGATCTGGAACAAGACAAGGATGTCCTCTCTCTCCTATTCTATTTAACATAGTCCTGGCCAAGGCAATCAGACAAGAGAAAGAAATCAAAGGGATACAGATTGTCAAGGAAGAGGTCAAATTATCCTTATTTGCAGATGATATGATCTTATACCTGAAAGACCCCAAAACCTCAACCAGAAAACTTCTGGATCTAATTAACTCCTTCAGCAAAGTTGCAGGCTACAAAATTAACACACAAAAATCAATAGCTTTTCTTTATACCAATTCCAAACAGGAAGAGAAGGAAATTTCAGGGAAACTACCATTCATGATAGCCCACAAGAAAATTAAATACCTTGGAATCAATCTAACCAAAGACCCTTCAGACTTCTACAAGGAAAATTTCAAAACCTTAAAGAAAGAAATAGCAGAGGACACTGAAAAATGGAAAGACCTCCCCTGCTCCTGAATAGGGAGAATTAATATGGTTAAAATGGCTATCCTGCCAAAAGCAATCTGTAGATTTAATGCAATACCCATTAAAATTCCACTGACTGACTTTACAGAAATAGAAAAAATGATCCAAAAATTCATATGGAACCACAAAAGACCATGTATAGCCAAAACACTTTTAAGCTGCAAATCTAATGCAGGTGGAATCACAATCCTTGACTTCAAACTATACTACAGGGCAGTGGTTGCAAAAACAGCTTGGTACTGGCACAAAAATAGGCCCGAAGACATCTGGAACAGAATAGAAGACCCAGATATACATCAACACACCTATAGCCAACTTATTTTCAACAAAGGAGCAAAGCAAGTAAACTGGAAAAAGGACATCCTTTTCAACAAATGGTGCTGGGA
Organism: Pedetes capensis; assembly: GCA_007922755.1. Classification (NCBI taxonomy): domain Eukaryota; kingdom Metazoa; phylum Chordata; class Mammalia; order Rodentia; family Pedetidae; genus Pedetes; species Pedetes capensis. The sequence goes on from VMDO01001754.1 coordinate 119,333, forward strand.
AACATGGTCATCCACATGCAGAAAAATGAAAGAGGACCCACATCTCTCAATATAAATGAGAGTTAACTCAAAATGGATAAAAGATCTCAACATAAAACCAGAAACTTTAAAACTTACAGAAGGAGATAGGTAACACACTCCATCATATAGGCATAGGAAAGGATTTCCTTAATAGGACTCCAATTGCTCAAGAAATTGCAACAAGATCACATGAAATTAAATGGGATCCAAACAGGAAGATCACATGAAATTAAAAAGCTTCTGCAGAGCAAAAGAAACAATTAACAGAGTCAAGGAAATTAAATGGGATCACATGAAATTAAAACAGAGTCAAGGAAATTAAATGGGATCACATGAAATTAAAAAGCTTCTGCAGAGCAAAAGAAACAATTAACAGAGTCAAGGAAACCCCCATGGAATGGGAAAAAATCTTCGCATTTTATACATCAGATAAAGGTCTAATTACTAGAATTTATAAAGAACTCAAGAAAAAAAACTCTACAAAAAACAAATAACCCAATACACAAATGGGCAAAGGAACTGAGTAGACATTTCTCAAATGAAGAGGTCCGTAAAGCCATGAAACACATGAAAAAATGCTCAGTATCCCTAGCCATTAGGGAAATGCAAATTAAAACAACTCTGAGATTTCACCTTACACCAGTAAGAATGGCCAAGATCAATAAAACAAATAACAAGAAATGCTGGCGAGGTTACGGTGAAAAAGGAACACTATTACATTGTTGGTGGAGCTGTAAATTGGTCCAGCCACTGTGGAAATCAATATGGAGATATCTTAAAAAACTGAAAATAGATCTACCGTATGACCCAGGTATAACACTACTGGAAATTTACCCAAAGGAAGATGGGTCATCATACCACCAAGACACCTGCATCTCCATGTTCAATGCTGCACTTTTCACAATAGCAAGGATATGGAATCAACCAAAGTGCCCTTCAACAGAAGAATGGATAAAAAAAACTATGGTACATATACACGATGGAATACTACTCAGCAATCAGGAAAAATGAAATAAGGTCATTTGCAGCAAAATGGATGGAATTAAGAAAATTATTTTAAGTGAACGAACCCAAGCTCAGAAAGAGAAACACCACATGTTCTCACTCATATGTGGGAGTTGAATCAAAATTATAAGGAGGAAACACCCTATTCAAAGGTTGGAACAAAACAAAACAGAAAAAAAAAAAAGCTAAGAATGGTGTCAATATAAATGGTCTAGAAAATGCATGTGATTGTTCTGACAAGATAATAACAAAGTTTGCTACAGGAAAAATTTCCATCTTAAACAGAACTGGAACTCAAGTACATATAGAAAAGTATTACCAAGTAAATGATAGAGAAGACTTAGATGGGGAGGGTGGCGGGGGAAGCATACAAGAGGGTAAGGGGGCACCTATATGAATAATGTACATCAAAATGCATATGTATGTAAATGCCACAATGAAAAGCATGTCATAATGAATCACATTAAGGTGTACATTAAAAATATCCAATTAAAAAAAAAGAAGAAGTAAATGAATGAAAAAAAAAAAAAAGTTCGTGTGTTGACAAGCCCCAAAAGGGAAATACCACATGCTCTCGCTCATATGTGGGAGCTGAATCAAATTTAAAAGAAGGAAAAAATCCTATATAGAAACTGGAACATAATAAAAAGCTAATGTAAACTTAGCTGAGAAGGGACAATATAAGGAGCGGAAAGAAGGAGGGAGGGATCTAGCAAAAAGCGATGATGGGAGAAGACAGGAGGGGGAGGAGGGACAAGGAGGAGTGAGGAATGAGAGAGAGGGCAACCTCAAAGTAAACAGCCCAACTTTAATAGTTTGGGAAATAATTATAATAATATCAACACCACCAAAGGATGGCAATAATGCAAATGGGCTGGATTATTCATGTAATACTGCTGACAGTGTAAAAAGATAGATCACTACAGAAATTAGTTTCTACTTAAATCATAATTAGGATGCAAGGATATACAGAAAAATATTCCCACAAAAAGACATGCAAGTAGAAGAGAGGCCCTTGGTGGTAGGGTGGAAGAGGGGGCGGGAGGATCAAAAGAGGGTAAGGGGGAAGTTATCTGTGCAGTGTACAATGAAACGCATATATGGAAATGTCACCATGAAATGCATGTCAGAATGAAACGCATTAAAGTTGTACATCAAAAATTTCCAATAAAAGAAAAAAATTCATGTGTTGGAAACTTAGTCCCCAAATTCAAAGCTAAAGGTATTTGGAGGTGAGATCTTTAGAAAGTAATTAAAATTGGGTGAAGTCATGAAAGAGGGGCCCCCATAACATTACTGACTTCACAAGAAGAGGAAGAGAGATTCAACTTTGCACACTTGCTTTGTCTGGCCATGGGATATCCTACACCACGTTATGCTGCAGCAAAAAGACCCTCACCAGAAGCTGAGCAAATGCCAGAGCCATGTTTTTGAACTTCCTGGCCTCCAGAACCGTGAGCCAAATGGACTACTAGTCTTTATAACTTAGTCTATTTTATTAGAGCAACAGAAAACAAAGACAAAGTGACTTACCTGCCCTTTCTATGGTTATATACATTTTCTGGCTCTTGATTTAAGAGGTGATTATTTGAGTGCAGTTATTTAAATACCCTGAAGCCAGATTTCCTGGGGTCTGAATCCTGGCTCTGATGCTTACCTGCTGTGTGACCCTGAGCAAAGCACTTCACCTTTGTGTCCTTCTGATTCATCATCTATACAAGTGGGAATCATTATGGTAACACCTCTCAAGAGTAATTGTAAGGTGTTAATAAAGGTAAAGTCCTGGGAAAGTATCAGGCACATTATATACAACTAAGCCCCATGTAACTATGAGCTATTTTTGTTATTATTACAATGGTGATTATTATCATCATTATTATTTGTAACCCCATGCCTAATGCAGTGCCCCTCAATTATAAAGAATGAATCATTCTTAACTATTGTTTAGGAGGATATTAACATAGCACTTATTTGCTGGATCCTGCAGTTTTAATAGGAACCAAACTACCAAGGAATCATGAGACAGCCTCTGTCAGCTCAGACTACTGTACAAGTCCCCAATCTTCCTGCCTCTGCCCTGCTGCTTCCTTCCCCTTGCTGCTCATGCCTGCCTTGAGTCAATCTCTTCCCTTTTTGCTTCATCTTTCATGCCCAACATCCAAAGCAATGGTGGCAGGTTTTAACCTCAGCATTTTCCCTTGGTCATTGTTGGATGTTAATCTTTACTCTTCCACCTCCTTCTCTACCTTAAAATAGTTTCCCTGAATTACCACACCCTGGCCTTCCATAGGGGGCATCTGCTGACACAGAATACAAGACCATCTATTCTACTGTTAGGTTTTAGAACATACTCTACTCAGGATCCAGAATGTAACCAAGACACAGGAAGAACATAACAGTACACATTTCAACAGCGTTAATAATTTAAATCTATCTTCTCTTCAACTAAACATTCCCCTGTGCCTGTTTTCCCTGGGAATTCATAAGGAATTTCTAGATTAGGGAGGTCCAGTCCATGTAGCCAGTACTCAGTCCCAAAAGGAGGACTCGCATGCTGATGGGGCCACATTAATTGCTTACAATCTAAAGAAAGTGGCTAGAGAGAAGAGAGGCCAGTTGTTTGCATATCATAAGGACTACTGAGCTCTATTTAAAGAATACAAGAGTTATTTATGGCCTGGGCATTTATGAGAGTTCATCACCCATCACCAGTCTGGAGGCAGAAGTAACTATCATTATTCAGAATGTTACCTGAAGCAGAGTGGAGGATAAGGTTAGCACAAGGCACAAACCCCATAAAAACATCTATGATTTAAACATCAGATGTTTCCAGTGTGCTAAATTTGGAATGATTTGCTTATCTGTGGTCCTGCTGGAGGAAGTAAAATGCTCAGCTTGGGAAATGAAGAAAGGAAGCATGTTTTGTTTATAACGTTGGGAGACACAGAATTATCTGAACCATGCGAATTCAAAATGTATCCACTTTGCAAAAGCACATTTACTATATTTGGAATACAATAATGTAAGAACTTAGATTTTCAAACTCCTAGAAATTCGATAATGGAATTTTTAGAGCAATTTCTCATTTTCACACAACAAACATAGTTTGTAGTTCTACAGATGAGTACACTCAATAGATAAACTTTTCTGTATGGCTTGCTACAAACGTTATCACAGATCAAATCACATCTTATGTAAAGTCACATAATAACAGAGGACGTTCTAACATGACACAGCATATAATATTAACTGTTTCTTTTTTTGCACCTAAAATGAAGAAAGCCTGCGTATGCTAAATATTAAAAAGGAGATAGTACTTATTTTTTGTGTGTGTGGTACTGGGGGTTGAACCTAGGGTCTTGCGCTTGCATGCTTTGCAAGTGCTGGACCACTGAGCTCCACCCCTAGCCCATATTTTTACTTTTGTGAGACAGGGTTTCCCTAAATTGCACAGACTGCCTCTAGTCTCGAACTTGCGATCCTCCTGCCTCCACCTCCCAAGCCTCTGGGATTACAAGCATGCACCACCATGCCCAGCTTGATAATACTTATTTAAGAGGAAAAAAATGGGCTCACACATTAGCCACCAGCATAAAATGTTTTTTCTAGCCGCCTCTGAAGGACAGTTCATAGGCAAGTGGTTCAACATTGTTGTTAGGTGCTATCAATTGAGTTGGGTCTGATTTAGCAACCCTATGTACAGCAGAACAAAACACTCCACGAGTCTGTGCCAGGCACACAATCTTATTTATGTTTAATCCCATTGTTGCAGACACTGTGTCAACATTAGCAAAACTAATAAAAGGGTGAAAGAAGCAGGACAGTGAAGGAGAAAAAGCCTACCATGAGTGTGATCTGAAGTCCAATTCCACTCACACTGGCTTCAGCCTGATCGCACAGAAGAACCTTGGAGGATGCATTGCATCTCAAAATGGCCCTAATCTGAGTCAAGAGAACTTGACATCCAAGGTCCCATATGAGGCACTGGCAAAGGGTCACCCAAAAGGACATAAATTTCCATGTTTTCAGCCAATGAAAACTCCAACAGATCGAAGACCTCAGAAAAATGTGATAGCTTATGAATAATGGGAACAAAAATATATTAAAGTCTAGGAACATACAGGAACATAAAAAAGATATATTCCTAGATTTGGACAGACATTATTTACTATATGTTCCTTTAATGACACTCATTTATTTATCTAAGGAACAACTTATACTATTATTTTTTATTGTGTTAAATACTGGTAAACATACTTGCACAAAAAACACAAAGTATCATTCCAGTGTCAGTGTTGTTGTTGTAATTGCTAGGTGCCATTGAGTTGGTAGTTGACTCACAGCGACCCTGTGTACAACAGGCAAAACACTATTGTCAGTGATTCTTTGCTGTTCATAGGGTTTTCAATGGCAGATTGATTTTTGGGATTGGGTTGCCGGGTCTGTCTCCCACACCTATAGCACCTGGTGTTCCCAGGCGGTCTCCCATCCAAGTACTAACCAGGCCCGACCTTGCTTAGCTTCTGAGATATGATGGGATCTGATGACACAGGGTAAATTTAATTTGCCTATACCAACCAATCCAATAAGCCTTCATTCTTTGATCCAACATTTTTATTTATCAAATCATTGAAAGGTATTCACTAATTGATTATAAGGGAGAGTCCATTAAACACTGTGGGTAACAGCTATGGAGTCACAAAGTATTTGTTTGAATCCTGACTCCACCGTCTAACAACTTTCTGATTTAGAGCAAATGACTAAGGTCTCTAAGTTCCTGTTTACACATTCATAAAATGGGGACAATCATAAAGATTAAATAGATAATATAGATAATGCAAGGAACTGACTTTGTGTAGCACCTTGTTTTATGATAAGACCACCATAAACGTTGTTGTTAGGGCCCCTTGAGTCAGTGTCCAACTCATAGTGACTCAACAGACAACAGGCAAAACAGTATTGTTAGTACTTCTCCACTATTCATATGGTTTTCAATGGCTGATGATTATTATTTTGGGAGTGGGCTGCCAGTCCTTCTCCCAAGCCTATAGCACCTGGTGTTCCCAGGTGGTATCCCATCCAAGTATTAACCAGGTCCGAATCTGCTTAGCTTCTGAAATCTGATGGGATCTGATGCCCTAGTGGTATGGCTGTAGGCTACCATAAACATTAGCTAATACAATAATAATAAAAATGATGATGATGATGTTCAAGGCAGGGAAATAACTTCTGTATATGAAATTGTACCTGTGAAAGGAAAAGAGAATTGGCCCCTGCCTTACAAAGCTTAGTGTCTTAGAGGACAAGGTATAAGTACATATTTAGCAGAGAAAAGATAAATAAATAATAAAGGAAAATACTGTATAATTCATATTGATTAAAATACATATATATATATACACACACACACATATATATACATATATCCCTCCACTAATCTGTCCTTCCCCTAATAAATAGTCTCTACACTGACACTGCCTACAGTGGTACCACAGTGATGTCCAATCTCATCAGATCTCAGAAGATAAGAAGGGTCAGGCCTGGTTAGTACTTGAATGAGAGACCGCCTGGGAACACCATGTGCTAAACGCTTGGGATAAGGAGTTGGTAACCCACTCTGGAAAAACAATCAGCCATTGAAAACCCTATGAATAGCAGAGAAGCACAAACAATAGTGTTTTTTCATGTTGTACATAGAGTCACTGAGTCTGACCCCAACTCAATAGCACCTAACAACAACAACAACAACTCTGACACTGGAGTTCTCTTTCTAAAAGGTAACTCTGATGATGATGTTTCTGACCCTGGAGTGTTGAGGACTCCCTTTTATTTAAATAAAAATGTCCAGTCTCTATAGCGTTCCCCCAAGAGTCATTACTCTGCCTTTATTTTTCCCCTTCTCTCTCCCTTTCCCCAGGCCTACATCCTCAATCTCATGGTTTCTGTGAAAGCGGAAAACGTAAAAAAAAAATTAAAATAGACTCCAGAAATCTACATTTAGCATCTAAGTCAGTGGTTTCTTGGAATCATTTTTAATTTCAGCATTGGTATGGGTTGACAGAGGGAAAAAGAACCCTCAAGATATCTGTGGTTGTTGTTGTTAGGTGCTGTCAAGTTGGGTCCAACTTATAGTGACCTCACATACAACAGAAAGAAACACTCTCCAACAATCCAACACTGCCATGCACATGATCTTTTTTATGTTAAAGCCCATTGTTGCAACCACTGCGTCAATCCATCTAGCTAAGAGTCTTCCTTTTGCTGACCCATCACTCTCCCAAACATGATGCCCTTCTTCAGAGATTGGTTCCTCCTGACAACATGTCCAAAATACATAAAATGCTGTCTAGCCATCCTTGCTTCCAAGGAGCACTCTGGTTGCACTTCTTGTAGGACAGATCTTTTGGTTCTTTTGGCATTCTATAGTATATTGAATATTCATCTCCAGTATCATAATTCAAAAACATCAGTTCCTCTCTTCTCTCCTTTATTCACTGGCCACCTTTCACAACCATATGATGCAACTGAAAATGCAATGGCATGAGTCAAGCACACCTTCCTCTTCAATGTGACATCTTTACTTTTCAACTTTAAAGAGATGTTCTGCAACAGCCTTTTCCAATGTAATGCATCTTTTGATTTCTTGACTGCTATGCCCAACGGTGTTGATTGTAGAACTAAGTAAAACAACATCATAGACAAACCTCAATCTTTTCTCCATTTCTTATGAAGTTGCATACTGATCCAGTTGCAAGGATTTTTGTTTTCTAGATGTTTAAGTATAATCCATACTGAAGGCTGTGTTCTTTGACCTTCATCAGTAAGTGTTTCAAATTCTCTTCACTTTCAGCAAGCAAAATTGTGTCATCTACATAACTCAGGCTGTTAATGAGTCTTCTGCCAATCCTGATGCCACATTCTTCTTCATAAAGTCCAGTTTCTTGGATTATTTGCTCATCATAGAGATTGAGGAGGCAAGATGAAAGGATATAGCCTCGATGCACACCTTTCCTGACTTTAAACCAGACAGTGTTTCCTTGTTCTGTTTGAATGACTGCCTCCTGGGCCATGTACAGATTCCTCATTGGTATAATTAAGTGTTCCGGTATTCCCATTCTTCACAATGTTACCCATAATTTCTTGTGATCCACAAAGTTAAATGCCTTTGCATAGTCAATAAAACATAGACACCTTTCTGGTTTTTTCTGCTTTCAGTCAATATCCATTTAACATCATCAATGATGTACCTGATTCTATCGACTCTTCTAAATATGGTTTGATTTTTTTGGCAGTTCCCTATTAATATACTGCTGCAGTCACTTTTGAAAGATCTTTAGCAAAATTTTACTTATATGTGATATCAATTTCTGCATTCAATTGGATCCCCTTTCTTGGGACTAGGCACAAATATGGATCTCTTCCAATTATTTGGCCTGGTAGCTGTTTTCTAGATCTATTGGTATAGAGAAGTGAGCATCTCCAATGCTGCATCTGTTTGTTGAAATATCTCAATTGATATTCCATCAATTCCTGGAGCCTTGTATTTTGGCAATTCCTTCAAGGCAACTTACATTTCATCCCTTGGTTCCTGATGATATGCAACCTCTTGAAATGGTTCTTCATCCACCAATTCTTTTTGGTATAATGACTCTGAGTATTCCTTCCATCTTCTTTTGATGTTTCCTGAGTCATTTAATATTTTTCCTGTAGAATTCTTCAATGATGACACTTGCAGCTTGAATATTTTCTTCAATTCTTTAAACTTAAGAAAACAGAGCATGTTCTTCCCTTTTGGTTTTCTATCTCCAGCTCTTTGCACATGTCATTACAATATTTGATTTTGTCTTCTTGCAATATCCTTTGAAATCTTTTGTGTAGTTTCTTAACTTTATCATGGCTTCCTTTACTTTAGCTGCTTCACATTCAAGGGCAATTTTCATAATCTCTTCTGACATGCAATTTGGTCTTTTCTTTTTTTCCTGTGTTTTTAATAACCTTTTGTTTTCCTCATGAATGACAAACAAGTGGGGCATCAAGATACTAGTAAGAGCAAAAAGGGGTAGGAGAATGCAAACAGAAAGCAAACAGATCAATTACCTGATACATACTCTTGCTGTGCTACCAAACAGATGAGTAATAAAAATAATAATGGTTAACTTTTTTGAGTGCTTACTATGTGGCAGACCCTGATCTCAACCTTTAAACATATAATATATGCATAATCATCACAATGGCAAGGCAGGTGCAATTATTCTTGCCATTTTTCAAAGGAGAAAACACCAGTGCAGAGAGGTTAAATATTTTGCCCAAAGTTACACAGTTAGTGAGGGGTAAAACTGGAATTTAGAGGCCAAGCTGTCCTTTTCCAGAGACTATCCCATGTCACCATTCCACATTTTAAAGATATAATAATGTTACAAGTTTTGTTGAATTACTGTTTATCCTAATTAAAACAATAATCCTTCTGGATAATATATCAAATAGAAACAGTATTTTTTATATTATCACCTTGTAGAGAAAAGTTATTTCAGTAAGTCAGAGAATTTAAAATCAAGATTCTTTGGCTTCTATATTGGCCCAACAACAAAAGTATATTTGTTGATAGCTAGTGAATAGAATCATACAGAGAATATTTTCTATTAGAGTCTGAGTGAGGTGAGAGTAACTGGTTAGGTTAATTACCCCAATCTATATTGATGACTTACAAAACCACATATCACCTGCTGTGAACATATGTAGGTAGTTGTTAGATATATGGAAAAATATGGGAAGTGACAAAATAGATTTGTCTCAGTTGGATGATATCAATTAAGTTTTTAAATAAGTGTTTTATATATATTGCTGGAATAATCCAAAAATCATCTATGCAGTATGGTTATATCATACAGGCTTTCAGGTAGATTATTTTAACTATCTCCATAATCTATAAATATTCTCAACAGCCAAATGAAGCCTTCCTGAGAGACTCATTTAGGGACACAAACAGAGGGAACTGTTACTGTGCAAAACTACAAACTACTAATTATCTTTTGGTTTCCTATAGTATTTTTATATAGAATTAATTCCTCCTTAATGTTGGCATATTTAAAACAGTAGTACTCAATTCCTAGTTCATTCATTCAAAGCAGCTATGTGTGTCTATAAATTGCAGATTCCTGGACGTCCCCAGTCAGGAAGCAGAAAGGGTGACAGAATGTGCAGAAGACCATGTGTGCCAGAGAGACGGGGGGAGGCTGACCTGCTTTACAACAAGTCGCTCTTGAGGCAAGTGATCCAGTCCTACCCTCCTACTAGACCTAACTCACTCCCAAGGGAAATGCAGTCATTCCTCTTAATGACCTAATCACTCCTTAAAGGTATACCCTCCCAACACTGCACTGGGGACCAAACCTCACCATAGTTTTGGTGGAGACAACTCATATTTAAACCATAACAACACCACAGAAATATCTTAACAAAGCAAAAGTTTGGTGTGGGTATATCGGAACTCTCTGTAATATCCTTGCAACTTTTCTGTAAATCTAAAAACAGTTTTTAAAATATACTCATATGTGTGTGTATATAAACAGAGATAAGAGGTGGGAATGATATGAGATTTTCAAGATTATCTAATTCAACAAATTGCAGAGTATGGTCATCTTCCCATCAACATCACCCAGAAGGGTCGCCTAGGCTAGATACACTTGAATTGTGCTCTAATCAGAAATATCTCTAAGCCAAGGTGGCCCAATAAGTAAGTAAGTAAGTAAGTAAGCTTCTTAGAGCATGCTCTTGCCTTTATTGAGTCCAAATCTATCACTCTGTGGATTCCTTCAGGAACTTTTCTTTAGGGTCCTAGTAAACTGTGAGCTTCCTAAAGGAGGGGCTCTTCTATTTTTCCATTTTAAACCCAATACATGTAAAACAAATTTAATTTCTTGTATTAGTTTGTGCAGGCTTCCATAATATCATGACCTGGGTGATTTGAATAACAGAAACATTTTTTTTTCCACAATTCTGGAGGCTGAAGTATAAGACTGGGGCGTTGACACTTTGCAGTTTCTTCAGACACTTCTCTCCCATAGATGGCTGCCTATATGTTGGGTATCACACAATCTTTTCTCTTTTTTGTGCATCACTAGTATCTCTTTGTTGTTGTTGTTAGATGCCATCAAGTCGGGTCCAACTCATAGCAACCCTATGTACAAAAGAACACAACACTCCGCAACACTGTGCCATCCCTGGCACTATATCAGTGCTTCTCTGCTACTTACAGGGTTCTCAATAGCTGATTGTTTCAGAAGTGGGCTGCCAGGTCTTTCTCCCTAGGGATCAAACCCAGGGCTTCAGAGAGTGCAAAGCAGCATTCTACCAATTGAGCTATCTCTACTTCTTTATAAAAGGCCATCAACCTTGTTGGATTAGGACCTCACTCCTGTAATCTCATTCTACATTAATTTCTCTCTTGAAAGGCCTTATTTCCAAATGTACTCAGAGGGGATGTAAAGGCTTCAACATAAATTTTGGGGGGACACAATTCAGTCCATACACATTCTTCATGAATTACAGCCTTTTCAATAAAACTTTTCAACTGCTGGAAAACTTCTGTGAAATGTTAAAGTGTACTGGTTAGGAATATGGATTTTGGATTAGTACATTTGGACTCAAATCCCAGCTCAGGCACTAGTCAGCAACAGGTTTAACCTTGACCAGCTATGTACCCTTCAACAGTTTTCATTGTCTCATCAGGAAAAAGAAGATGGTAATTACTAAATACAGTAATGGTAATGGTAATAAGAGCTGTTGTTGTTGTTGTTAGGTGCCATTGAGTCGAGTCCGAATCATGGAGACCCTATGTACAGCAGATCGAAACACTTGCCGATTCTGTGCCAGGCAAACGATCTTATTTATGTTTAAGCCCATTGTTGCAGACACTGTGTCAATCCATCTGATGGAGGGTTTTCCTCTTTTGAGTTGACCTGCCACTCTCCCAAACATTATGTCCTTCTCTAGGGATTGATCTCTCCTGACTACATGTCTGAAATATGTAAGAGGCAGTCTGGCCATTCTTGCTTCCAAGGAGCACTCTGGTTGTACTTCTTCTAGGACAGATTTGTTGGTTCTTTTGGCAGTCTATGGTATATTCAATAGACGTCTCCAGCACCACAATTCAAAAGCATCAATTCTTTTTCTGTCTCCCTTGTTCAATGTCCAGCTTTCACAACCGTATGATGCCACTGAAAATACCATGGCATGAGTCAGACGCACCTTCGTCTTCAATGTGACATCTTTGCTTTTCAATACCCTAAAGAGATCATTTGCCACAGCTTTTCCTAGAGCAATGCGTCTTTTGATTTCTTGACTGCTGCTTCCACGGGTGTTGATTAGAGAGCCAAGCCAAGCAAAATCTTGGACAACCTCAATCTTTTCTCCATTTATTGTGAAGTTGCATGCTGACCCAGTTGTAAGGATTTTTGTTTTGTTAATGTTTAGTCATAACCCATATTGAAGGCTATGATCTTTGATCTTCATCAGTAAATGTTTTAAATCCTCTTCACTTTTGGCAAGCAGAGTTGTGTCATCTGCATAACACAGGTGGTTAATGAGTCTTCCTCCAATCTTGATGCCGCGTTCTTCCTCATAAAATCCAGCTTCTCAGATTATTTACTCAGCATATAAATCTAAGATATAGGGTGAAAGTATT
>VMDO01001754.1:132141-192662 GCA_007922755.1 Pedetes capensis
CACTCAGTGTTTCCTTGTTCTATTCGAACAACTGCCTCCTGGTTCATGTACAGATTTCTCATGAGCACAATTAGGTGTTCTGGTATTCCCATTTTCCAAAGTGTTATCCATAATTTGTTATGATCCACACAATCAAATGCTTTTGCATAGTCAATAAAACATAGATAGACATCTTTCTGATATTCTCTGCTTTCAGCTAGTATCCACCTGACATCAGCAATGATGTCCCTGCTTCCCTGCCCTCTTCTGAATCCAGCTTGATTTTCTGGTAATTGCCTGTCTATATACTGCTGCAGTCACTTCTGAATGATCTTTAGAATTTTGCTGGTGTGTGATATTAATGATATTGTCCAATAGTTTGCACATTGAGTTGGATCCCCTTTTTTGGGAATAGGCACAAATATGGATCTCTTCCAGTCAGCTGGCCAAGTAGCTGTTTTCCAAATCTGTTGGCACAAACATGTTAACACCTGCAGTGCTGCATCTGTTTGTTGAAACATCTCTATTGGTATCCCATCAATTCCTGGAGCCTTGTGTTTCGCCAGTTCTGTCAAGGCAGTTTCCACTTCGTCCTTCAACACCATTGGTTCCTCCTCATACGCAATAAGAATAGTGCCCCCTTATTCAAGAAGGACATGTTCCAAGACTCCCAGTAGATGCTTGAAAGTATGGACAGCATCAAACCGTATATTTATTATGTTTCATGTATACACGAAAATTACTATATCAATTACTAAAACTATAATTTAGAATTATGAAATATCCAATTAATTGTTATCAACCAGAGTTATCCTTCTGTACTACAGAACAGGAGTCCCCAGCCACAGACCAGTACCTGTCTGTGGCCTGTTAGGAATTGGACCACACATCTGTTTTTAAAGGCTCCCCATAGGTATATATCCTGTAACCATCTAGGAGACCAGTCCCTAGTACCAAAAAGTTTGGGAACTGGTGCAACAGAATATTAGAAATTATTCCTCCTATGGGGCTAGTGTTTAGCTCAGTTGGTAGAGTGCCACTCTGCACTCTCTGAGGCCCTGGGTACCATTCCCAGCACCACAAAAATGGGAGAAGGATGTGGCAATCCACTCCTGAGGTAATCTTGAAACAATCAGCCATTGGAAACCTTATGATGGTCATTATGAGTTGGACGCCACTCAACAGCACTTAACAACCACCACCACCACAACATTCCTACAATATGTATTTCTTTCCTTATATGCATACATATAAGAAAGTTTAATTTATAAATTAGGTACAGGAAGAGAGTATCAATTATAATAAAATAAAACATTTATACAATATTCTATAGTGAAAGTTATGTGAATGTGCTCACTTGCTCGCTCTGTCCCTGCCTCTCTCTGTTTCTCTCAATATCTTATTGTAATTTTTGTACTTAGTTCAATGGGGTAATGGAAACTGTAGAAAATGAAACCACAGATAAGAGGGGACTACCGTGTACAATATGGTAACGGTAATTATGCAATATGGTCATTGTGAGAGTTTAATGAAATAATTCCTGTAAAGCACTGAACATAATAACTAGCGCAAAATAGAGCTTTACTTAGTGTGAATAATGATAATCACTCCTGATTCTTTTCTAGACTAAGAAATGCTTACTTTTCTTTGACATCACTTGAGTCTCTTCAACCTAAGCAATATGTCCTCAAAGTGCTAGGGATTAGGCAAAGCCTATCACTCCTGTGGGGTTGGAGACATACATTATAATAATCACATCTAATAGCTCATTTACTCTTTTAATACTCACATCACAATAAATTCACAGAAACTGCCAAACAAAACCCCTGAATCTTCTCAACTTGAGAATCCTTTTCTTCAGAGATTTTTGTTGAGCCAACTCTCATTTCCACCTATTTTGTAATGCCAGTTTCCTAGAAGAAATGTCATAATTATTCATTAATTCATATTACATTTTATGTTGTTAGCATGCACATCTTCACCTCATTCTCTCTTCTAGGTCTGCACAAATCATCTCATTTCTCATTAGTAATCTGTTTAAGACTTTTCTCTAGATCCATCCAAGGTTTCTGCTTTGTATAGGGAATAGCTCTGGCCTGGGGCCCTGGCTACCTTGCACAGATCAGTACAAAGTTGAACTGCATCTTCTCTGAGTCTTGACAGGACAGCATTCTAGAAACAAGAGAATGGGAGGTCTCTAAGAAGCTACAATGAGTCCATCTCCCATTCACCTCCTACCTCCCCAAAACAGCACCATGAGACAGTTTCTCATCACCTCCTAGGTTCTGAAGAAGTATAACTCTTCTGGTTCCACCCTCTCCCACCCCTCAGAAGAGACCTATGGAAAATAAAAACACCTAACTGGAGTCTAGATTCAGCTCCTTGGAAACAGAGTCTCTCAACTCATGTAGCAGTCATTTCTCTTCTTTCTTTTTGTTACATCCCTTTTGGCTTCTGGAACAAAGACCTGGTAATTGGACACTTTGGCTTCTTCTTCTCTTCACTGGCTATGTAAACAACAGGCAGTCTAAATCTAAAAATGGCTCCTTGCATCTTCTCCAGTACACCAGCCACGCATTTGTTTTGTCTTATTTTGTAAGTGTGGATGAGCTTGCCAGGTTGTGGAAGTTTCTCATTAGTTAATTTGCCTAACTCTAACTCTCCTTGAATTTTTAAAGGATTTCTCAGAGAATGTGCACAACTGTCTGATGGTTTCACATGCAACTTCTCTTAGTACCCTAGACCTCCATTCAGTGCAGCCAAGAGGTTGTAGTTTATAACAGCTGTTTGCTGCTAGTTGCTTTCTAATAATCTTTTCATACATTTGATATTTCACTTTTATCCAAGTTTATTCCACCCTTACTTGCCTATGCAAACTTCATCCACCACTATTATTTCACTTCCTTAATGTTTTAACTCTAGAATATCCTTGCCTCTGCCTGTTTAACAATGGCTTTACCCTGAGGCATGCATTCATTCAACTATTAGGACATCTGCCAAGGAGTGAGTAACAGGGCCACTAAGACATTAAGTGAAGGGTTTTATCTAACGTCCTTATTATGTGTTGGTTCTTTACATAAATGAACCCTTTTGATCCTCAGCTCCTTATGAGTTATGTTCCATTATCATTATGCTCATTTTATAGATTATTAAAATAATGTACCCAAAGGATAACAAGATCTAGTTTACAAGAAGAACAAGGCATGACCTAAATGTTTAGGAATTCACAGTCTAGTCATCTCTGAGTGTATTAAGTCTAAGCAGTCAGGCCCAACAACCTTAACTGACAGCAAATAAGAACTTTCTGAATGTGGAGCTAAGAGAAAGCAGACCAGATGCTCCAAACTGTTAAAGAAAATAGGTAAAAAAGAAAGAATATAAAGGAGAATGAAAAATATGCCAGGAAACAAAGAGCATAATTCTTTTTTCATAGCTTAAACTGTATGCTCCAAAAAGATAAGTTGAAGTCCGTACCTGTAGTACCCATGAATGAGATCTTGTTTAGAAATTTAATAGTCACATGGAGTCAAGACAAAATGAGATCATCCTAGACTCAGGTGATTGTTAATCCAATATGATAGGTGTCTTAGAAAAAGAGAGAGCACAGGCATCAGAGGAGAGTGGTGAGTGAAGGCAGAGGCAGAGACTGGAGGCTGCTCCCACAACCCAAGTAATGCCTACAATGCCCCAGAAGGTAGACGAGCCAAGGCAGGATCCTCTCTACAGGCTTCAGAAGGAGCATTGCCTTGAAGACAACTTGATTTCAGACTTCTGGCCTACAGAAATGTAGGAGAGTAAAATCCTGTAGCTTTAAGCCATATGGCAGCCCTAAGAAAGGAAGACATCCTTCAGGACCAAATTAAATACCACATTCCTGGTGAATATATTACTGGACACTTCTCTACTCAGAATGAATCTCTCCCCTATGGGAGAACCATAGAACTTGATTTAACCTTAACTTGACATGTCTACTTTATAGTATGTATTTTATCCACTAGCTTAAATTTTCCTTTAACTCTTGGGCCTACTTAGCACATTGCCTTATATACAGCAATAGGTCAATGATTATCCATTAATTGGAACTATTTACCTGAATTACCCACAGAAAAGAAAGATAAGAATTTATAGACTAAACATTTGTACTCAAAATTATACTAAAAAAAACTTTAGTGTTCAATATCTCAGTCTTTCTTAAGTTGGTATTTTATGAAGTTTTTTTTGGGGGGTACTAGAGGTTGAACTCAGGTCCTCGAGCTTGCATGCTTTGCAAATGCTCTACCACTGAGATGCACCCTCAGCCTATTTTTTTTTTTTACTTTTTGAGACAAGGTCTTGCTAAATTATGCAGACTGCCTCTGGTCTCAAACTTGTGATCCTCCTACCTTTGCCTCCTGAGTCGCTGGGAGTACAGGCATTTGCCATTGCTCCCAGCTTTATGAAGTAAAATTTAAATGCATCTTTGTATGAATTTTATGAAATGTGACTCAATATGCCAACTTAAGATTCTAGAAATGAAATAAAAAATTTAAAATTTCTGTGTATCACCTAGATGAAGTGTAATGAGGTAGGATCATGTTGGCACAATATTTTCTTGTACTCAAGAGTTCCAGGAAATTTGAGGATTCCACCACTGCGGACATAATTCTATTAAGAATGTTTTTCCTCATTCTCACTAAAAATTTTTTTAAAGTCTAGTTTTAAGCTAATTATTTTGCTCATCATTTCTGGTCGATTAAGGCTTACTGCTCTTGAATTGCAAAGTTTGGGTAAAGAAAACTATACTAGAAGCAAATAAGTTAACTCTATTAAATACTACAGTACTTAATGGCAATTTATCACACCTTATAAAGCAGCCCTCTACCTTCCAGGTCGTGTTTATTACCCGTTCCCTGTGCCACTTGAATGTGCCTAGGGTAAGAAATGATTTCATTGTGATCCTTTTACAATAATTTGGTGCATTGCAAAGCCATGACAAAGTAATTTGTTCATTGTTTTTTATTTGCTTCATGAAGCATTTCCCATTTTCACTGTAAAATTAGTCATAATTTCTACTACTCTTATTGAAATTTCCATTTAAAAGATTTATAATTATAAACCTTTCTCCCTCATTAAAATAGCAATTCCTTAAGGATAAGAACCACATTGAATAACTGTTTCCCACATAGGATCATGTCTGGCACATTATAGGTACTCAATGAATATTGATTGAATTGATTTAGGATATTAGTGTCATGGCCTTATTCTATGATACAATTAAATTGAAACTTTTAAAGTATATACCCCACAAAGAGAAGTTGCAAATCAAAAAATTGAATGAGTTATAAAAAAGGGAAAACCTTCTTATGAAGAAAGAATTATATGAATTACAGTTACAAACTGAGTGATATGTCATGGATTTCTTTGCATGTTTTCACACCTCTCCAAATGGGTTTTGAATTGTACAAAGAAGTGGCATATACATACCTCTTATAATTGCCCAATTTATTTAGCCAACATACAGGACTAAAAAGAAGAAATGTTCTGAATTGTAGAGGAACAATATACCTAGATTAACTTTATACTTTTTGCTAATGTGACTCCATGTTAGAATATAGGCTAAGCAGCTACAATAAAGAGAGCCAAACATAATGGCTCAGACAAGACAGGAGTTTACTATCCTCTCTTAAGCAAGGTTATCAGGTGGTCCAGGGTAGTAGGAAGCGATATTCTACAGGATCATAGGAGGATTCTAGGTCCTTCTGTCTTGGTGTTTTGCCATCTTGTAGGGTGTTGTTTTTATCTAAATATTTGAATCTGGTTTTGAACTTCCAGGTTGTCATTGTAATTCAGACTAGGATATAAATGACATATTTTAAAGAAAGTACCTCTAATGTCACACATATTCCTTCTTCTTATATAGTGCTGGTCAGAAATTAGTCTTTGGTCAAAATTCCTTTTAGGGGGATAGGGAGAAAAACTTACATAATGAGTCCAGGGAGAGGAGAAAAAAAGGGTCTTTATGAAAAGGAAAACAAAAGTACAAATATAAAATGACATATATCAGCTCTATGTCACTATAACAAAATACCTCAGATAATTACCTATAAAGTTGTTGTTGTTGTTAGGTACAGTTGAGTCGGTATCCTACTCTTAGCGACCATATGTACAACAGGGGAAACACTATTGTCAGTGCTTCTCTGCTGTTCATAGGGTTTTCAATGGTGGATTGACTTTTTGGAGTGGGTTGCCAAGTCTGTCTCCCAAGCCTACAGCACCTGGTGTTCCCAGACGTTTTCTCATCCAAGTACTAACCAGGCCTGACCCTCCTTAGCTTCTAAGATATGATGGGATCAGATGCCACAGGGCTACAGCTGCAGGCTACCTATAAAGAGAAAAGGTTTATTTTGGCACAAAGTTCTCAAGGTTCTAGTCCATGATTGTTTGGTCTCATTGTTTTGGGTCTGTGGAAGGCAGCACATCATGGCAGGAGAAAACAGCAGAGCAAAACCTCTGCAAAACAAAAATCAGGTTATATACTTCCAATATGTAATGGCACAGAGTAAGCATTCTCATTCTAAAAGGGAAGAATGGGGGCACAGAAAGGAAAGATCAGCCCATACAAGAAAAGAAAAGGAAGATACCAGGCTCCTACTCACCCCAATGGCCTAAAGACTTCCTATTAGATCCCACCTCTCACAGATTTCACCCTCTCCCAATACCACTCTGGGGACCAAGCCTTTAACACATGGGCCTA
The DNA here is from genome assembly GCA_007922755.1 of Pedetes capensis. NCBI lineage: Eukaryota > Metazoa > Chordata > Mammalia > Rodentia > Pedetidae > Pedetes > Pedetes capensis. The sequence goes on from VMDO01001754.1 coordinate 138,854, forward strand.
TATGGAACACCAGGGATCCAAACTAAAATATACAAAGCTAACATTTACATTGGATTAAGAGAGCAATCAGATCTTTACAAAGCTGTGAAACATAATATAAGATTTAATATCTATTTAGAATGAAGAAGTATATAGATATTTTAAAGCTGTTACATTCTACGTGTACCTCAAAATCCAGAAAAATAAACTATTATTATTAACTGGCTATCACACCTCAGTATAATCTTTCTATATTTTTAACTTCATATTTTTTATTACTTCTTCATATCCGTTACCATTCTATCATTTTATATAGTAGGAAGAGAAAAATAAATTCCCCTAGACATGGCTGTTGTGGTATAGATATGGTTGGACAGTCCATATATTTGAGGGTTGGTCCTCAATGAGGCTGTATTAGTCAGCTGTTGTCACTGTAGCAGAAAAACCAACCAAAACAAACATATGGAGGAAGAAGTTTATTGGAAGCTCACAGTTAGTAGATCATTCCATAATGGTAGTGTGGCACGTGTGGCAGTAGCAGGAGGCAGGGCCTATGGCAGACCATCTTACATTTTGGTGAGCAGGAAGCAGAGAGAAAGCAGAGCCGCAGGTTTGGGATAAAAGTCTCAAAAGTCCACCCCCCCGTGACTCACTTCTGCCAAGCTAGAGCCACTTCCCAAAGTTCCATAACCTCCCAGGGCAGTGCCACCAACTGGGGACCAACAGTAAAGCACATGATCTTTGGGGGACACTTTATATTCAAACTATGACAGAAGCTATGGGACCTCAGAAAGAGGTCCCTGGGTCTCTGAGGACTCTAAACTCAGAAGGGATTACGGTATTTCTCTAGGGACCCTAGGCAGTTCCCATGAGAGGGTTATTAGAAAAGTCAGAGCGTGGTCTTGCCCAACTGTATCTGCTTTGTGAGTGAAGATGTGACCACTTGCTCCTACATATGTTCTCTCATTTGCCATGGGGCCCTTACCAGAACCTGTGTTGTACTGTTTGGTCTTTCATTCTCCAAAACTATGAGCTAAAAAAGTACCATTGTACCACACCTCTCATCTCAGTGACTCGGAAGACTGAGGCTGGAGGATTGTGAGTTCAAGGATAGAGGCAGTGTGTACAGTTTTGTGAGATTCTGTCTCAAAATGAAAAATAAAAAAGGGTTTAGGGTGTGGCTCAGTGGTAGTAAAGCAGTTGTCTAGAATGCATGATGCCCTGGGTTCAAACTCCTAGTACTGGAAAAGAAAAGAAAAAGAAAAAGAAAAAACCTATGAGATAAACATACTTCTTTTCTTCATAAGTTTCCTGTCTCAGGTATGTCAGTATAGTGAAGAAAAGTTGATTAACACAATGCATGATCAAATATATTTTATTGTTGGTGGCTTGGAAGTCTCTTTCATTTTCAATCCATTATTGTTGTTGTTGTTGTTAGGTGCTGTCGAGTTGAGTCCAACTCATATCGACCCTCATAGGGTTTTCAATGGCTGACTTTCGGGATTGCCTTGGGAGTGGATTTCCAGGTCCTTCTCTTATTTTGCGGTGCTGAGAATCGAACTCAGGACCTCGGAGACTGCATAGCAGCACTCTACCAACTGAGCTAAATCCCAGCCCCAATCCATTTTTAGTAATGTCAATACCAGGCACTTAATAATACTTTGTTGTTGTACTCAAAGAACAACTGTACGATTTGTAGTACTGCTAAAGGTTTACGTTCCACACACAAGAACTATGATCAGTTCTACTTCATGTAATCCTCATCAAAATGAGAGTAATGTGTGGTATGTGTAATTGTAGATATGGCATATGTCTGTTCCAGATAGCAGAAGACTTCTATCTTGATGAGGCATCCAAATGATGCCTGAGAGCTGCAACCACTGATTCCAACTTGATAACTTCAAAGATCTTTCCATGGCTTGCCTCTGGCTCTATACACATCAAACCTTTTTTTCTCCTCTGCTACCCACATACTTTCAATGCTAGGCACTATAGGACACATTTGTGTTGTGAAAGAACCTCTAGCCCCGAGCCTTTGTGCCATTACATTGGCTAAGATGGCACAGTGGGAAGTCAAAGGAACCTTGGAAGACACTGCTGCTCTTGGATGGCTAACTGTAATTTAACTCCACAAGAAGGTGAGTGCGCCATACTTATCTAACATTGGAAAATACATGTTGACTCAATATGAGGGGTGAGGGGACTAGTGGGAGGGAGTGGACAATAGAGAGCTTGGGAGGAGCAACTTGGAGGGGTAAAGAGGGAGAGAACAAGTACAAAATACAGGATGCAACTCTATGAAAATCCCCCTGAAATCATGCTATAACTAATAATCGCATACAATTGTCATTACATGGTAGTCAAAATTTTTCTATTTTTGTTTACTTTGTTCTGCAAAGTGCTTAGGGAGATGGAAATGTAAACAATCCTGACTTGACAATTGCATAATGGTTATATGAACTGAATTATCACTCTGTATCCCACCACTATGTACACTTAAAATACTAGTTAAAAAAAACACATATGCATATCTCATTGAGCTTAAAGTAAATCTATACCAACTCAACTTCCTTTGTTGTTGTTAGGTGTCCTCGAGTCGCATCCGACTCATAGCGACCCTTATAGGGTTTTCAATGGATGATTGTTTCAGGATTGCCTCAGGAGTAGATTGCCATGTCCTTCTCCCATTTTTTCAGAGCTAGGAATTGAACTCTGGACCTCAGAGACTGCAGAGCAGCACTCTACCAACTGAGCTAAATCCCAGCCCCCAACTTCCTTTAGCTCCCCTAAAAGCTCTTATGGCCACTCAAGAAAAACCAACATAAAGAAGAGTGTGCCAGAGGAAAAGGAGGGGAAAGAAACACCAGTTTTATATGTTGTGATTACAAACTTACTATTTCAAATTTTCAAAATTTATGATCAAAAATAAATAAAAACTTAAGATCAGATGAACACTGAGAGGATTCCTCCTGGAGCCCTGGAGTTCACTCTTGCGAGGATGTATCTTGAAGCCTAAGCTTCATTGTAAATCTCCTTCTGACATGCCCCTTCCTAGCTGTTGGGGATTTTTAAAATCATACCTCCCAACTAGGGTCCCTCATGACAGCCTGAGGGGCTGACCTCTAGTTGACCCCAGGGCTCATCTCACTCACTCAAATCAGCCCCTCCCATCGAGTGAGCAAAGATGGCCCCTGGCCAGTTTGACCTGCCCTAACCACCCTAATTTTGATTGGCTCCTCTCAGCATTTTCAGGTAATAACTGTCCCCATCTGGCAGGTATGTCAGTTTACCCACTGTACCTGTCAGGTGTGTGCCCTGATTGGCTGAATCCCAACATGTGACCCCTCCAGGACCCTATATAAGCAGGGCTCCTGGACCCCATCTTTACCCCTGAGGACACCCCCTGAAACTCTCACCTCTCTGACCCTCCCTCAACTGCCACCTGAACCCCATCACCTGGACTAGTGCTCCCTACTCCAGCAAGACCTTCTAGCAAGCCAGCGGGATCAAGCCCAGGGGCCCCGAAGAGCAGAAGGATTCCAGCAAGCCATGAAGAGCCTCCCAATTCCTCCCATCCTTGGGAAGGAGGGAGGTAAAGAAGGCGAGCCTTGAGAGTCAAGACCAACTGACCTCCACGGAACACCAGTGGCTGTGGCTGTGCCTTTAAGGCTGAGCTGTACCAACACTTAGCTTAGAGCCAGCACTTAGAGGGTATAGAGCTCTGCTCTATAGGGGCTGCTTGCTCCTTGCTCTCCATCAGGGGAGGACCTAATAAACCTTGTTGTTGTTGTTAGGTGCCGTCGAGTCAGTATCTGACTCATAGCGACCCTCATAGGGTTTTCAATGGCTGACTGTTTCAGGATTGCCTTGGGAGTGGATTGCCAGGTCCTTCTCCCATTTTTGCGGTGCTGGAAATTGAACTTGGGACCTCAGAGACTGCAGCGCAGCACTCTACCAACTGAGCTAAATCCCAGTCCTTACCTACCCCTTTTTACCATCAGAATGTCTCCCGCGGTCCTTCATTAATGACAGCGGCCATTTGTTATGTTGAAGGTTTGGTTCTAAACTTAGCGGGGCTAGAGCTAAAACCCCAACACCTAGCAGCACGGAAACATGTAGTTTTTAGCTGAATGGCCATGGGCCCACCAAAACTTATAGGGTTTTATACAAAGAAAGAGTTAGAGAAGACAATAAAGGGCAATTAGAAATTTATAGTTTGCAATCACTAATCTTCAGCTAGCCTGCAGCTGTAGCACTGCACTGTGGTGTCTGATCTCATCAGCTCTTAGAAGCTAAGCAGGGCTTGGCCTAGTTAGTACTTGGATGGGAGACCACCTGGGAACACCAGATACTCCAGGCTTGGGACCCCCAGCAACACACTCCCAAAAACCAATCTGCCATTGAAAACCCTATGAATAGCAGAGAAGCAGTAACAATACTGTTTTGACTGTTGTATGTAGCGTTGCTGAGTTGGATGGCATCTAACTTGATGGCATCTAACAACAATCTTTAATCACTAATTAGCTTCTCTCAGTGATAGTCACTGCCCAGGAAGGGAAAAATTTAGAAAGTAAGCAAATATCTACTGATGACATGTCTTATTCTCATAACTTATATCATAGTTCTAGAAAAACTTATACTAACAACTCATTCATTCCATTTCAAGGAAGGTTTATAAATTTGGAAGTGTCTTATTTCTGGAACCAGCACAGCCTCATATTCATCTAGGGAAAAAAATCCCGATATCTCAAAATAATATTGCTGCCCATTTTTTCGCAATATTTGAAAAACCTGTAACTCCCCATTCACTCTCCTAAGTTACTTGCATCAGCTAACTTCTACTGCATTAACCATTGCCCCCAAATGTCAGAGTTATTATAATGATTTATGCTTCTCTGGGCTTGTTGTGGAGTTTCTCAATTCTGTGCCAGCCCTGGTGGAGCTGGATGGTCTTGGGTGGCTCAGTCAATGAGTCGTCTCTAGTTGTTGGAAGTCTGTTAGGAAGGGAAGGGACCCAGCTGGAAGAGCTTACCTCTGGGCCATGTGCTCTGTCATCCTCCATAGCCCATGATTCCCTCCATGGTGGTCCACAGTTCTAAAGCAAGAATGAGCAGACACCAGTGACAAGTAACTTTCAAACTCCTGCTTGTTGTCACTTTTGCTCATGCAAGTTTTATGGTTGAGCTTAAATTGATGAGGCAGAGGAAGAGAGTCCATCTTTTGATGGGAACAGCTTTAAAATATAACTATTTTTGTAATTTATGGCCATCCACACCTTGGCTGCAATCACCTCAAATCTTGCCCAATGGAAAATAGGCAAACCTGGACCCCAGCACCACTATAGTCCAATTCTGGCATCAGGCTCACAGCCCATGCCTTCATGATTTAGATCAGGTGTAGATGCTGGTGAAGTTACTTTGGCAGATGGACAAGAGCGGCTGTTCTTGATCCAGGGACCTGAGGAAATAAAAGATGAGCTATCTACCCTCCTTAAAGGAACATACATTGGGGACTGCTGTTATAGCTCAGGTGCTTAAAGTATATCTATATCAGGAGGTTTAAACTTAAGCTTAACTTTACTAAACTTTACTAAACTTAAACTTAACTTTAAACTTAAAGTAAATCTATACCGTGTCCTTCTCCTGTTTTTTCCCATACCAGGAAAAAAGAGAAGGACATGGCAATCTACGCCCAAGGCAATCCCGAAGCAATCAGCCATTGAAAACCCTATGAGGGTTGCTATGAGTCAGAAGCGACTCAAGGGCACCTAACAACAAAGGAAGTTGAATTGGTATAGATTTACTTTTGCTAGTGTTTACCTGGGCTGGGATTTAGCTCAGTGGGTAGGGCACTGCGCTGCAGTCTCTGAGGCCCTGAGTTCAATTCCCAGCGCCACAAAAATGGGAGAAGGACCTGGCAATCCACTCCCAAGGCAATCCCGAAACAGTCAGCCATTGAAAACCCTATGAGGGTCGCTATGAGTTGGATACCGACTCCACAGCATCTAACAACAACAAGTGTTTACCTAGCATGCATGAGACCTTGAATTCAATCCATCAGTACTGGGGGGAAAATCATGAGACAAGAAGAGGTAAACTACAAAAGGCACTTCTATTCAAAAAAGGAAAGGCAAGAAGCAAATAGTAGTCACTGGCCTATACCAGTCCTGAAATCCAGCCGACCATCTGCTGTCTGAGAGCAGGAACTATTCCTTGTTTGGGAACCAGTCATCTTGGGAGTGCTGTTTTCTACCCCTGAAGCTCTCATCTCCTTCCTTTGCAGCACCTTCACTTTTCAGTAGGAAATGTCCTGTGTTTACAAATGTATTTCTCAGCCTCCCTCCTGACCACAGAAAGTGGGGGTCCCAGAGGCCTTTATTCATCTTCAGCTCTCTGTCCCTTTTAATCCAACCTGGCAGTACTTGTGTTAGCATACTTTCCTTTAAAATTACATGTTGTTGCTGTTGGATGCCGTCGAGTCGGTATCCGACTCATAGCGACCCTACATACAACAGGCGAAACACTATTGTCAGTGCTTCTCTGCTGCTCATAGGGTTTTTGATGGCAGATTGATTTTTGGGAGGGGGTTGCCAGGTCCTTCTCCCAAGCCTACAGCACCTGGTGTTCCCAGGCGGTCTCCCATCCAGGTATTAACCAGGCCCGACCCTGCTTAGCTTCCGAGATCTGACGGGATCAGATTCCACAGGGCTATGGCTACAGGCTAAAATTACATGAGTGCCTATGAAAATTATTTGGGTTCAGTGCACACCCCCAAAGTCACATCTATAATCCTTCCAGACAGGTGCCTCTAGACCAGGTCACATGTCAAGTAACTGAGCAACTGGATAGTGTTAACCTGACTCTTGGCTGAATTTGTTTCTGGCTCTGATTTCAGTTGTTCCCAGGTGACTGTGTCCACACTGGTAGGCACTTTGTAGAAGGTGAGTTTCAGTACAATCAGTTCACTAAGAAACTTCTACTCAGTTTGAGGCGTCAGAAATTGGCAGGAGAAATCTTGTACACTTATTGGCCTTTTTATTTGTATTTACTTTGCATCTTCAGCAATATGAGATCGCTTAAAGATTCTTCTCCCATTATCTGAAAATTATAGCCTTTTATATATTACTTATTAGGGGTCCAATATTATCAACATCTGTGAAATTGGAATTTCTAAAGAAAAAATGAAAAGAAATCCAATCTCTACCACGCTGCCTTTGGTTTCTCTAAAGTAATGAATAATTCCAAATTAATTTCCCTGCAGGGTTCTTTATGTAAGGGGGGAAAAAAAGAAAAATGAGAAATTTATTTCATTTTGAAACATACTGATCCAGAAAAATAAAGTTTCTAAAAGTCATGTAAATGACAAATTAATGGTTCCTCAAAATATAATCAAAATTATTCTTCAGAAAATGATGACAATGATATGTATAAGGTATATGGATAACAAAAATACTCTGTCACATTTAGAAGAGAATAAAAAATTATATACACCCTCCACAATAATGCTTGCTCAACCAATCTAATGATGCTTAATTATATGGTGATGTTTTGTTAACTGGGAAACATTCTTAAAAACTATGGAGGCCTCTATTTCCACTTTAAAATATGTAAATTTTACACAACTGGCTCCTCTAATTTGCAAGAGTGGTAAAATTTCCATTTTATGAACATAAAATCCATTTTGAGCAAAGTTTTATACACTTAGGTTAGTTACCCCTATAAGGAATTAACAAATCATGTTATAAGTTATCTTAAAATCTATTAGAGGGGGGACTTCACTTGCAGCTATGCTACAGTAACTGAAATCAGATTTGTCCAGCCTTCGTAAGGAATTAGAAAGATGGACTAAACACACAACTGTTTTGAACAATGGAGAACATATATCCAAGAGCTATGAGCCCTAAGAGAAATGGTACTTTTATACCATTAAAAGTTCTTGATTATGTGTTAGAAAGTCCATTACAAGATAATAAAGCTGTAGGTTGACTTTAATATTAAATTTTTCTTCTCTGTTCCAGGCTTGAAATATCACAGTTCAAAGCCTGCAGTAGGAATGGGTGGTAGCCAGCTCTCTTGTTTCTACATCTTATCCCTTGCATCCACCTTGTTGTTGTTGTTAGTGCCGTCGAGTCAGTATCCGACTCATAGTGACCCTCATAGGGTTTTCAATGGCTGACTGTTTCGGGATTGCCTTGGGAGTGGATTGCCAGGTCCTTCTCCCATTTTTGCGGTGCTGGGAATTGAACTCAGGTCCTCAGAGACTGCAGCTCAGCACTCTACCAACTGAGCCAAATCCAAGCCCTGCATCCACCTAACGGTAGCTATATCCTCTATTGGGACTGACATGTTGGGGACAGGAATAAGAAAAGTTCTGCCTGAATCAAGATTATCAGAAGTTGAGCTTGAGCTTTCTGGGGTGCCCTCTGCCACAGTTTCCTTGACATAGACAGGTGCACACTGTCATTTGGAATTCCTTCCACTACAGAAAGTCTGTGGCATCACTACCAGGTTCTTCCTGCTTCTTTCAGAAGGCACTATTACATAGGCCCCTGGAAAACACCCTTGCCTGCTCACTGTCCAGAAAGTCCATTTCTGGTCCTGTAGGAAATCCTCACGTCTTTCTCCCCACATGGTGAACTTGTTGGCCTATAGCACAGGAACAGCCCTCTCCGAGCTCTGTCATCAAAACATCAGCCTATGTATTAGTTTTCCAGTATTATTGTTGTTGTTGGTAGGTGCCATCGAGTCATGTCCGACTCATAGTGACCCTCATAGGGTTTTCAATGGCTGTTTAGAGATTGCCTCAGGAATGGATTGCCACATCCTTCTCCCATTTTTGTGGTGCTGGGAATCGAATCCAGGACCTCAGAGACTGCAGAGCAGTGCTCTACCAACTGAGCTAAATCCCAGCCCTATGGTGATAGATTTATTTCATACTTTTGGAGATTAGATTTTGGCTAAAATGTAAAGGACCAGGCTTCTTCGCGTTTCTATAATACACTGCAACGTGGTACTTTCATTCCTTTTGGTACCCTGACAGTCATTGAATTGGCAACTTGTTTACCATAGAAGCAGGGAGAATTCCATTCTCACATCTTGCACATAACTATTTCACTAAAGTTAGAAATATAAAATTATAAATGGATCTTCATGAATTGCTAAATTCTTAAAGTATGTCTCCTGTTATGACAGAATGTATTTGATGAGTCAAAAAGAATTTCAGTATTCAAAGGTGAATATTAAATGAATAGCACTCTATAGAACACAAAAATATTTTTAGGAGAGCATTTTTTTTTCTTCTGAATAGCTTTTGGGTCTTAGTTGTACAGTTCTTTCTTGAATTAAGAACTATCACTCAGCCAATCTCCTGTTCATATGAAAAAGAAAAATTATAGCTGGAGAGCAAACCTCACCTGCAAAATATTACAGGCAGATGTATGAGATTTACATACTGTATTTTGCCTAAGAAATATATTTCATCATTCTTAAGCCCCTCTGGTAGTATAATTGTTAGGATTATTTTTAAATCCACACAATTATGATGCAACAAATTATATTCATGTGATTATTACACAGTTTCACTCAAATGATGAGAATTAATTAGTGCTTATCCTAAAAAGGAATTCAGTATTTGATTGTCAGATCTGGAGTATTTCTTCCATCAGTATTGAAACTGGGCATCTTTGATATACCAAAAAATGACATGAAGGTCACATTGGTGTGTAATTCTTTTTGCATACAAGTAACAGAAATAACTCTAGCTTCAACCTAAAAGCAGGGTAAGGAGGAGATAAGGGATCCAATGTGGTGTATATATCATAGAACTGTAGGTAGAGGATGCAGTGAGACTTCTGGAACTTTCTAAACCTAAGTACTAAAAAAGCTCATGGGATTCTGTATTTCCATCTCCGCTTCCTATAGTCTTCTGCATCATTCTGTCTGGTTGCAGTGTTACATAGTAGAATATGTCACAGTAAAAGGATCCTGAGTTTCTAAATGATCAATTAACCCACTAGAAGAGACTTCTTAGTTCAAATAGCTAGGGAAGAGGCTGCCTGCCCTAGCTTCAGCCTTGTGCCACTTCCTGCTATAATTAACTATGGACAGGAGGTCACACTACATGATGATTACTCTTCCTACATCCATATAGATGGGTAAGGTGAAGGTGTACAAAAGAGGCTACTATAGTGGGTCATTCCAGAAGTGTTCGGCTAGAGCCATGCTGGATACTTAATAGACTTTATATCTGGGCACATAAATCACGTAGGTCCTCGACAGTGTATATTTTAAGGATTTATACTTATTGCTTGATTTCTCCTCAGAAGAGGCACCTAGCAAGGGTAATTTTTATGTTGTTGTCTCTAGTTGGGGATAACCACAGAAAAATGTAGGCAGTACAAAATTAACCACCACACCCATACAGTCATAAACTTACAGAGAGGACAAAATAGAGTCTAGACCATGACCAATAAATTTCAGTGTTCACTGCCCCCAATGTGGGCAGATTTCCTCCTGGGGATGAAGACTCCTGAGGTACTCAGCTTTACATGGTCATCTTGGTTGCAAATCCCTGACTTTCTGTCTCTGGGCACCTTTTGTCCTGTTCCTATAGGGATGTTAAGAGACAAGGTTTTTAGTCAAAACAAAACAAAAAACCCAGCAACACCTGCCAGGTCTGCCATATTGTCAGCCTGCCAACTTAAACCCAAAGTGAGTAAGATGTATGGAAATTTCATACAAATACCACTTATCAAACACAATTTACATTTAGTGTCAAGAACTTTGAAGTGTAAAAATGCATTTATTTATCTGACTCAGACCATTTCCTTTTTTATACTTTCCATCAGTTGTTGACTTTAGTAATTCTAAGATTATAGGGGTTCTTCAGTTTTCCATAAAGCTAAACTATTTCAGGGATTATTCTATGTGAGAAGATGATTTAAATCACATGTCTTGAGAAACATGGTTAGAATTTTTAACAGTAAGATGTTTATAATGTTTTGTCAAAAATGAGCCTCCCAGGCTGGAAGGTGTTTAAGGAATAACTTCCTCTAAGTAGGGCTGACCTTAATGACAGGAATGGAGTAAAGCCCCTGGGATCTCCTTTAGTTGATATGGCACAACTAAAGGGGAGAAGAAACATAGTGGCTGCCACAATGGGCTCAAACATAAAAAGATTGTATGCATGGCACAGTGCTGGGTAGTGCTTCCTTCTGCTCTACTTACGGTCACTGTGAGTTGGATCCCACTGGATGGGACCTAACAACAACAATAATAAAAGCCATTAGGATTCAATTATGGGGAACTCCACCCTAATGACCTACCTAATGTTTACCACCTCCCAAAGCCCCCATCTCTAAACACCACAGAGTAAATTTCTATCTACATCATACCTCACAATAGGGATTCAATTCCCACACATAAAACCCTTGAGGGGGTACACTAAAACCATACCCAAATCAAAAGTATTTATACACAGCACAAAATTTAGATGCCACTCAAGAGTGGGGATGAATTTACAGTCTCCATTATTTAAAAACAATGTTCGGAGGCCAATGTAGCTCTAAATGTGTGTATTAGAAAAGTAAAGTGGGTAAAAACTGATATTAAGAAGCTTGGGATAATCCCAACAGTATAAACGACAAACACATGGTAAGGAGAAAATGATTAAGAGCAAAAGGCAATGAGTGGACAACAAACATAGAGAAAATCAACAATGCCAGAGGTGGTTTACTGAAAAAGTTAATAAAAGTAACAAATTACTAACAATACAGATTTTTTAAATGGCGACAACACAAAATAGCATTATTAAGGGGAAAAGGTGACATCAGTACACACCTTTAAAGAGAAAAAGGAAATTATGAGGAATTTTATGACAATAAATTCATCAATGTGGATAAAACAGATGCCTTACAAAAATAATACACCTATCCAAAACAAGATATAGAAAATCATTAATAGCCGTATCTAGCACAGAATTGAATCCTTAAGTGAAAACTATGCTTGAAAGAAAAATTGAGGCTAAGATAATTTCACTTGAAAATTTCCAAATACTTAAGAAAGTTGTAATTCTAATCTTATAAAAACTTCAGTGTCATCACAACTCACTTTATGTGGTCAGTACAATATTGATCTAAAACCTAATATAGACATTAAAAGTAAGGGAAAATTACAGACCAATTTCTTCCACAAATGGAGATGCAAAACTCAAATATCAAAAAACAAAACCACAAGGCAACTGAATGTAGTGATAGAGGAAAGACATTAGTGGATGACCAAATACCTCAGGAACAAGACATATATACCCACTTCTGCCACTTCACTCTGTTCTGAGGAGACAAGGTTGATATGACATTCAAATTTCACTCAATCTGCTTGACTATAGTATCAGAACAAGGGAGAAACACACTGTTATTCAGCTTTCCATTCTTGTAACTAATACCTGAGATCATCAACTTACAAAGAGAAAAGGTTTATTTTGCCTCACTGTTTTGGAGGGTCCAGTCTATAGTCGGTTGGCCCCACTGCTTTTAGGGTTGTAGCAAGGTAGGACATCATGGTGGAGAGTTCATGATGGAGTGAAGCACCTCAGGGAAGAGAAATGAGAGAAAGAGGAAGAGACCAGGGTCCCATAATTCTCCTCTAGGGGATGCCCCTCAAAGCCTAAAACTTCCCACGAGGGCCCACCTCTTAAAGGTCCCACCACCTCCCAATAGCACCAAACTGGGGATAAAGCCTTTAACACATATACCTTTAGGAGACATTCCAGATTCAAACTATAGTACCCATTTAAATACTTCAATAAATATGGAACAAGTATGTGATAAAACCCAAGCTCCATTCACAGTAAAACTCAGCAAACCATGGATAAGTAAACTTTCTTAATTATTATAGAAAGTATTGAAGAAACCCTAAGACTAACATATTAAAAAGAGAAACAGTGGATGACTATTGATGCAAAAATCTCTGACAAAATATAAGCAAAACTAACCAAACAACAGATCCAATAGCACATGAAAAGGATTATCTAAGATAACTAGACTAACTTCTGAACTGCAAGAATGGACCACCATATGTAAATTATTATAATACATTGTTTTATGGGAAATAAAAAACTGTTATAATCTTAATTGATGGAGAAAAGGTATTTGATAAAATTCATCACTTTCATGGCAAAAACTCTCAGAAAACAAGCAATAGGAAAAAAGTATCTCAACATAATAAAGGTGATAAATGAAATTAACAGCTAACAATATACTCAATGTATTTCGTAACAGCTAACACCTTTCTCTTTAAAATCACTGGAATCCTAGCCAGAGCAATTAGGCAAGAAAAGGAAATAAAAGGCACCCTAATTCAAAAGAAAGAAGTAAAATTATGTTTGAAGATGATATTGTTTGAAGATGATTATGTTTGAAGATTCTCCTACTGGGAAAAAACACAAAAGATTACACACACACACATACATAAACACAGACATTGTTGGAACTAATAAATTACTTTAGCAAAGCTACAAGGACAGAAAATCAACATACAAAAGTCAACAGAATTCCTATAAACCAACAGTGAACAATCTGAAAAGGAAATTGAGAAGGCAATCTCACTTACAATAGCATCAAAAAGAAGGAAAGATAAGTCTCAAGAGAGAGCTCTCTCTTATGTACAGATCCAGCCCATAAGTGAATCCAATTTGCATTGCTATTCCGCATCTGATTTTGGAGTCCTCTAAAACTCTTGAGGGCTGAGGTTTAGCTCAGTTGGTAAAGTGCTGATCTGCACTCTCTGAGGCCCTGGGTTCCATCCCTGGCACCATAAAAATGGGATAAGGATGTGGCAATCCACTCCCCAAGCAATCCTGGGCTGTTGAAAATCCAATGGGTACACAGAAGCACTGACATAGTGCTGGGCATGGCACACAGTCAGGGAGTGTTTCCTCCTATTGTATATAGGGTTGCTAGGAGTTGGACCTGACTAGCTGGCACCAAACAACAATAATAACAAAACTGTTGAAAGGGTATAGGTTAGATTCAAGAATATATGGTATTAAACAGGTACCTAACAAAAAAGAAAATCCAACTGACCAATAAGAACAAAACAGTACACAAAAATCATTATCCATTAGGGAAATGCAAATAAAACCAATAAGATACTATCCTGCCACAACCAGATCAGCTAATATTGGTAAGGATGTGGCGTAGCCAAGCTCTCCACCAACACTGCTGGTGGGAATGGCTTAGCCATTTTGAGTAAGTATATATCCTATGGTCTCAGTGTATATCCAAGAGAATGAGTTTTTATGTCCACCAACAGACAAATGTGAGGATGTTCATTCAACACAGGAGAATGGGAATTCTAGTAGTCACATGATGGAGTGTCACATAACAATGCACTATGAATTGATCCCTGCTGCACCTGTAAATCTGACAATGTTGAAAAGAAAGAAACTACAAAAAGGATATGCATGGAGGAAGATTCTACTTGTAAAATATGCAAACAAACAGTAAACTAATATATGAGAATGGAGGTTAGTGAGGTGGTTACTTTGGGGGGATATATTGACTAAGGAGTCACCAGGGAGTGCTGGTAATATTCAACACCATGACCCAGGTGGTGCTTAAATGATAATGTTCATACATGACAACTTAATAAGCCATACACATATTTGGCATTTTAATGTGTAGTGGCATTTAATGTGTATTACATAATAAAAATCAAAACAATTTTAGAAACAGCTCCTGGGCAATCCATTTTATACAGACTGAATGAATTACAGGGTCAGTGCTTAGGCATTACCATAAGCAAATCAAAACTTCAGGAAATGAGCCTTCTAATACAATCATCTTTAATATGAATACTAAAGACTACTAGAAATAGATATTGATTTTTCATGTTCTCACTGAATTCTCAGCAATGATACACCAAAGTGCTGACTTTATTAGTCAGAGTTTTCCAAAGAAACAGAACAGGAGCTAGATATATAGAAGAGATTTATTACAAAGAATTACCTCATGAATATGAAGGCTGAGAAGTCCCATGATCTGCTTTCTGCAAGCTGGAGACCAGTAAGGGGAATGATGGATGATGAGTCCCAGTTGAAATCAGGCAACTTTTGTTCAACAGATGGGAAGATGCACAACCACACTAGGAAAGGCAAACTCTTTTACAGAGGCTACCAGTTTGAATACTAACATCAACTGGAAGCATCCTTACCCTCATACAGGTACCCTTGTTAATCGGGCACTCATACGCATCTCTTCAAACCACACTTAATCTCCAAATAAAGTCAATAAGATCACAATCCCACCTAACATGATACATCTATCTTGCATACAAACAAAAATGCACTAACTCCTTTCTCCAAAAGAGGTCAAAGTCCTTGAATGATATTTAATTATCTTGATATCCTGTAATTTAAAAATTGTAGTGTAAAATTACAATACGTACATACATATGATATAAAGTCAATATCTTATGTTGACAAAGTGAAATAAGAGGGGGAAGAAAAGAAAGATATTTGCTATATATGTACACACACATTCACAACAGAGGAAATACTCAATGTAATTACAATCCTAATTTCTGTAACTAGTGATGTGGTTGTTGCTAATGTTTATAATTAGCTTCTTCCAATACCCATTTTCCATTCCTTTGCCTTCGGCAAGTGTCTCAGCTTGTTATGTGGTGGGGTGATCCAGCTTCCATTCCTGAACAGTCGTAGACATTAATAGTCTTGCCTGGATTGAGTTGTGACAGTTTACTATTGACTATAATCACAGGGCACAGTAATACTAAGAGATGCATTAAGTTATATTCCAGACATGCTCTTCCTCTTTCCACTGTGGATTACTAATCCAATTCCCCCTGGGTAGAATAACACATCATCAACATCATCATAACCATCATCAAGAATAATAATCAATCATCCCAGCCAGCACAGTAACTCCCTTCTTTGCCTATTGATTCAAAGGCATGAGGAGCCCAAAGTGCTCAGGTAACCATCTTAACTTCCACCTCAACAGAATCATTATTGTGTTGCCAGGTACAAGCAAAAGGAGGACGGCCAGGCCAGCAAAACAAAAGATCCCAGAACAGGAAACAGTAATTTTACTGGAAGGTCAGTCAGGTTAGTCATAAGTGGTGCTACTCTCATTTGAAGGGCAAGTTATCAAACTAAAGAGGATTATTTTCCAATCTTAAGGTCTAATGGGATTTGCCTCTTTAGGTTTTAGACTTAATGGAGCCTTGTCCACCCTTCCTTCATTTCTATTTCTCTCTTTTGGAATGGAAATTTCTATTCTATGCCTATTCCACCATTGCATTTTGGAAGCACATAATTCGCTTCAGAGGTTCAAAGTGAGCATTTTACCTCAGAATAAATCATACCTTGAGTTTTACCTATATCTAATTTGGATATTTAGATGCAATCTTAGGCTTTAGAATTGACATGGAAGCCTTTTTAAGGTGGTTGAGATTGAACAAATATATTTTGTACATATGAAGGACATGAATTTGGGAAGAATGGAGGCACAACACTGTGGAATGATGTCTGATTTCCTCCCCAAAGTTCTGATGTTGAAATTCTAGTTCATGATGTGGTGGTGTCTGTAGGTGGGGCCTCTGTGAAATAATGAGGTCCTGAAAGTGGAGCCCTCATAAATGAGCAGTGCCCTTGTATGAGGAGACATGAGAGAGATGGTCTCTCTCTCCACCACATAAGGGTGCAGCAAGAAGGCACGTTCTAGAAGCCAGGAAGGGTGCCCTCAATGGAACCCAATCATACTGGCACCCTGATTTTGGACTTCTGGCCTCCAGAGCTATTAGAAATACATTTCCTCAACTATTTACTTTTGACATAGCAGCCCAAGGCGATGACAATATTGACCATAATATAATTTGCAAGCTGATTTAAAACCTAACATTCTTTTTAGAGCTCACAATAGATCAATGTTTAAAGATTTTTAAAGTGTAGTGAAAGACTAGGAAAAAAGCTCAGTTATACATGCCAGGATCCTATCCCTGTGGCAATCTATTTATTTACCAAACCATCTACCTTTCCCTCCTGGACATTCACCCAGACTACATTTCCTAACTTCCTTTGCAGTTGAATGTGGCCACAATGGCGTTACAGCCAACAGAATATAGGTAGAAATGACATGTCATCTCCAGGTCTGATCCATAAAACCTTCCCATGTACTATTCTACATTCTCTGAGCAGAATCCTAAAGGAGGGCACAGCCACAAAATGGAATCAGCCTGGGTGAGGTGAGCTGCCAGGTTAACAACACATTTCAGACTGTTACTCCACTGGAAAACTTTTATTGTGTGAAGGTCCTGAAATACTGCACTTATTAAGTAGCACTTTACCCAGACACAATGTGAGTTAAAAAAAACAAAAACTGTAATAACAGCAACAAAAATCTTTCACTGGGCAATAAAAATAAGTCAATCATAGTTGACCATAACAGTAACATTTTTACTTAGTTTTATAAGAGAATAGACACGATAACAAAACACTCTATTCAGTACTGGAGCTCAGTGCTTTGCTACGAAATGTGTTCCTGAACAGTCTTCAACTTAGGTTAGTACTTGTGACTACCATATCTTACAAATATACTGCCTCATTTAAGTGATCTAAATTTATCTATAAAAGCAAACTTTCATCAGTAGTATATATCAAAACAGAGGGAACACAGTGATTGCAAAACTGAAGATTTGATTAGTTGGATTCTTCACACTGTAGGAAAAAACCTGGCTAGGAATACATTGAAAGAATCCTCTGAAAATATTCTGCACTATTTGAATATACCTTAGATATTCTCATAATGATCTTCAGTACCTTCTCAAACCAGAGGGCAAGGTCAGATAATGGATTAAACCAGATGGCGGCAGCAGATAACAGATAAAATATGCACATTCTCTTCTATCACTTTGTAAACAGGACACAATTAGAAGGTCAAAATGTGTTTCAAACAGCATGAAGCAAGTTTGTTGAACTAAAAGTCTAATGGGATTTTGACCAGGAATTAATCCTAAGCACTTAACTCAATGAGTAGGTAGTGGTCAGTCACTGAATACAGAAATGGAGTTTCTTAATATTATGGTCTTCTAAGTTTATACTCAGGGCTGGGATTTGACTCAGTTGGTAGAGAGCCGGTGCTAGTCTCTGAGGTCCCAAGTTCAATTCCCAGCACCACAAAAATGAGAGAAAGACATGGCAATCCACTCCCAAGGCAATCCCAAAACAACCAGCCATTAAAAACCTTGTAAGGGTTGTTATGAGTTGGACATGACTGGACAGCACCTAACAACAACAAGAAGTTTATATTCAGTATCCCCGGCTCAGCCTCATATACTCCCAGTGAAAGAAGGCTGCAATAAAGCTTTGGCCAAAGGCTGCCTGGGGCTTCCTGTCATAGAGAGCTGGGTAAACAAAGAAGGGTAGAGAGTCAAGTGTCCCAGCCCATAGAGATTAAGTTATACACACAAGTAGGTGCTTCTTAAATGATGCCCCTGCATCCCTATGTTCCCATTAGCTACTAACTCCAACTGAGAAGTTTGGTTTGTTTATACAAATAAATGCATTGGGTTTATTATTACTTAGATTTCAGTAAAAAAAAAGAGTTGATCCATATGACCACATTAACATAAATGTTAAGAACAATATGGTAAATTAACAAAAGTGATAGAATGACTTAAATTTAGGAAACATTGTCATAAATGATTACAAATAAACAAGGCATCCCTCAGATGAGAGCACTGGAGTAAATAGTCATCTCCTGGTTTCCGTGGGGGACTGGTTCTAGAACACCTCGCAGATACAAAAATCCACAGATGCTCAATTCACTTATATAAAATGGCACAGTATTTTTACATAACCTACTCACCCCTTCTCATATTTTAAATTATGTCTAGAATATGTGTAATACCCAATTCAATGTAAATGTTATGTAAGTAGTTGTTATCCTGTATTGCTTAGGGAATAATAACAAGTCTTTATTCAGTATAGATGCAACTTAACTTTTTTCCTTCCTTCCTTCCTCCCTTCCCTTCCCTTCCCTTCCTTTTTTTCAATCCATATACGGTTGAATCCATGGGTGTAGAATCCACAGATAAGTAGGGATTATTAGGACTGTATTAAAATTAAGTGAGTCTTGGAATTTGAAAAGTAGAATTAACATTTAAATTTTGGATTGCCACTGTATGCATCATTTTCCTTGATGATTTAGTTTAATTCCTGCATCAGATGGTTTCAGTTCATTTACTTCTTCATTTTCTGTGTGTGTGTTGTCAACCAACTTCAATTTAGGCATTCTGAACTCCATGCCTGAAACACACAGGTCTGTTTTTACATTGTTCCATAATGAACCCATCAGCATCTATACGTAAGATGCTATGTGTATTGTTTATATTAACATACTGAACACGGATGTAGCCATAGTGTTACATGTACATCTAAAGCATCTGGAGCCGGGAGTAGTCACCCCCTACTGTTGACTTGAAATATTAATATATATTTACATTGGCATATAAATCTAATCACAAAGTATTCAGACACAAACTAAATTTCTAATTATTTACTAAAACACAGATTAGTATAAGATCAAGTTATGTAAATGTATGTGTATGTTCATCACACCCATAATGAAATATGGTTCTCATGCATGGTGGCCTCACCACCAGGAAACATGGTCCTTGGCCTGGATATGGCATAACCTGCTGGTATATCCAACAACTCAGAAATTCTTGGGGACTCAGATGTCAAATTTTTAAAATGAGGACACTGAATGTGTTGACATGTAAGAAGACAGAAACATCTGTTAACAGGTTAGAGTTTTATGAAAAAAAGAAAAAGCCACAAACAAGCCATAAATCATAAATGACAAAGGTAGAGGGGGAAACACAATGTATTATTCATATCCATATAAAAACATCAATTTTTAATTCAATCAAATACTAAAAATGCAGAAAGTCATTACTCATCACTTTCTCTGCTGTAACAAGATCCTGCCAGATATTTTTAGTGGAATCTTCATTTTCAAGTGCTTGGTCTTGTTTGTCTGTCTTTTGGTCCTTCCCGACCACTGATCCCTTTCATTTATTTATTTACTTATTTACTTATTTTTGTGGTACTGGGTGTTGAACCCAGGACATTGGACATGCTAGGCAAGAGCTCCACCACTGAACTGCTCCTCCAGCCTCTATTTTACTGTTGAATTTTGAGACAGAGTCTCACTAAGTTGAGTAGGCTGCCTCTGGCCTTGAACTCATGATCCTCCTGCCTCAGCATCCAGAGTTACTAGGATTACAGGTGTCTGTCATGGCGCCTGGCTTAGCTCCTGTTTGTTACTTAAAGGAAGTTATGTTTAACTTCATAAATGCTTGTTAAATGGAAAACATTTCAGGAAGGGAAATTCTTCATTTCCTATAAAGAGCATGAAAAAGAAAAGCAACTAAATTCTATTTGTAGAGCTGAATAACAGAGCAAACAGGTTAAACACTAAAATAATAACTGAAAAATTACAGAACAAAATAAAAATAGTACTAAGGAAATGAGAATTATTCATACCATTTCTTACTGGCTTATCTTCGCCATTTCCATACCATCTTGTCCATAGCACATCAATTTGCCAGAAGACACTGGGCCAAGAAACATATTAAACATACAAATAGGAAATCTATTGGCTACTTTGTCTTCCCCACTAAAAGAGTGTCTCTACCATCTTTTTTTTAAAGGCTTCAATAATAGTTTTATTATTGCAAAGTGAAATAACTTTTTTTGAGACTAGGTTCTCCCTGTGTAGCCCCAGGCTGGCCTTGAACTGGTATGTAGTCTACACTGGCTTCCATCTCCTCAGGGCTGGGATTACAGGTAAGCACCACTATAACCGGTTCAAAAAAATTTAGCTATGCCACCAGTATCTCAGATACCAGCAGGATCACCCATGGTGGACAGGTTTCAGCTGAGCTTCCAGACTAAGACACACTAGGGAGCAGGACCTGGCAACCCACTCCCAAAACAACTAGCAATTTGAAAACCCTACGAATAGCAGAGAAACACTGTCAGATATAGTGCTAGAAAATGAGCCCCGGAGGTTGGAAGGCACTCAAAAGACTATGGGGGAACAGTTGCCTCGCCAAAGTAGAGTCTACCTTAATGACAGAAGTTGAGTAAAGCCCTAGGGGCCTCCATTTGCTGATGTGGCATGACTCAAAATGAGGAGAAACTACTGTAAACATCCATTAAAAACTGGAATGTTGAATGTACATAGTATGAATCTAGGAAAACTCGAAATCATTAAAATAGAAATGGAGCTCATAAACATTGACATTCTAGGCATCAATAAGCTAAAATGGACCAGCATGGGCCATTTTGAGTTAGATAATCATATGGTCTACTATGCTGGGAATGACAAACTAAAGAGAAATGGGGTTGTAGTCATCATCAAAAAAAAGACATCTCAAGATCTGTCCTGAAATACAATAATATCCACATGTCTAAAAGGAAGGCCAGTTAATATGACTACTATTCAAATTTACACACCCACCACTAAGGCCACAAATGGAGATAAGGAAGATTTCTACCAGCTTCTGCAATCTGAAATAGATCAAACATGCAATCAGATGTACTGATAATTACTGGCAACTGGAATACAAAAGTTGCAAATGAAGAAAGCTCAGTAGTCGGGAAATATGGCCTTGGTGACAGAAACAATGCTGGAGATTGCATGAGAAAATTTTTTCACCAACACAAACTGTGAGTATACATGTGGACTTCACTAGATGGAACATACAGAAACCAAATTGACTACATTTGTGGAAAAGGACAATGGAAAACCTCCAAATCAAATGTCAGAACAAGATCAGGGGCTGTTTGTGGATCAGACCATCAACTGCTCATGTGTAAGTTCAAACTGAAATTGAAGTAAATTAGAAAAAGTGTATAAGTTAAGGTATGACATTGAGAATATCCCACTAAGTTCAGAGACCACCTCAAGAACAGGTTTAATGCAGTAGTTGTACATGATAGAGGACTAGATGAGTTGTGTTATCAAAGATATCACTTATGAGGTAAGCAAAAGGTTATTAAAAAGACAGAAAAAACACAAAAGATCTAATTACATGTCAAAAGGGACACTGAAACTTGCCCTTGAATGTGGAGAAGCTAAAGTAAAAGAAAGACATCATGAAGTTAAGGAACTAAACAGAAGATTTCAAAAGGCACCTTAAGAAGACAAAACTAAGTATCTTAATGACATGTACAAAGAGTTGGAGACAGACAACCAAAAGGGAAGAACAAACTCTCAAGCTTAAAAAATTGAAAAAACCCAAACCTTGAGTGGCAACTGTGAAAGATTTAACAGGGAAAATATTAAATGATGCAAGAAACATCAAAAGAAGATGGGGGAATACACAGAATCATTATACAGAAAAGAAGTGGTGGATGGCCAACCATTTCAAAAGGTTGCATATGATGAGGAACCAATGGTATTGTAGGACAAAGTAGAAGCTGCCATGAAGGAATTGGTGAAAAACAAGGCTCCAGGAATTGATGGCTACCAACAGAGATGTTTCAACAAACAGATGCAGCACTGGAGGTGCTAACATGTTTAAGCCAAGAGATTTGGAAAATTGCTATCTGGCCAACTGACTGGAAGAGATCCATATTTGTGTCTATTCCCAAGAAAGGGATCCAACTCAATGTGGGAACTATTTAATGGTATCATTAATGTCACACACAAACAAAATTTTATTAAAGATCATTCGAAAGCAACTGCAGTATATAGACAGGGAACTGCCAGAAAATCAAGCAGGATTCAGAAGAGGGCAGGGAACCAGGGACATTATTGCTGATGTTAGATGGATATTAGCCGAAAGCAGAGAACATCAGAAAGATGTCCATCTATGCTTTATCGACTATGCAAAGGCATTTGACTGTGTGGATTATAACAAATTATAGATAACACTGCAAAGAATGGGAATACCAGAGCACCTAATTGTAATCATGAGGACTCTGTACATGGACAGGAGGCAGGCATTCAAACAGAACAAGGAAATGCTGATTGGGTTAAAGTTGAGAAAGGTGTGCGTTAGGGCTGTATCCTTTCACCATATCTCTTCAATTTCTATGCTGAGCAAATAATCCGAGAACCTGGACTTTATGAACAAGAACGTGGCACCAGGATTGTTGGAAGACTCATTGGCAACCTGAATTATGCAGATGACACAACTCTGCTTGCTGCAAGTGAAGAAGATTTGAAACATTTACTGATAAAGATCAAAGAACATATCCTTCAGTATGGATTGTGAGTCAACATCAACAAAACAAAAATCCTTATAACTGGGTCAGTAAGCAACTTCACAATAAATGGAGAAAAGATTGAAGTTGTCCATCATTTTGCTTTACTTGGCTCTACAATCAACACCCATGGAAGAAGCAGTCAAAAAATGAATAGATGCATTGATTTGGGAAAAGCTGTGGCAAAAGATCTCTTTAAAGTATTGAAAAGTAAAGATGTTGTATTAAAGATGAATGTGCATCTGACTCATGCCATGGTATTTTCAGTTGCAATATATGGTTTTGAAAGTTGGACACTGAATAAGGGAGACATGAAAAGAATGGATAGTTTTGAATTACAAATATTGAATATACCACAGACTGCCAAAAGAACCAATAGCTCTGTCCTAGAAGAAGTACAATCAGAGTGCTCCTTGGAAGGAAGGATTGCTAGACTATGTTTTACATATTTTGGACATGTAGTCAGGAGGGACCAATCCCTGGAGAAGACATCATGTTTGGGAGAGCGGTGGGTCAACTAAAAAATAGAAAACCCTCCACTAGATGGTATTGGGCTGGGTTTTGGCTCAGTGGGTAGAGCGCTGTGCTGCAGTCTCTGAGGTCCTGAGTTCAATTCCCAGCACCGCAAAAATGGGAGCAGGGCCTGGCAATCCACTCCCAAGGCAATCCTGGAACAGTCAGCCATTGAAAATCCTATGGTCGCTATGAGTCGGATACCGACTCGACGGCACCTAACAACAACAACAAGATGGCATTACTCTGTGTCTACAACAATGGGCTTAAACATAAATAAGATCCTGTACCTGGTACATAATGGGAGAAGGACCTGGCAATCCACTCCCAAGACAATCCTGAAACAGTCAGCCATTGAAAACCCTATGAGGGTCGCTATGAGTCGGATACCGACTTGATGGCACGTAACAAGAACAAGAACAACCTGGTACAGAATCGGGAAGTGCTTCATTCTGCTGTGTACAGGGTTGCTATGAGTTGGACCTGACTGGATAGCACCTAACAACAATGCAGTACCTTAATGAAGAGTAAACACTGACATGACAGTGGGTGGTCAGGTCAGTGTTGCTGAGACTCGTTCTCCGTAAGCAGGTAATCTCTCAGAAATTGAGGTCAAGTTAATCTGCTTGTCCCTTTTCGGACTTTCTGAATATGTACTTTTGGTTCTGATTTGATGTAAATTTTCAGACTTCTGCTGAAAATAGACCTAAGTTGTGCAATTTTCAAGCACTGTTCTGGATAGAAGAGAGAACTAGGAACCACAGGAATGGGTGAGGACTGCAGCGTACTGAGAACTAATCATGACTTTTGGATAAGAGCTGTTCTGCCACTGGGATAGAATTTAAAGGCCAGTACTGCAGCGTGAACCTAAGGAACTTTATCTGCTTATGTATAAAAAACAAAGCCCAAGATAAAGAAGCCCAATCCTGAAGACTCCAGAATGAGTGAATGTGAGCTCTGTATGGTTGTTGTTATTGTTGTTGTTAGGTGCTGTTGAGTCATGTTCGACTGACAGCAACCCTCATAGGGTTTTCACTGGCTGATTGTTTTGGAATTGCCTGGGGAGTGGATTGCCACATCCTTCGGTGCTGGGAATTGAACTTGGGACCTTAGAGACTGCAGAGCGGTGCTCTACCAACTGAGCTAAATCCCAGCCCACCTCTATGTGGTAGCTCCTCATTTATATTTGAGAATAATGTATGCACAAGACCCCCATATACACCAAAAAAGAAAATGAAACTCAAATATAATCCAAGAAAAAGTCACAAAAATGCTGAAAATAATATTAACAGGATCAAAGTGTTATTGTAAAATTGTGCAACTTAGAAAAAGTTTTTCCAGGCATTTTTTTACTTACTTATTTAGCACTGCTTGTGGACTGCACTTAGGACTTCAAATGTACTTTGCAAGTACTCTACCACTGGACTGCGCCCCCAGCCGACTTTTTTTTTTAATTTTGAGAAGGGGTCTCACTCTGTCTTCAAGATGGTGATCTGCCTGCCTCCATCTTCTGAAATGCTGGGATTAGAGTCATGAGCCGCCAAGCCCAGCTGCATTGCCGTTTTCAAAAACCATTGTGTGAAGTCTTTTTTAAATCTTGCGGTATTTAAAACCATATTTATAAAACATATCAATTAAAAAACCACTTTGATTTAAATGTCATAATCAGTAGTTAGCCAAGTAATATATCTGATAACTGATTTATGCATGATTCCTATGAAAATATTCCACTGCATAAACTTCATTAAAATAGTTAAGTGCTTTTAAATTGTAAAACATAAAGGACTGACACAATGACCAACACCTACTTGTTTTATTAAATACAAGCATGAAATGTTAAGTAGATATTACAGAGTCTAAGAAAATACATTTCAGATTCCCCAAATGTCCTGTTGGTGCTCTGACAGGCAAAAGGATACTTTAAAGGACTTTTTAAAATTCGTTAAAAAAAAAAAAAGCAACAATTTGGGTATACAAAATAAGTAAAATTCAAAACTCAGAAGTAAATTCAAAATGGTTTGGAATCCCTAACATGGCTGTAAACTGTTTTAAAAATGCTTATAGCTTAAAGGAATGTGAATGTCACAGTTTATATCAGCATTTGTCTAGGAATGCCAGCCAGGCTACACAGTAGTTTCGTGTTTCCATAATCCAGTCCTAACATTGCCAGTGCTATCAGTACTGACCAACGGTGCTTCCTGCCCGTTGCTTTTAATTGGTCCGTTCTGAATGGCCAAGTTGAGGCCATAAGACTTCTGTTGACTTTCAAGTTCAACCACAGTTGGCTTCCTTACTGCGTCTTTTTTACTACTGGTTGAAACAGGCTTTTCAAAATTTCGGCTACTTTTGGGAAGGGTGCTACAAGCATCACTGCTGTCTTGCTGCGGTGGGTTGTACTGTCTCTCTCTGTAGGCTAAATACGCTCTCCGGCTCCGCGAGTGCCCCTCATTGTTACCCGGCCGACTTTTGGGTAAGCTGTTCTGCACGCTGCCTTCCACGCTCGTTGGGACATCATACGCGTATTCCCGGAGCACTGTGAGTCTGCTCGCCCGGTGTCCTTTGCTACGGTTTTTGTGATGGCGGCTCGGGTGCACGTTTGTCCGAAACTGCATGTCTAAAGGTGCCACGTGCATTTTAATATCGTTGTCCATCGAATGTTCCGTTAGACTATTATCGAGCTGCGGCGCGCAGTTCAAAGGTAAAGAATTGGATTGGCACTGCGCTGCGGCCGCCTGCAGGTTTGTTAATTTGCAGCCCTGGGAGGAATTCTTGAAGCTTGATGCGCTTTTGTTTGTGCAGGAAGACTCTGCGCTGCTGTTGGTACACTTAGGGGTGTCGCCACTCGTCCCACTCGAGGTGGGGGGCTGGACGTTGACTTGCACTGAGTACGAGCTCCGTCCTGGGCAGCACGTCATGATCCAGGCGAGTCTGACGTCCTCCCTGTTAACACAGTGGTGGACCATGACGAACGCGCTGAAGCTCAGACACGTGGCTCCGAAGAAGAAGCTAAAAACCAGGTCCAAAGGGTAGTACAGAGAAACAGCCAGGGCCCCAAACATCCACAGAGTGACGTACAAGAGCAAAGTGAGGCTCGCCCCCAAGAGCTGGGAAGGAAAAGTGTGCTCATTCTCCAAGGCCGACGCAGAAATCAGAGACAAAGACATGGAGTCCTGAGGATTTATTTCGCCATTTTCGTTGGCCGCTAGTCTCTGTTGCTCCTCCACGGGCTCCTTAAGCTCGTATTTGCGCTCGGGGTGTCTTTTCAACTGAATAAATATGCTTAAGAAATACATACAGTTTACAAAAGTGA
Organism: Pedetes capensis; assembly: GCA_007922755.1. Lineage (NCBI taxonomy): Eukaryota > Metazoa > Chordata > Mammalia > Rodentia > Pedetidae > Pedetes > Pedetes capensis. The sequence goes on from VMDO01001754.1 coordinate 165,951, forward strand.
TGAAGCTGGCCGGTCCATAGAAGGCTCCCAGGGAGGGCTCCCACGCCATCCAGCAGCTAGGAGAGAAGACGGTGCACCAGCTTAGAGGCTACAGAGTTCCACAAACTAGGAAACTACAATCAACTGTGGCTTCTGGAAAACCCTTCAAAGAGAAGTAACCGGATCAGGCACACAGGGAATACCATATACTCACTAGGGTGCACTTGGCCGGCTGCCGTAATTCTTAATGTTTGCTGCTGCTGTTATGCCACAAACTATGATCGGGATCCCACCTCCAATCAGGTAGAACCTAGAGAGGGGAATAATGGGATTATCTGCTCATTACTCGACTTTTTAAGATGTATTTATCACAGTTATCTCAGTACTTCAGTTATCTCAGTACTTGAAGATTAATAACTACTCTTACTCCACCAATACATCGAAGTTAACTGTTGGAGGTTGCCTTTTTAAAGAACAATATGTTTTTGTTTTGCTCCGTTTTTTGGCTTTCTTTTGTAAACATACAAGGCCCAAGAAGGTTCTGAGGCGAGGAAAGCTGGTCAGCTCCTGCCACCCTGTGGACAGGCGGAGGAATACTCAGCTGCTGACGGTAAGGTTTCAGCTTTCCGTTTGTTCCCTGAGGGAAGCGGCTTCTTTAACACTCAGCTGTTGAATGGGCTAGATAAAGGAAATGCTCATGCCACATTTTCCTACTTCTTATTTCTTAATCAAATATACCAGGTTATTAAAATCTTCAAATATGAGATCAGTATTGGGCTGGGATTTAGCTCAGTTGGTAGAGCACCGCTCTACAGTCTCTGAGGTCCTGAGTTCAATTCCCAGCACTGCAAAATTGGGAGGACATGGCAACGCACTCCCAAGGCAATCCTGAAACAATCTGCCATTGAAAACGCTATAAGCATTGCTATGAGTCGGACACGACTCGACGGCACCTAACAACATTGCTGAAAAGATCATTAACTACTCTATAAAACTAGAACTGCACCTTCTGTGTCACCGGTAAGAGGAAAGCCAAGATAAGCAACCCTCCTACTTGCCATCTGCTTCTTACCTGAAAAGAAGGGATCCTTTCCACAACTCACCTTGGCTTCTACCGTTCTCTCTGCGGCTCTTTTTCTCCCCTGGAACTTCCTGTGATCAATGAATCCTCACATTGCCGCTTTCAAATTTCCTCCTCCACTGCCTCTTATTTTCATCCTACACCCATGTCCGAGTGTCACCCATCTTCTAAAACCTTCCCTGAACGACAACCATCTTTCTCTCACCCTTCCCTTTCAAACTCCAGGAAGGAAGCACTCCCACCTGCTTCACTTAACCACATTACAGTGGGGCTGCTTCCAGCCCTCACTACGAGGCTGCGGCTGCCATGGGACCAGGAGAAACTCAAGGCTGCCCAGGCCCACGCTCTACACGGCAGCACTGCTTGGGCCTCCTGGAGGCTGAGGACCTGGGGGAAGGCAGGCACCAGCCCCAGTGGGTGGAGCTGGCACTGCCTGAAGCAAAGGGAGCACCCAGGGTCCTCTGGGGCCACACTGGGCTTTTTCTTAACCCTTCGTGCTTTTTCTTAGAACCTGACAGGATGGAACAGCGGCTGGGGGACAGAACCCCCAGGCCTCTTAGCCAAGTTCCATGTCTCCTTTCTTTCACACAAGTGACACAGGTGCCCAGTCTCATCCTGCAGTGTGACCCTGCCAGCTGAGGAGTCCTGCGGATCGGCATCCTCCACCAAAGCACCTGCTCCCAGAGCCATCCTCCTCCCTGGTGCACTCTTTCATTTCTTCCAGGGATTCTTCCACGGCCCAGGGGTCTCTCTTTCCTTAACTAACTTCTCCCTGGGACAGGTTGTTTACTTTCACAGCTTCAATGATGGGGGCACAAGGAAATGTCTTCTGCTGAGCACCAGGCTGCCAAAAATGCACACCTTCCACCAGGGAGCAGTGATGAGACCCCCTCTCCTTGGCTTTCCCCCCATGCCCCTCTACCATTTCTACTTTTCCTGCAGTGTTTTCTCAGTTGCCGCAGACACCATCTGCCAAGGAGCCCAGCTAACTGAAGCAGCCATCTGCAGCCACCTTCAACATTCTCAGCCTCACATGCTCTTAAACCTGGCTGGTCATTGACCCTGGAGAATCGGCCTCACATCTCTTCAACACATCTGACATTGTTCTGGCTTCAGTCCTCACAGGGGCGACCCTGATGCCCCCAGCGGAATCCTTCACTCTAGGGCATTTCAATGGATATTCCATACTCGTGCCATACTGTCCTAAAATGACAGCGTCAGGCCATTCCCTTAGTTAAAAATCCTTCGTGGCTGTTCGCGTTTTAATAGAGCCTGCGAAAGCCCCAAGCCTGGTTTTCGCCCTGAGTTCCTGCTCCTCTCTACAGCACATCCTAGGCGCAGCCCAACTGCACCTCTCAGTTTCCTCCCTTATTCCTCTGTCTGGCGCTCAGCTCCACCCCTTCCCTAATCACAAAGCAAGGTTTATGGCAGTGACCCAGCACATAGCCCACCACGCCCCCAGAGGAAGGGCTCCCTTCTCTGCACTTTACTTTACTTTTTTTGAGGGTACTAGAGGGCTGAACCCAGGGCCTTACACATACTTTGCAAGCACTCTGCCACTGAGTTGTACCTCCAGCACCCTTTTTTTTTAAAAATTGAGACAGGGTCTCGCTAAGTTCTGCAGGCTGCTCCTAGCCTCAAATTGGCAATCCTCTTGCTTCCACCTCCTGAGTTGCTAGGTTTATGTGCCACGCTGCCTGGCCTTCTCTGTACTTTCAGTGGGTCTTCATACTTTCTGCAACAGGACTTACACAACCCACAGCCAGTTATCCTGTAGACTGTAAAGTCCTCTAGGGCACGGGGTGCACCTGTATAGCCCCTGGCCCATTGCCAGGTACATACCAGGTATTCCATAAACTCGGTCATCACTGATAGATTTTGACTCATCCACCATGATAATTAACCCATTTACAATTTTTATTACAATAGGTAAGAAGGACATAACTCCAAAAGTGTTTTATCTTTTGTAGAGAATTAATAAGTGATTCCTTTGAGATTAATATCTGATATATGACCTCAAGAAAATAAAAATTTAACATTTCATATCACCTATTATAAAGCTGTCTAAGCTGTACCACCCTGACACCCGATCTCATCAGATCTCAGAAGGTAAGCAGGGTAGGGCCTGGTTAGTTCTTGGATGGGAGACTGCCTGGGAATACCAGGTGCAATAGGCTTGAGAGAAGGACTTGGTAGCCCACTCCTGAAACAATCCTCATGAACAGCAGAGAAGCACAAACAACAGTGTTGGGCATGGCACGGTGTTGCGTAGAGTTTGTTCTGTTGTACATATAGGGTCGCTATGAGTTGGTCCCTACTCGATGGTACCTAACAACACCACCACTTTAGAGCTAGTGCCAACTTTAGGGCTTTCCGCATTAACTAATTCATTCTTCCCAAGGTTCACTGAAGTAGAATCAGCCCCACTTTGGGCATGAACCTGGGGGTACAGTAAGGATACAGAATCTGACAAGGACTCACTATAGGGAGGACAAAGCATGATCCATATTCACAACCAGGCAGTTGTCTTCGAAGTCTATTCTTTTACCTCCCCAAATCCCCTTGTGAATTTTTATTATAATTTATGACTATACTTCAACTGGGGGCTGGGGTTTAGCTCTGTTGGTAAAGTGCTGCTCTACACTCTGTGGGGACGTGGATTTGATCCCCAGCACCACAAGAACAGGAAAAGGACGTAGCAACCCACTCCCAATGCAATTTTGAAACCATCAGCCATTGAAAACCCTATCAGGGTCGCTATGAGTCAAACCCGACTCGACAGCACTTAACAACAACACTTCAACCGAAGCAAACAAACTACTTGCTGAACACTTCATACAATAAGCAGAGATACCTGAGCATTGGTCTTGGTGGAGGGGGCGGTTCATCAGGATCTTGGCATCTTTTAGCTTTTTTAGTGACTTGTTTATAGATATTTCGAGCAGTCACTCCCACCCATAACACTGTGGCAAGGGTAGAATAATGAAGAATTATCCCAACCTAAAAACAAAAAGATTGAAGAACATGTATAAACTAAAGGAAAAAATAAGTTTTCACAACTTTGATTAAAAAGCAATAATGAATTATTATTATAGATGGTCTAGAAAATGCATGTAATAGTTCTGACAAGGTAAAAAGAAAGTTCACTACAGAAAAAGTTTCTATCTTAAACAGAAGTGGAACCCAAGGATATATTACCATATTATCAAGAAAAATATTACCATAAAAAGACAAGTAAATGGTAGAGAAGTCTTTGATGGGGGGGGGTGGGATGGGGGGAGGAGGCACACAAGAGGGTAAGGGGGAACCTATATGAATAATGTACAGCAAAATGCATATATGGAAATGTCACAGTGAAAAGCATATCAGAATGAATCACATTAAGGTGTACATTAAAAATTTTCAATAATAAAAAAAAAGTAATAATGAAGGTATCTGCCAATGATCAAATCCTCTGCCAGCTAATGAAACAAAGCACTTGACAGAAGATCCTATTCTTCTGATACACAAACCAACAGCTGGATTTAGGAGACCCACAGGCCCCCAGGTATACTCAAGATAATCGTCAATACACCACAGAGCTGGCTCCTGGAAGACATGGAGCCAAAGGCCTGCTTTTCACAGATGCGATGTTGTAACTGGAATTCAGTTTCTAATGCCCATTTTAAAAAGGAATGTAGAAGGTACGGGGGACTAGAGGTGAGAGCTATAGCACATAAAGAATAAGTTTTAGTTTAGAACATCTGGGTTCAGATTGAGAGCTGCCACATATTGGTAAGAGAGCAGTATCATACAATGATGGTTAAGAGGGTAAATTCATGAATAAAATTTTGTCTAGTTTTAAAACTATGTCCATTTCTTCCCTGCTGTGCAATCTAAGCAAAATCACACAGTATTTCAAGCACTGGCTTCCTCACTTGGGAGTGAAGAATGCTATGAAAGTACCATGAGGTTAAATAAGAGGGTGTACATCAAGCATTTGGGGCTGGGGTTTAGCTCAGTTGGGAGAATGCTGAGCTGCATTCTCTGAGGCCCTCTGTTCGATTCCCAGCACCACAAAAACAAGAGAAGGACCTGGTAATCCACTCCCAAAGCAATCCTGAAACAATCAGCCATTGAAAACTCTAAAGGTCACTGAGTCTCACCGAACTCAAAGGCACCTAACAACAACAACATCAAGCATTTAGTCCATGCTAAGTCATTAGTAAAAAATCTGCATTATGATTATTATCAGAAGCACAGTATAGAGGAAATGATAGGACCTCTCTGAAATTAAGTTTCCTCAATACAACAATGGGGCATTATCAATAGATAGCTCCAGAGGTTTTATAGGATGAATGGCCACAATCAGTGTCCTGGAATCTGGTAGGTCCTCAATAAACAGAGAAGAACTGCAGTGCATGTAACTGATTATACTAATTAAATTTCTTCCTTAAGTGATGATAGGGGTATGTTTATTACATGATCTGTGTTTAAAGTTACTCTAGATGAGAATGGTGGGCTGAGATTTAGCTCAGTTGGTAGAGCACTGCCCTGCAGTCTCTGAGGTCCCAAGTTCGATTCCCAGCACTGCAAAAATGGGAAAAGGACTTGGCAATCCACTCCAGAGGCAATCTCAAAACAATCAGCCATTGAAAACCCTATAAGGATTGCTATGAGTCGGACATGACTCAATGGCACCTAACAACAACAAGATGAGGATGAAATTCTAGATAAGATAGGAGAAGGGACAAGCTAGGCTTAAAACTTTAAAAATAAGCTGGGCGCTGTGGCACACGCCTGTAATCCCAGTGACTCGAGAGGTGGAGGCAGGAGTACTGCAAGCTCAAGATCAGAGGTAGCCTGCGCAACTTAGGGAGACCCTGTCTCAAAAAAGTAGAAAAATGGACTGAGGATGCAGCTCAGTGGCCCAGCACTTGCAAAGCTTGTACGTGGGAGGCCCTGGGTTCAACCCCCACTACCGCAAAAAACAAAACGAAACACCTTTAAAGATAATTACTATGTGTCACTAGAGCTTCAAGGACACAGTCCAGCTTTCTCAACCCACAACTATCTTTTAGATCATTTTTTTCTTATACAATTATTACAGGGAAAATTCTAGTAATGAAAATCTCCAAGAAAATTTCTCATTCTGAAGTGATTTTCTCAAGAAAATCAAATCTACTGACATTATCAGACCAAAATCAGTAACAAAAGCAGGTACATCACTGTCTGGAGTGTAAGAACCAGATTGCAGCTAAAACCTGGTGACACTGAATCCTAAGACTTATTTTGCAGAGGAAAAATACCAGAGTAGTCACTTTCTTGGGTAAAGCTGGGCCGGAGTTTAGCTCAGTTGGGACAATGCTGTTCTGTGCTCTCTGAGGCCCTGGATTCAGTCCCCAGCACTGCAAAGCTGGGAGAAGGACATGGCAATCCACTCCCAAAGCAATTCTGAAACTACCAGCCATTGAAAACCCTATGAATAGCAGAGAACCACTGACATAGTGCTGGGCATGGCACAGCGTGAGGGAGTGTTTTGTTCTGTTGTATGTAGGGTTGCTATGAGTCAGACCTGACTCAATGGCACCTAACAAAAACAGGGTAAGGCTTGCAGTGATTCAGAAGTGCCAGGAGAGCGGATCCACCTTGGCCAAACTAGAAAAGCCAGAAGTTATTTTCTGCTAAGGACGGAAGTTGGTCCTTGGTTCCCATTAGTTTTTCAGGCTGTCCTATGAAAGAAAAGTTTAAAGACAGAAGTGGAACAAAAGTATAAAATAACCCTTTCAACAATCTGAAACAATCCTCAACACTTTAAGTAAAAGTAATATAAATGAATTGATGCATAGAAATCAATAAATTCAAGACAAATCAACAATTTTGACTCAAAATGGTAGGTTCTACTATTGCTAGAGTATTCTCTGAACAAAGGTCAAAAAAATGAGATAGAACATTTAAATATGTAAGTTAAAAATATTTTCAGCACAGATGGTACAAGACAGCGTTTTCTAAGGGGAAAAACTCAATCTTTAGGCTCTAAAGTGTTTTCTATGGCATTTCTAAATTTCTAGAAAAATGTTCACTTACAAATGATTATAAGCAATAGGGAATTTTAGAAGTCTGATGACATTTGCTAACACAGTCACGTAAACACATCATAAAATTTCAAGAACCTAAATACGGAAGAATTACGATCTGGTAGGGATGGCTTCCTTAGGAAGGTGGTACTTTCTATTGTATTTTTCACTCAACACTTGGGCTATATGTGAAATACAACCTCACTGTCATACTTCCTCCAAATAAATCAGAAATCCATGTAGAAATGTTCTAAATAGTTTGGAAATAGTAATCAAATCGATAGGGCATGTAAATGATTAATTAAATGCAATACAGTATTAATTAAGAAAGCTCCCTTAACTGAGGAACAAAATTTCCAAAGCTATAGAACAGGTACAAAATAATTATCCTGAAGAGTTCCACTTTGCTACCTAACTATGCCTGTAGCCGTAGCCCTGTGGCATCAAATCCCATCAGATCTTGGAAGCTAAGCAGGGTTGGGCCTGGTCAGTACTTGGGTGAGAGAGCACCTGGAAACACCAGGTGCTCTAAGCTTGAGAGAAGGACTTGGCAACCCACTCCCCAAAAAACAATCAGCCATGAAAAACCCTATGAATAGCAGAGAAGCACTAACAATACTGTCTTGTCTATTGTAAGTAGGGTCGCTATGAGCCAGACACTCAACGGCAGCTAACAAAACAACATAAGCAGATAAAAATTAAAAGAATGGGTTCCACTAGTGAATGACTATTAGTTGTCCAAAAAATTTATTTTTGAGTCTGACTTTACTTGATCCTCCTAGCACTACCATCTGGTCAATGTTACAGCCACAGAGACTGAGGATGAGGAGTGGAATCATCCAGGGGTCTCATGGTCTATTCATCATTCAAGTGTGATGGTTTCCCAGACTCTTGCCTTCAGTAAAACTCAGTGATGGGGGGTGAGGGGTGCTCAGACCAGCATCTGAATCACGCCTCTACCATGGCATAGCAGAATGACCTGGGGTAAGTTATTTTAATTCTCTGTGAATCATGTATTTATAAAATATATGATGAAGAAGAACCCCCTAAGGTTAATAAGAAAGATAACACATTTACAGTAGCTGGCAAGTAGAAAGCTCTTCCTATTTAGTGATTAGATTTTCCCCAATGCCTCTTGCATGCCACCGAACAATTCTCTAGATAATAGATGTAAGAGGACACCTGAGAAGGGCAGCTGGCACTATATTTAATAGATTAAATCACAAAGTGCTAGAGCGACAAAGTAACTTAAATAAGATTCAGCCGAATCCCTTTACTCTAAAGCTAAGAAAACCAAGGGCCAAAAAATGAATGATTCAACAATGACTTGGCAGTACCCCAGGAACCAGAGTGCAGACTGCCTCCAACCTGGGGTCAACGGCCCCTTGTACTCTATCACTTAGCCTCTTAGTTCTCCTCCAGCTCTCTCTGCCAAAGAGCTAAAGATCACAGAAAGCCCCTGGAAGTGGTGTAGGAATGGCAGCGGGAAGTACCAGGCTGCTAGCAGCTGTCATAGCCACAACCAACCATGGTGAGGAAGAAACTGAATTGGAACCATTCACCCTGTTTATAAAATACATGAGTGATAAAAGAAGATAAGACAAAACTATATGATAGATTAAGAACATATAGAAAACCACACATTAAAAAAGTATATACATCAGGGCTTAGATTGGAGATGGAAGAAACTTAGTAATCATTTAATTTAGCCAGTTTGACTCATTATTTTACAGAAGGAACCTTGAAGCCACTCTGAGGCTTACTGACTAGTAGAACCAGCTATTTAGGCAGACACAGAATTAGCACCTACCTACAAAGATCTGGGGGCCTGCAGCCATAGCCCTGTGGCATCTGATCCTGTCAAGTTTCAGAAGCTAAGCAGGGTTGGGCCTGGTTAGTACTTGGATGTGAGACTGCCTGGGAACACCAGGTGCTGTAGGCTTGGCAACCCACTGCCAAAAATAAATCTGCCATTGAAAACCCTATGAACAGCAGAGAAGCACTGACAATAGTGTTTCACCTATTGTACACAGGGTCTCTATGAGTCGGATACTGACGAGACGGCACCTAACAACAACAGCAAGAAGGATCTGGAATCCTCATCAAAGCTTTTTTGTATTCCACCACTGGCCTCTCCACTGACTGTTAACTGAATTAAGTGTTGCAATAGCAAAGCAAGGCCTGTGATGTCTGAGTCAGAAATACAAGAATGATGTCATGTTTTCATAGAAGAAGGAAGAGGTCATAGTAAAAACCAGAAGAAAATGACATATAAAAACATCCATTGACTTGCCCTTCCCTTGTCTTTTATAAACCTTTAACTAATGGACATTTGTTCTACAGGCCCTAAAAAGGCTATGCAATTCCTTTCCTTTCCATTTTAGAAATCGTATAAAACACCATTCAACATGATGAAAGGCAGTCATCTTTACAATGGCCTCTTTCTGTTCATTTCTTCAATGAAATAAATTAACGAGTCTGCTTTAGGAAACCAATGAATACTTTTAGAAAAAATTGAGACCATTAATACCCATGTGTGCTGAGTACTCACCTAACAGAGCCTACGCGTGATCACAATGGCTCAAGGTTTAGATGATTTCTATCATCAACAAACCCAGGCTTCTTTTCATTCATAAATAAATATTTGCTGAGCACCTACTGTGGGTCAGGTCCTATGCTGGTCCCTTGATAAACATGGGTGAATCAAACTGATACAATTCTTGCACAGAAAGACAGCTTACGAGCCCAGGGACAGCTTAGAGCCCAGAGACAATAAATAGTAAATGTAAAGATATGAAGGTACCATGAAATTTTAGCAAGCAGCATAACAAAGGGAGGTGAGGGGCAGTACCTTTGAGACCTTTAAGGTAAATAAGAACCAATCAAATGAAGAACGGGGGGGGGGGAACAAGAAGAAAGAAGCTCTGCCTTTTGTCCATATATTAAGTTGATCTAAGACCCATATCTGATTTCTCAAAGGTTCCAAACAAAAGTATGCTTTCAAATGTATAGTAATGGTCTGAAACAGAGAAATATGTGACACAGCTAACAGGTAATTACATCAATAATAATACTAGTAACAGTAGTAGATAACATTTATTAAGTGATTACTATATGCCTACTGGGCTGGGATTTAGCTCAGTTGGTAGAGTGCTGTGCTGCAGTCTCTGAGGTCTCGAGTTCAATTCCCAGCACCACAAAAATGGGAGAAGGGCCTGGCAATCCACTCCCAAGGCAATCCCGAAACAGTCGCCATTGAAAACCCTATGAGGGTCGCTATGAGTCAGATACCGACTCGATGGCACCTAACAACAACAACAACAATATGCCTACTACTACTGAGACTCTTAAAATTATCTAATCCTCTCAACAACACATGTCATACACACATATGTGAAACTGAGTGTTAGGTATACAATACTGGCTTAATCACAAGGCTGAAGTCTATGATACATTCAGGGTGAGCCAAGCACACCCTGAATTTATTTAGGTATCCAATTAGTTAATGTCAATCATGTAACAAGCATTCAAAAATCTGCCAGCAAAGTAAGTTAAAATCTTGACAATAACCTATATCTAAGCACATGATTCCCTCATGTAGGGTAAACATCACCCTAAGTCCTATGTTCTTGCTCTTTATAGGGTTTTATTATACCTATTTTTGTTAGAAGCATGCTATTTATTTTAGTCATTGTTATCTTAGCAAAAAGAAGGTATAAGAGTCAACGTAATTTTTGAGACTGACTTTCTTCACCCAGGACTCACTGGTGGTATTCTTCAGCGCTCTAATTAATTAGCTTCGACTCAGGTACACTACCACGATGTTCGCTCATTCATTTTCTCTGTGATGGACATTTGGGTTGCTTCCAGGTTTTTGATATGATCTATAGTGCTGCCATGAATATTCACGTCCATGTGCATATGCCCATGTACATGGGCAAAATCACTGTCTGAGAGTAGGGGTGGAACTGCTCCAGGGTATATGAATGTTTTACTTTAGAAGGTCAAACCTCCCAGAGCCCAATCATTCTCACCAACAGTGAGAACAAGTGCTTATGGAGCCACATATTCAGCATCAATACTTGGCATTGTCAGGCTTAATTTTTGCCATCAGAAAAGGCCTACAATGGCAATTGTTTTCATTTGTATCTTCATAACCACCAATGATATTGAACATTTCAGCACATGTACAATGGCCAATTTGTCTTTGTGTGTGTGTGTGTGTGTGTGTGCGTGTGTGTGTGTGTGTGTGTGTGTGTGTGTGTGTGTGTGTGTGTGTGGTACTGGTGGTTGAACCCAGGGTCTCATGCCTGCATGCTCTGCAAGTGCTGGACCACTGAGCAGCACCCCCAGTCCATTTTTTTACTTTTTGAGACAGGGTCTCACTAAGTTACGTAGACTGCCTCTGATCTAGAACTTGCGATCCTCCTGCCTCCGCGTCCCGAGCCACTGGGATTATGGGCATGTGCCACTGTGCCCAACACTGACCAATGTGTCTTCTAAGAAATGCCTGGTTCTGTTCTGCCAATCCTTTTTCACTAGGCATCTGTGACCTCAGTGATCACAATTATTAATATATTTTTTATTCTAATGTTCTGTCAGTTGTATATAATAAAAACTCTTTCCAATTTGTAACGTGTCTTTAGACTTTAAGAACTCTTAAAAACCAAAAGGTCTTATTTTTACTCATATTTATGTTTTCTACTGAATACCTTTTATTGTCTTGTTTAAGAAATCCTTCTTTATCCCAAAGCCCTTGACAATTTCTAATAAGAACTGTAACATTTTTGTTTGGACATATAAGTTTTGAATCCACCCAGAGGTGACTGTTCAAAATATGGTATAAAGGATAGATCTTTAAGTCTTTTTTCAAATGGATTTTCTCTCCAGCTCCATTTACTCACAATGCTAACCTTTTTTTGCCTGAGAGATGAGGTATGCAACTTCTATTCTATCCCATATTCTTCACAGGTCTGCATCTGGACCCTCTATTGTATTTAGTAGTAATTTATCTGTCTCTATAGCTAATGCCGGGCTGGGATTTAGCTCAGCTGGTAGAAGCGCTGCTCTGCAGTCTCTGAGGTCCCGAGTTCAATTCCCAGAACCACAAAAATGGGAGAAGGATGTGGCAACCCACTCCCAAGGTAATCCCGAAACAATCTGCCATTGAAAACCCTATGAGGGTCACTATGAGTTGGATACCGACTCGACAGCACCTAACAACAACAGCTAATGCTATGTTTTTACTGCAATAGCCTCATCAGCTGTGATGACCAGGAAGACAGTGTTCTGGCTCTGCCCCTCTTTCTTGGCTTTCATTGGCTCTTCATTTTCATATAAATTTATGTTCCTCGGTTTTCATGAAACATTCACTTATCTACGATTAATTTAGGTCACCTGACACTAAGTCTTCCTATCTTTGGATCTAGTACTTCTTTCCATTTATGTAGGTCTTCTTTAATATACATTTTAACTTTATCCATTAATCTTGAAGAATATCTTTTATTATTCCTAGCTACTTGGCAGTCTTTGGTATTATATAACTGATATTAAATGATATCTTCGCATTCACTATGTTTTCTCATAGTTGCATTTCTGAATACTAGCAGCAAACTTTTGTATATTACACATACACTCAGGCTGGCCACGGTGGCTCATGGCTGTAATCTCAGTGACTCTGGAAGGAGGGCCAAGAGGATTCTGAGGTCAAGGCCAGAGGGAGCCTGTGTAATTTAGATCTTAACTCAAAATAAAAATAAATAATTAGCTGGGCATGTAATCTAGTAGTAGAGCTTTCAAAGTATGTGCAAGGCCTTGGGTTCAATCCCCAAATACCACAAAAAAATAAGTAAATAAATAAAAAACTTACATTCAATCTTTGATAAACTTGCCTGATAGTTCTAATAATTTGTGTAAATCATTTTACTTTTTTATATATAAACAATCATATCATTCAACAACTCAATTATTGGCCTCAATTTACAGGTCAGGAAACTGGGAAATAAAAAGATTAAATATTAAAATGAAGATCTTGAAGAGTAGGTACATTTCTTGTTCACTGTAGCATTATTCACAATAGCCAAGAGGTTTAAACAACCTAACTGTCCACAATTAATACGCAAAGTGAATGAAATGGAATGTAATTCATCCATAAAAAGGAAATCCTGTCATATTCTACAACACAGATGAACCTTGAAAATATTGTACCAAATGAAATAAGTCACAGAAGGATAAATGCTGTATCTTTCCATTTAAATGAAGTATCTAAAGTAGTCAAACTCACAGAAGATGAGAGTAGCCAGGGCTAGCGAGAGAAGAAAATGAGACGCTACAAACAATAACTATTCAGTGGGTATAAAGTTGATATGCATTTAGTTACACAAAAGAAAAAGTTTAAGAAATCTGCTGTATAAGATTGTGCTATAATTAACAATACTATACTATACACCAAAGTGTTGAAGGTAGATCTTATTTTGTGTGTGTGTGTGTTTTGCCACCATTTGAAAAAAGGTTAAACAAACTGCCCAAAAAACACAGCCAGTAAATGGTAAAACTGAGATCCAAATCCAAACAGTCTAAACTCTTAATTATTATGTCATACTTCTTCCGGTCGTGCATATGGAAAATAATATGCAGAGATGGAAATAAAATTTTACTTATTTTCTATTCTCATATTGAAGAGTTTCAAGTTTTTGTGCATATATGGCAAGAATTTAGGAGAAGAACCTGGCAATCCACTACCCAAAAAACAATTAGCCATAGAAAACCCTACAAATAGCAGAGAAGCACTGATATAGTGCTGGGCATGGCACAGTGTCAGGGAGTGTTTCATCTGCTTTGTGTTGGATCACACTATGAGTTGGACCCACTAGATGGCACCTAACAACAATAACAATATGGCAAGAATAGGCTACAAATGAAATAACTAAAGGTACAAATGTAATAATGTATTTGAAAATGAGGTGAATAGTTAATGTTTCATATTGACCCAATCTGTTTCCTATTTTTATCTAATTCCTATTATTTTCAACAACAGATGAAATAATTTTTTAAAAATCTTACGGTCAGAAAATGTCACTTCTTTTCCAAATGAATTCAGAGTTTTGAAAATATTTAAATTGACTGTCAGGGATTGTAACAGACATGAATGACAAGGACCACTCAATTGTCAAAGGCAGAGAGACAAGGGGTTAAAGTTAGGTATTCACTTGTGAAATGATAATTCAAAGCTTTGAAGTATACTAGCAAATTGTTTAAGGGAAGGGCACTAGGTTTAAATTTAGGTAAAGAGAAAGTTTTAAAGAAACATCTTTCTTTTTCTAGTGAATGAAACAGGAAATGATTTTCTAATATCAGTATTTTTTTCCATTTCAGCTTTTCACTTTGACTTACTGCTTGGCAGACGCTGGCATTTCTGGTTTGGGTTATTCCTCCCACGAAGACCACACAGGTCAGAAAAATGTGAAAACACAAGTTTACAAGCATGTGCCAGCTCTTGAGACTGATCCTAATCAAGCTGTTTTAAAATAGGAAAAATATTAACATTCAGTATGAATGGCATTTACCAACAAGTTAATTCCAACTCATAAAAGGTCAAATTTAAATGTTCCCTATTTAAAGATTTTATTAATCAAACATATAATATCAGACATATACACACAAATAGAGGATTTGAGAAATTATTTAACTGAATACAGTTACTTAACATTGAACTTTAGACATTAAGAAGACAAATCATTTATGGAACCACCGTACCCACCAAAAGCTAAACAAAGTCTCCATAATAAAAAAATACATGAGCCTTTGTCATTTATGATGTCTTAAAATGACTGGATTACCAGCTCGGCTGCTAGAGATTTCTGCTGGGTACCAACATGTCTTTTTCCTTACTAACTAGGATAACATAGTCTAAAATGCCCAATGCATTTCTTCCAGGGCTTTTGGAATGAAATGTTGAAGTCTTTCTTTTTTATATCAGAATTGCCTTTGTTTCTTAAGTAAATGTCAAGAAATGCCATAGATGTCCAGCTTAAATAGGAAAATATGTTCTAGCAAAACCTTTTGTACAGTGAATTTTTGCTTAGCAAATCCTTTTAGTTCATTATTTCCAACTATAAAATAAGTTTCTGTAGCTTTGGCTCCAATTAACAGAGCCATATTCCCCCGTAAATGCCACAAGCTTTCTTAAAAATGCCATCTAGGAAATAAAGAACATCGAAATAGGCAAAGAGCCATAAAATACAAGTACTGACACATTATGCCACCTAGAGACACCTCTATGGGTGACGAGTCTCCACCTTCCCCCATGCCCTCTTGCTCCTGTGCCCACCCATGCGAGCTTCCAACACCCATCTTTCCAGATACAACCCAGCAAAAAGACTGGGTGCCAAGGAAGATAAACTTGCCATCACACATACTGATTATTCTTATCTCTGATGGCATGGAACAAAGCAAGGTTACACATATTCTACAGTAGACACCTTTACCTTGGAAAGACTCCACGGTAGCAAACTTAGTTTTATGGTAATTACATGTGAAGTAAAGTCCTCCAAGTCAAAGTCCCCAGATCTGCCCAGTGCTCTCTCTCACCTGTGATGGTATATATAACTGACAATGACGGCCAGGAGACATAACAGGAGGATGACAGCAGTAGTATAAATCACAGGATGCAGGAGGCTGGCGACTGGGGTGTACAGTTCGGATCCCGTCAAATCCTGAGAGGAAAAAAGAAAGAAGCATGCTAGGAGCACATTTATGGAAACCTAACCACTGTGATTTTCCTCAGTGACTGAAACATAATGTTAATGTTTCAATGTTAAGTACTGTCAGATCCTGGCCCCTGTATCCCTTCACGCTCCTCAAGGACGAATGATTCTTGCCGTCCTCCTCACATACGAAGTTGCCTTGCTAGCTTGCACTGGGTTAACTACGTACGGCATACCCTTGCTTGACACTGGCCCATCTACTCTGTAAGTCTGACGACTGTGTTGCTTTGAGGGGAACACAGAGACAGCAGCAGCCCACGTGCGGATGACCGACAAACACAACCACAGACTCCACCCTCTTTAATGCCCTGGGAGCCCATGTACCACTCTACAGCTTCAGCAGCTGAGAAGACACAACAGAGAGGAGCTTATCCAAGTCAACAGGGCCTTAATAGACTTCTCCAGCCCTCAGAAGTCAACTTTCAACTTCCACAAATACCAATGGACCAAACATTGGAGGACCAAGGCCCTGGTGACACAATGGTTAGATGTGGTTCCTGCCTGTGCAGAGCTCCAACTCATAGGAGAGACAGACAGACAGGCAGATTTCACCAGTGTTTGCTGAAGACCCCAGCAGTATAGTCATGGGAGCAAAGAAGAACCCTTGTAAGAGTTCAAAAATCAACAATCAATAACAGCAAGTCACTGACTTAGCCATACACCAAAACCCAGCCATTGACTATGCCCAATACTTTACACAGAGTAATCCTAGGAGGTAGGTACGTTATTCATCCCATTTTATTGCTTGAAAAACTAAACAACAGAAAAGTTAAATGCCATGAAGATTAGATCCTAAGCAGGTTTGCTGCCGAGTCTATTCTCAAACACAATGCAGACACTGCTTGGCTAAAATGAAGAGGCATGTTAATTATGCCTTCCTTGTAAAGAGCCAAAGCAGACGGGGAAGACACCTCCACGCTGGCCACACCAAAGCTGCACGCTTGCACGATCTCTTCACTACATTTTCCTCCTACACTGACACCTAATGCTAAAAACTGGCAAATGGATGCATGAAGGAATTCACAGCACTACATCTCTAATCAGGAAGCTCTCAACATAATATCTGAAACGAGAAAAGCTAGATTTAGAAAGGAGGGGAACTGGTGACGGACAGTCAAGGAAATGGAAGACAGCCTCAGCAGACTGGGGAGGGAATGAACAAATTTTCCCGGGGAAGAACTGGAAATTGACAATATAAAACTGTACATTGCAAAAGGCCATATCAAGACATCTTAACAAACCCCTCACCTTAAGAAAAGATGAACAGTTAATGACAAAAAGCTGACAAAAGTCACAGTGAATGGGAAGCTGGAGACAGAACACAGGAAATTGAATTCCAGCTTGAGTGCTCCACGGCACCGTAAGCTCCAACTTGTGACTCATCTATTTACCTGACAAATAGTAATTGAGTGCTCATCATGGCCCGGTACTGTGCTAAGCACCAGATATCCCGGGTCAAGCCAGATATAATGGCAGCCCTCTGAGGACTTAGTGTGTGAACTAAATACACAAAAGGGAAAAGGCAGAGAAAGCCTATCACAAGCAATTCTGAACCATCTGTATGCGGTGTCCTCAATATTAGTCTATGGCACACGGCCTCAAGACATTCATGTTCTGTTAGAAGTCCAGGATATTAGCAGGAAAAATTTTTAAATGTTGGAGCAATAAAAATCAGTTAGATGCTATTAGCAGTAGACACGTTTCTCCTCGATTTCTATGAGAGGCTGCCATGCCAGTACAGAATTATTATTAACTGAGGATAAACTTTCAATATCTGGGACTTAGCCTCCAGACTCCTTTCATGCACTGACTGCTTTAGATTCCTAGTGGAAATAGCATGCTGCCACTTGATAGCTGCATGATTTGGGGGCTGATACCATCCTGTAAGGGCACTGGGATTTAGCTCGGTTGGTAGAGTGCTGTTCTGCAGTCTCTGAGGTCCCAAGTTCGATTCCCAGCACCACAAAAATGGGAGAAGGATGTGGCAATCCACTCTTCAGGCAATCCCCAAATAATAAGCCATTGAAAACCTTATGAGGGTCGCTATGAGTCGGATATGACTCGATGGCACCTAACAACAACAACAACCATCCTGTAAAAGGGAGACACAGCGATCATCTCCTGGGGTCTAGGGAAGACCAGAGGAGGGTGTGTAAAGACGCTTTCCAGTCCTCAGTACAGCACAGCATAACATGGCAGCAGGATCTTAACTAAGAAAGCATCTAAGTGCCATTCAGTTCTCAAAACATATTGCACATGATAGTCAAGGTTAAGGCTGGGATTTGGCTCAGTTGGTAGAGCACTGAGGTCCTGAGTTCGATTCCCAGCATCACAAAAAATGGGAGAAAGGCGTGGCAATCCACTTCCCAAGGCAATCCCAAAACAATCAGCCACTGAAAACCCTATGAGGGTCACTAAGAGTTGGACACAACTGGATGACACCTAACAACAATAAGTTGTGTTTAAAGAAAATCTGATTTTTTCAAAGGCCAAATACATATGACATAAAATGAGAAGGTACGTGGATATTGAAGCAGACAGCCAAATGCTTATAATTCTGAGGAATAACTGTTCAAAGGCACAAGCAAGAGCCTCTGCAAAGGTCACAGAGGACACTGCTCCCACAACACAAGACAGGAAAAGCCGCTGTCTGGGTGGCACTCACAACACCACAGACTGCACCTAATATTATGGTCACACTTCTATACAACACTGAGTCGAACAAAAAAACTAAGCAGGAAGTGAAAAATAATGCTTTTCGCATAAGTTAACAACAGTGATGCATAGAAAATCAGAAAAACACATGCAAGTGTGGGAAGAGTCACAAAGACTATCATTATTGAGGATCCAAATAAAGGGGAGGAGAGTTTTTGAAACTGTTTACTTGACTCAACAGCAAGAGGTACTTCAAGCCCAAGGGTTGCTAAATATAAAACCAATGGAAGTAATTCATTATCGTCATACCAATAACAAGAGTAATTAAAATCAGCAATTATTTAAATTCAGCAGGTTCTGAAGAGGATACAACCCAAAGCAGCATTTCAAGACACCTTCTGTGTTAGAATATAAAGTTACAGTAAAAGCTTACCAATAACATACAATTTGAAAACATGAAATCAGAAATCAAAAACCACAAACAACAGACAAAAAGAACAGACTATGACTTCCATGTTGCTTTTTTATTTCCTTTTCAGGAACAAAGAAGAATGTAAAGATCTGCTCCCCCCACCTCACACTACACACAAAACTAGTTTCAGTTGAATTGGAGACCTAAATATGAAAGGTAAAATATATCAGAATGCCTTGAAGAAAACGGGAAAAGATCCTTACATATCTGGGATTGACTAAGATTTCTTAGCCTGCACCCATTGCCATGTAGCATCTGATCCTGTCAGATCTCAGAAGCTAAGCAGGGTTGGGCCTGATTAGTACTTGGATGGGAGACCGCCTGGGAACACCAGGTGTTGTAGGCTTGGGAGAAGGACCTGGCAACCCACTCCCAAAAATCAATCTGCCACTAAAAACCCCATGAACAGCAGAGAAGCACTGACAGTAGTGTTTAGTCTGTTGTACACAGGATCGCTATGAGTTGGTATGGACTCGATGGCACCCAACAACAATAACAACAACAGGATTTCTTAAATAGGACACAAACAGCACTAATGATAAAAAAAAAAAAAAAAGAAAAGCCTAAAACTAAGATTTCAAGCTTCAGAAAAATCAAGTAACTGTTCATAAAAAAAGATTTTTTTCCCTTTATTGGTAAATGGTGTTGTGGTACAAGGTAATACAGCATTTGCTTTTCCATTATGCAGCTATTATGTCACTTTTGGTTACACTTTCATCAACTTACGAGGTTTATGGAACCTTTTGGCTAATATGCAGTAAAACTCATATGCATATTTGTGTTATGTTCCCCTATGTTTCCTCCATGTACTCATGAAATTGCCTCGTTTACAATGAGATTATCCTCTCCATCTTTATCACTTTACATTGTTTCTCCTCCCCATCTCACTTTCTGCAATCTTCCTTCCCCCTGTTAGCCCACTCCCTCCTTCTTTCTACTCTTTATATTTTCTCTTCTTTGCTAAGTTTAATTGTGTATTTTTATAAATCTACTTATTTATAGGTTTTTTTCCTCCTTTAAGTAAGATTCAGCTCCCACATATGAGAACAGCAACAACAACAAAGATTATTAAGGGAAGAAGGAAAAAGACATGGACTGAGAGAGGATATCTGCAATGCACAAATCCCACCAGGAGCTCCTACTCAGAACTCATATCAAGAATTCTCATAAAACACAATTAAAAATAGCCAATACTTTCTGAGAGCTTCACAAAAGAGGACATCAAACTATCAATAAGAAAATACGGAGGTGACCAACATCTTCAGTCAGCAGAGCAGTCCAAATGATATAACAGGATAGTAGCACAAAACCCTAACATCAAAGACAGACAATACCAAGGATCAATGAGGATGTGGACCAACTGGGACTATCATTACTGGTGAGACTGTAAATAAACAAAGACCATCTGGTCAACTACCCAGGCTGAATACATGGATGGTCTGTAATCCAGAAGCCTCACTCCTGAGCATTATGTCCTTCAAAAATATATTCATGAATATTCAGAGCAGCTTTTTCTTCACAATCAAAAATCCATTAACAATAAAATGAACAGATTTTGGTATTTTCATTCAATAGCCTACTATATACCAATGAAAAAGAACAACCTGATTCTATATGCAAAGACAAAGATAAATCTCAACAGTGGAATAAGGAAGAAACCAGACACACAGACTAAGTATATACTATAAAATATACTTATGTAAAGTTTAAGAACAAGCAAAACCTAGTTATGTGGTGACAGACATTAAAATGGTGGGCATGTCCTGAGATGGTGATGGAAACTGACTAGAGAAACCTGGGAGGTACTAAGTGCTAAAGTACAAATCTTGATCTTGGTGGTGGCTAAATATGTGCATCACATGTAAAAATATTAATCCACACACTGAAAAGTTGTGTATTTTGCTGAATATAATAAATAGACATAAATTTTAATTTAATAAAAATGGAAAAAAGAGTTGGTCCGTTTGAGCACCAGTTTCATTTCAGAGACATTTATCCTGCAGACACCTTACTAAAAGTACAAAGTGGCATTATATAAGCAAACTACTGGAAACAAACACAAGAGAGATACCAATACATAAAACAAGAACCAGAGGCAAAGAAAAGACAGAGGAAGCTTTGTTGTATGGTGATAAGTTTTGCAAAAGGAAATTGAGCAGAGTGGTTAGGAACAGAGATTTCTAGAACCAGACTGTCTGAATTCAAATCCTAATTCCAAAAGTAACTCGCTTTGTAGGCATGGCACATCACCTCTCCATGTCTTAGTTCCACACTTGTAAACTGCAGGTGAAGTTAACAGTACTATATACCTCATGAGATTGTTCTGAAGACCAAATAAGTCAACGTGCATAAAGACACTCGAGGAGTGCCCAACACACAAGTGCCTTAATAAAGATCAGCCCACACCTCCACCATCCCATCATCAACTTCTTTAAGATACATCATCATCGCTGTAGTTAAGATACGTTATTGATCCATGGGAAAACAGCATGGTTTAGAGCAATGTACGAAGCATGCAAAAGTGGGAGAAAATAGAACTACATCTTCATTTTGTTTCAATACACGTGAAAAATCTCTTCAACCACATGCAAGGAGCTATGAATTATAATCATCGAAAACTATGAAGAGACAGGCAGGAGTTCAAGTTTTCACCGTAGGTTAATGGTCAGAAATAATGAAAACATTGGATTCAAGTGACTGTGCTATGTGAAAGTTATTTAAACGAAAACATTGCTGGCATTCATGGTCAATTGTAGACTAAATGAAACCGAAGCTTGCTTTCATTCAGCACATTTTATATAAACAGACTTAAAAGCATCACTGGACAGAGGAAAACAAATAAGTGCTGTCTAGTTTCTTATTCCTAGATGAACAGAGTACCAAAAGGTGAAGCAAGGGTCAGAGATTATTTTATCTTCACAACTATTACCGATTAAAGTATTAAGTTCTACATAGTTTGGCCCTAACCATTACTTTCTATTCAGGATTTTTCCCCTGACAGCCGCCGGCTGGAGTGAAGCTTCTTGCCCCAAATGGAGATTTCTGATCCTATCATTCCAGCAAATGCAATTTTCACTGTATTTTTCCTTGGTGGTTCCCCATGAGAGTTTAGGATATAACTGGGTACAGCAGGATGTACATTGAGCCAACCATGGTATCCAGACTTAAGAGTTAATACATTTTCATGTCTCATCTTTTAAAATAGAAAATTCTATAAAATCAGACCAGGAAAAGGCATATAAACTATCTTCCAAGATAAGCATTTAGGCTTCTATATAAAATGAAAAATTAAGATGACAATCAAGAAAACTTGGATTTATTATTCAAAAACAGTTTAGAAGAAAAAAGATGTTGATTTTCAATTTCAGAAAGACATTTCTCCTATCATAGACCTAACTTTAATTTACTAAAGAGGGATTTCATATGTTTGTGTGTGTGTGTATTTTTTTTAAGTGCTGGGGAACAAACCCCGGGCCTCACCCATGTTAGGCAAGCACTGTACTACTAGGCTACACCTCAGCCTTAAGTGGGTATGATTTCATTAATTTTGTCTTTATGTTCAATTACCAACACTAAAATTTCCATATACTAACTTTATTATAAATTTGCCAGCAATTTCAGATGCATTCATTTACTGCCTCTAGGTGGCAGTTACAGCTAAGAAAACAGGATATTTGGAAATAAAAAGGAAAAAAAAAATCTTAGTACTACACTTTTAGCTTTAAAGAATTGTGTGTTACATTTGTTTAAAGATTAAAAATATGAAAGATAAAAGAATAGCTTATTACTTCCAGAAAAGGATTATACTAATTTAAATAGTTTGGAAGGACAGCTAGGAAATTCAAAAATAGATGCTTTAAACTGGTATTACATTAAACTAAAAGTTTCACATGCTGCAGTGTCTCAGTGAAGCTTATAAAACGCCATTTGTGTATTTATTTATTTGACTCAACTTTTCCAAACAATCATATACTTGTCAGACAGTGTTGTATGTCCATTGTTTCTCCTTCAACACATCACAGTTTTAGATTATTTTATTCTCAAAACCTAAATGAGCTGGCTTCCGTGGCAAAAGGAGGATTGAGAGTTCGAGACCGGAGGCAGCCTGTATAATTTATTGAGATGCTGTCTCAAAAAAAGACAGAAAATATCAAGGGGCTAGGAGTGCAGATTGGTGGTGGACTACCCCAGGTTCAATTCCCTAGAACTGCAAAACCAAACCAAACCAAACCAAAGGAAAACAAACAAAAACCTGAATAAGAAAACATTTTTAAACCAAAAGAGAAAATGCCTCACCCTTTAAGTAATGCTTCATGTTTTAATTTAAAAGACAACTACAAAATAATAAAATGGGAACTCACAGAAACCAGATGCCTTCCATTTGTGAAGAGAATCATAAACTATTAACTCTAACTTCAAGTACAAAAGGATAAATATCTGAAAAAAATATAGTGGGGTCTAATGTAGAATCCATCCACCGTACACTAGGCTCAAGAGTATACATGCTCAAGTACATTGCTTCCAGTTGTGCAAAATGCCTACCAATATCTCTGAAAAGATCATCTTTAGTCATTGCTAAATAATTTACCACTTTGTGACCTGTTTGGGGTACCAGGTAAGGTATAGAAAGTTAAGAAGCAAAGAAAATGAAAGATGCATTGAGGAAAATTTATTATTACTCATGCTTTCTTCAGTATCATTTGTAGCAGTCAATGCTATTTTGCTTTTTTAGGAAAAGAAAAGCTCAAAAAATGTAAAATATATCATGTTTCAAGATGATTTAGTACTCTGATAAAATACTGTCTGGATACTAGATTCATAGCTAGCATTAGATAAAAATGTGGAAGTCCTTGCTTGCAGGCTTTCAGACCACTTTGGGGAAAACTCTTTCAGCCTCACCAGTAATTCTTTCCCCTGTGCTCTATACACACACCAAGATGTTAGCATCATACGATAACGGTAGTATAAAATAACAACTAGTATAATTAATTTCATAATTATCTGCTCAGGAATAGAGTTCATTTAAATATCAAATTATTAAAAACACTTGTTTCTGTATATTAATAGGTCACTTTACCAAATAGATTAATAAGTGTCAATAATAGTGAACAGCATAAAATATCATCACATTGATTGGCATTAAAATTGCAGAGATTCTATTTGTGTCAATATTGTCACCTGCAGTAGCAAACCAGAAGTTACTACCATTAATTCTAAATTCAAAAGGATTCTAATAATGCCTATGTTTGGTGGAAAAGTCACTACATGGCTAAGCAGGAGAATCTTCTTTCAGTATGCACCCTACAACCTTGGGTAAATCAATCACCCTTAGTTAACAGAGCTAGCCTGTATAAACCTAAGGTTTTTCCAAGTTTTAGGCAGGTCAAAGTCTAGCTGAACTGATTCACTTGTAAAGTTCACTGAAAAATTCTAGACACTAAGTGCAATCCCATACCTTACACTTGGCAGTATCTCAATTTCTCTTTAAAACCAGAAATTACACCAAACGTCACCCTTTACATAATTAAATGGAGCAATTTATGTTAAGTTAAAATTATGCAAAGGGAACAGTTAGAACAGTTAGTATTTATGCATAAAGTTAACAACTTCCATACCATTAAAACTGCATAGTTACTAAGGGAGTTGCACTGAATCGTGGTGATGTTTTCATCTGAGTAGAGTATATGGCACCCGTCTGACTTCCAGCCTCCTTGTCCGTTCAGCAGATCAAAGTCCCACTGGGCTGCAACGGCATCTGCTCCATGCGCAATCCGACGCAGTGTCACATTAACAGGGATGTGGCGGGAATCTACACTCACACCATCTGGAAAAAATGGGGAATAACAATATTTCTAACACACATTTCATAAACAATTCAACGTCAGCTTATCCACTAATGGGTACTCGGCAAGATCTTTTGTTCACTAGTGACTCATTAAAATGAGAAGGAACAAAAATAAGCGTTTTTAGGAACGGTAAGCTGCCCAGTGAGTGGAGGGTAACATATGCCGCATACAGACCTATTCTGGTGAGAATCACAGGGGTAACCACTGTACGCCGCTTTCCATCATCTGCTAAGTTCGTTGAGTTCCCCGTGGCTGGGAAAAGCTTTCCGTTGCGGAACGCGATGAGTTGAAGCTTACACAGCGAGTCATCAGTGGGCCTCACTTCTCTTTTTTGCTTTGGTGAGAAAAGGGAAGGAGGAAGCTGAATAGACGCCTCCACGATAGTATTCTGAAAATATGTGTCAAAAAAGAAAAAAAAGAAAAAAAAAAAAGAAAGGTTGCCATATTAGCATGGAGAAACCAAAAAGACGTCAGATAGTTATGAAAGTCTTCTCATTCCACGTTCACTATGTTTTCTAAAGTGTATATGTTGTTGTTAGGTGCTGTCAAATTGGGTCCAACTCATAATAACCCTTATGGACAGCAGAACAAAACACTACCATATGCCATGCCATGCCCAATGTCTTTTTATGTTTGAGCCCACCGTTGCAGCCACTGTTTTGTCTCATTTTGAGTCATGCCACACCAGCAAGAGGAGGTCCCGGGGCTTTACTCCATTCTCTTCATTAAGGTCTACTCTATGAGGAAGTAACTCTTCCCCAGTTGTTTCTTGAATGCCTTCCACCCCAGGGGGCTCATTTTCTGGCACTATATTTGACAGTGCTTCTCTGCTATTCACAGGGTTTTCCATGGCTAATAATTTCGAGAGTATGCTTTCAGATCCTTCTTCCTAGTCTGTCTGAGTCAGCTGAAATCTGTCCACCATGGTTGACTCTGCTGGTAACTGAAACACCAGTGGCATAGCTTTCAGCATCACAGCAACACAAAAGGCCCCACAGCATGACAAGGTGACAGACATGTAGGGCAAAGTATATCTATATATACAAATTTTAATAGTTAAAACAACGAATAAATTAAGTGAAAGGTCTGAACAACACATGACAGCATAGACCAAAAGATATAAAATGAAGAAAAATGCAAATTCTATTTCCAAGAGCTTAAGAAGTAATCAAGGGAATTATTTCAAATTACAAGGTTAATTTTTACATGATAGTATACACGCTGAGGTAGATAGCATTAAACTGATGCAGGATTTCAGGGGTCACTATTGATGTCATTTTTGCAATGATGAAATACAGTGAATGCACACCACATATATGTTGTTGTTGTTAGGTGCCATCGAGTCATGTCTGACTCATAGTGACCCTCATAGGGTTTTCAATGGCAGATTGTTTCGGGATTGCCTTGGGAGTGGATTGCCACATCCTTCTCCCATTTTTGCAGTGCTGGGAATCGAACTTGGGACCTCAGAGACTACAGAGCGGCGCTCTACCAACTGAGCTAAATCCCAGCCCCACCACATATATTGTTGTTGTTGTTGTTGTTAGGTTCCGTAGAGTTGGTATCCGACTCATAGCGACCCTCTGTACAACAGGGGAAACACTATTGTCAGTGCTTCTCTGCTGTTCATAGGGTTTTCAATGGCAGATTGATTTTTCAGAGGGGGTTGCCAGGTCCTTCTCCCAAGCCTACAGCTTCTGGTGTTCCCAGGCGGTCTCCCATCCAGGTACTAACCAGGCCTGACCCTGCTTAGCTTCCGAGATCTGACGGGATCGGACGCCACAGTGCTACGGCTGCAGAGGTACCACATATATAAGTACAGTAAATTTAGGCTGTGGAACTTTAAGATGACGTACGC